>CM042165.1:19009058-19014058 GCA_023376005.1 Doryteuthis pealeii | reverse complement strand
TGCATTGTGATAGCCTTCTAAATCAACCTCCTAACCAATACATACACAATGCTTCAAGCAAATTATGAAACTCTCTTATAATATATATATATATATATATATATATATATATATATATATATATATATATAAGAAAACCAAACAGTTCATATATATATATGAGAAAAATGTAAATTAACTTAACCGATATGCTGAGAAAATGATTGGAAAAATATATATATATATATATATATATATATATATATATATATTGGGAGATTATGTGCTTAATTAAATTCATACCTAATTTGTTAATTAATTAATTATAATTAAATGAATTAGGCGTGCATATCAGTTTAAATGTAAAGCGTAAACAAATCGAGAAAAAGTCGATCTCTGTATGTACATTGCTATGTCTATAGCTCTGCTGATTATGCCTAATGGGCTGAAATGTACATACAGAGATCGACTTTTTCTCGATTTGTTTACGCTTTACATTTAAACTGATATGCATGCCTCATTCATTTAATTATAATTAATTAATTAACAAATTAGGTATGACTTTAATTAAGCACATAATTGTCGGCCTTCGCCACTTCAAACACATTGTTTGACCACTTCATATATATATATATATATATATATATATATATATATAGAATGAATAGAGAATAAATGAGAAAAGTATTGGCATAAAAAGGTGCTCAATGCTAATAAAGCAGAGCAGATTTACAATCAATAATAATGGTATTATGGGTGATTTAAACTCATAACTTTAAGTTTCATGGTTATGCAATCTTCAGATGAGTCATCTGAGGATTGCACAAGCGTGCAACTTAAAGTTATGAGTTTAAATCACCCATAATACCATTACTATTGATTATATATATATGAGGTAGGTAGAAGGATGGTGAACAAGAAATGAAAACTCAAAACAAAACTAAGAGTTGAAACGTTTCGTCCGAATTCATACGGACATCCTCAGTCAAATGATTTTTATTGAAAGCAAAATTTGGTGCGAGTATAAGTGAAATTGGTGAGGGGGGTGAGTTAGTAGCGGAAGTGAAGGGAGGGAGGTAGGAGTAGACATGAATGAAGTGAGGGTAGTATACACTACTCCTACCTCCCTCCCTTCACTTCCGCTACTAACTCACCCCCTCACCAATTTCACTTATACTCGCACCAAATGTTGCTTTCAATAAAAATCATTTCACTGAGGATGTCCGTATGAATTCGGACGAAACGTTTCAACTCTCAGATTTGTTTTAAGTTTTCATTTCTTATTCACCATCCCTCTACCTACCTCATACTGTCGGATTATACTACATCCCTCCTATCTCCATATATATATATATATATATATAGTCTGCCCTACTATTTATTCATAGCTGGTCACGAAGAGATATATTAATGTATTTTCTAATCAAATTTATTTTAGTTTAAATATTAGATGTTGCTAAGATGGCGCCATCATTTTTATGAAAGCTTTATTTATGAAAATAAAGCTTTATTTATGAAACTCGTAGTTAGATATATATTTAACAATTATGAAACTTTATTTATGAAACTTTATTTATGCTATCAATAATATAGATCATTCATAGCCGGGTTAGCTCAGTCGGTAGAGCGTTCGGCTAGAAACCACAAGGTTCCTAGTTCGATACCGGTCCTCACCTAACTCAGCGTATGATCAGCACAGGGATCTGTGTGGTAAAGTAAGGAGCTGACGGTAGGTCTGGCGCTTCACCTCAGACGCTAAAATAATCTCTTTGGTCTAGCGCAAGTGAAAAGGGGATAGACTCCCTCACTGATTGGCTGATACCGACTTTAGGCCACCCCAACGACTTTACTTAGTGCTGTCTCGAATTAAGAATGTTCCCTCTCATAGACCTGCTTCTGTGCCATGACTAAAGAGCCCAGTCTGCCCTACTATTTATTTATAGCTGGGCACGAAGAGATATATTAATGTATTTTCCAATCAAATTTAGTTTAGTCTAAATATACTGAGTTAACAAATGAGGCGGTAGGAATAATGAAAATAAGAAGAGTGTAATGCGCCAAGTGGGGAAGGATTTCTACGCGCCTTAAAATCCGTATTCAAAATGAAGTGTTCTACTTGTTATTAAACACCGTATATGGATATACAACAGGTTTTCAAGCACGAAAGTCATAACGGCCTTCATTTTTGTGAATTGACGTTATTTGGCCTACGCCATTACACACATAAATACCCAACCAAGGTTAAAAGGTATTTAAATTTGATAATCCGGTAATCCGTTTTTCTGACTTGTTAGTGCTAATTCACTTTAAACTATCGAACAACATGGCGAATTATGAGCCAATCTTTTTTTTTTAAATAAGAAAATTTTTTTTTTCAAATTGAATAAAAATAGCTTTAGACTAACACTTATTTTTGGAATCGGACAAAAATGATATTTTCAGACGTAATAGTCGTATTCAACTGACCAATCACCTTTGTTTATTAACAACCAAATCCAAAAATGTGTTACAAAATAAGAAATGTAATCGGGGACCCGGGTTCAATTCCTGAACGCGACAGCTTGCGCTTCACTTTGCACTAATGCCTACGAGAAAGGCATGAATCCATCTCTTTTCGCACCATAGATAGGAAAACTGATTTCTATAGTATTTTAGAAACCTATCACGGAAAAGAAAAAACAATTGTTCCTTTCTACTGCTACCATATAACCAAATAAAATTTGGCATTATATATATATATATATATACATATGTGTGTATGTCCTTTTCTCTCTCCCCCCTCTCTCTCTCTCTCTCTCTCTCTCTCTCTCTCTCTCTCTCTCTCTCAAATACACAGAAAATATATATATACATATTTATATATGCGCGCATGTGAGGGCGAGAGAGAGAGACACCACACACACACACACACACATACATACATACACACACACACACACACACACACATATAATATATATATATATATATATATATATATATATATATATATGGCGCATAGTCAAATGAGTCGTAGGAAATGGATTCGTCAACCCGAGTTTAATTCCTCGTCGAAGCTGTTTGCATTTCACATGGCGCTAATAACCTTGGGAAAGGTATGAATCCATTTCTCCCTCCAGCTATGGGTAAATAGCCGGGCAGACTGTGCTCTTTAACAATGGCTAGGTAACCAGTCTAGGAGAAGGAAAACTCTGAATTCAAACCTGCTAAACTCCGCTTAAATAATTGACCTTGTGTCGCATCCTGCTCGTGCGGAGGGTTTGTAATATATATATATGTATATATGTGTGTGTGTGTGTGTGTTTGAGAGAGAGAGAGAGAGAGAGAGAGAGAGAAAGAGAAAGAGAAAGAGAAAGAAGGACATACACACACACATATGTATAAATATATGTGTCTGTCTGTCTCTGTGTGTGTGTGTGTGTGTGAGAGAGAGAGAGAGAGAGAGAGAGAGAGAAAGAAAGAGAGAGAGGGAGACTGATTTATTTATTTCCACCAGTCTATAAGTTTTTGGCTTTTCTTTTTTTGCAAATGGTCCAGTCGAATACGAATAATATTAAACAGATCTATTCGACCCATAGATAGGACCTTAGCAGGTACTACCACTCCGGATCAAAGTGAACCTGGGAGTAATGCCAATGAAGGGGTACTCCACACTCGCCAGGTCTCCTAAACTCAGGTTTTGAATTCAAATATTTTCTTTCTTCTAAATCAGTTGCCCAAGCAAGGCTAGAGAACCAATTGTGTCCTATTATTTTACACATAGTTGGGTGAAAGGAGAAGACCCGTGTTTATATCTTTCCCAGGGGCATTAGCACGAAGCTTGAGTCAGACGTAGTTAAATATCTCGTCTTCTTTAGGTCTGTATAATATTTGAAAGATTTGGATATCTGAGTTAATAAACGGAGTCCGAGTTCAGAGGCCAGGATTGTGGATATTAGATTTAAAAGTAGACAGACTGTACTACTAGTGAAATATAAGATACTATTTAAGTCTTTATATAGTTCTTACCCTTTCTTATTCCTAGACAGAAAGTGTTATTTTTCCAATTGCTTCTACAGAAAGCAAAAGCAGAAAACTTGAATTTCTCTTCTAATTTTGTTTTTGTGATCAAGGAGCGTATAACGAAAACAAGATGGAGGCTGATACGTAAAAGTGATTTATATTACTGTTAAGTGCCGGGTTAGCTCAATCAGCAGAGCGTTCGTCTAGAAACCACAAGGTTCCTAGTTCGATACCGGTCCTCACCAACTCAGCGTTATGAGTAGCATAGAGATCTGTGCGGTAGAGTAAGGAGCTGATGGTAGGTGTGACGCTCCAACTCAGACGCCAAAAACAAACTCCTTGGTCTAGCGCTAGTGGAAAGGGGACAGACTCCTTCGCTGATTGGCTGATACCGACATTAGGCCGCCCCGACGACTTTACTTACTGTTTCCTTACTGATTATCAATTATATATATATATATATATATATATATATATATATATATATTATGGTGCTTAACCTCAGACGCAAAAACAAACTCCTTGGTCTAGCGCTAGTGGAAAGGGGACAGACTCCTTCGCTGATTGGCTGATACCGACATTAGGCCGCCCTGACGACTTTACTTACTGTCTCCTTACTGATTATCAATTATATCTATATTTTTTATGGTGTTCAACCTCAGACGCAAAAACAATGTCCTTTGTCTAGCGCTAGTGAAAGGGGGATAGACTCCGTCGTCGTTGATTGGATGATACCGACTTTAGGCCACCCCGACGACTTTACTTTTTATTTCTGTCGAACAAAAAACTACTTATAAACATTTTTGTTCATTTTGTATAACTCTAGTAGAAATACATGTATATTTTGATTAATGCATTGTTTGATTCAGACCTTATATAATGAAAACATTTACCTGTTTTTATTTAGAAAATATGTAAATTTCTACATTTCATTACAGCAGAAAAGTAAAGCCTGGGGGGGGGGGATAATGACAATTAAGAAACAGGAATAGAATTTGTTACAGAGTATTATCTATCTG
>CM042165.1:18989058-19006558 GCA_023376005.1 Doryteuthis pealeii | reverse complement strand
TAATAATAATAATAATTATAATAATGATAATGATAATGATAATGATGATATAATAATAATAATAATAATAATAATAATAATAATAATGATAATGATAATAATAATAATAATAATAATAATAATAATAATAATAATAATAGACTTGTTGTGACTCAAATTCCAGTAAAAGACCAACCAGCTAACGTTGGTGTGAAAAATTAATAATAATAATAATACAGTAGGGCCCTGCACAGGGGTATGCAAAATTGGGAGGGGGTGCAAAGAAGTTACAGGCCCCTGTCATCCATTTTAGGGGGGCATTCAATCAAATGGAGAAATATAATCATACGAAACATTACCCATTTATTACGTATATTTCGTGAATTTCCATTTAACCAATGTGGCATTTTGTGTGTAATTGTGTGTAATTTGAATTAAAAGCTTACTTCATAAATTTCCATCGGTTATGTATTTTTTTTAAAATTTTTGTGGGCCACACTCCCCGAAAAAATTTTTAAAATAAATAACCGATGGAAATGGTAAATTAAGGTGTTGGTCCCGGGCAAATCGGACTTTAGTGAAAAACCTCCAGCTAACGATGGTGTGAAAAATTAACAAAATGTGATCTTCTTCTTCTTCTTCTTCTTCTTCTTCTTCTTCTTCTTCTTCTTCTTCTTCTTCTTCTTCTTCTTCTAATAATAATAATAATAATAATAATAATAATAATAATAATAATGGACAAATACTTGGTCCTTGCCAGAGAATTGAAAAGGCTGTGGAATATGAGTGTGAAAGTGATACCTATTGTAGTTGGTGCACTTGGAACGGTCCCAAAAAAAACTTGGAAAAAAGACCGAAGGACCTGGAAATCAGATGAAGTATTGAGACCATCCCGACTACTGCATTGCTGCAATCGGCTAGAATTCTCAGAAGAGTCCTGGAGACCTGAGGAGACTTGTTGTCACTCAGACTCCAGTGAAATACCGTCAGCTAATTCTGATGTGAAAAACTCAAAAGGAGTGAAAATGATAATAATAATAATAATAATAATAATAATAATAATAATAATAATAATAATTGTCGAACATATTTCCTCTTAAATCATCATAATTCTTTATATCATTATATCAGCAATATAAACAGCAGTACAAAAATAAGTACACTATTACATAACGCACCTTTTATATAATTATTTGTGTAGATGTTTCTTAAGTCTTTTTGTTTGTTTGTTTGTTTTTTTTGGGGGGAGGCGTATTGTGTTTTGCACCCGGCCCTCAAAATAATTTTTAAATAGATCTGATATACCCAAAGATGGGACCCCAATGTTGTGTATCTGTTTTTCACAAGTTTTGTTTATTTTTGCTCAAGGTTATATGATATTAAGTATTTTTCATCAATCAGATATATTTAATCCATAGATAGAACAGTAACAGGTAATACCACTCCAGGTCAAAGTTGGCCTGGGATTAATGGTAACGAAGGGATACTCCACATTTCCAGAGAATCAGAACTCCACTAGATACAGTTAAGCTTTATATTCAGGGCCCCTTTTTTCTTTGGGGGGGTCTTACCCTTTTTCTGTTTTACTTTTTAACATTTTAACAGGTTTGAATTCAGAGATTTCCTTCTCCTAGACCAGTTGCCATACCAAGGTTAAATTGTTCTGTCGCCTTGCTATTTACTCATTAGATGGAAAGAGAATCGTTGGATTCATATCTTTCTCAAGGTTATTAGCGCTATGGGAAATTCATCCGGCCTCGTCCTGGATTTGAACTCGTGTTGCCGTGTCCATTTCCTACGACAGTAACCACTACACTATGGACACCTCTACATCCTGGTATATGTGGTTCACAAAAATACTGCTGAAAAACACGCAAAATGCATATCAATAATAATGATAATAACAACTACACCAACATTACCACCAATAATAATAAATAAATAATAATAACACCAATATCAAAACCAATAATAATAATAATGATAATCTTATTATAATGGAGATTGTGTGTTTTGCTGTCTGTAACCGAAACTATATTCCTACTCAAGTCACAATTCCCTTAGTTATTGACATCACATTCTCCATGATTTTATTTTTATTTTGACCTCTATTATCAATAAAATTGTTTTACATTATTAATACTGTTGGCCTATATCTACATACTAACAACATGCAATTATATTTATATATACAACAAAATAGTGGTTTATAGAGTGAAAGGAAAGGCTAATTTGCATATTGATATTAAAAATGTGATTTTAATAAATATGTGCTTAGTATTATTGATTTCTAACTGTTTAGTTTTATTTTAATGAATATAAGCAAAAAATCCCTTCAATGAATCTTAAATGAAATCCGTTAACAAGAAAAAATAACTGCCATTCACTTCCTCTTTTAACTAAATACTTAAATTAGAAAAAATAACAATGAAAGACAAGAGTGATGGAAGAGTAAGTTTCAGTTGTTCTATTTTTTTTATTATACTCCCTCTGTTTCAAATCTTTTTATCTACATTCATATATAGTTTCATAAGCCTTTCTAATTTAATACGATATTTTAATACATTAAAACTTAAATACTTGTACCCGGAGGGTGCATATATTTGCTAGTAATAATAATAATAATAATAATAATAATAATAATAATAATAATAATTGATAAGACCCAACAAAATAGTAAATGTAGACTTTGTGGTAATAGAGATGAGACTGTAAATCATATACTCTGTGAATGTAGCAAACTAGCACAACGAGAATACAAAATTAGACACGACTGGGTTGGGAAGGTGATCCACTGGGAATTATGCAAAAAATTGAATTTTGACCATACAACAAAATGGTATATGCATAAACCAGAATCTGTTCTTGAGAACGAAACACATAAAATTCTCTGGGACTTTGAATTAAAAACAGATCACCTTATCCCAGCAAGAAGACCAGACCTAGTGTTGATAAACAAAAAAGAAAGAACTTGTCAACTGGTGGATTTTGCAGTTCCAGCAGATCACAGGGTGAAACTAAAGGAAAATGAAAAAATTGACAAATATCTGGACCTTGCCAGAGAACTAAAAAAGATATGGAATATGAAAGTGAAAGTGATACCAATTGTAGTTGGTGCACTTGGAACAGTCCCAAAAAGATTGGAAAAGGGTTTGGAAAGTCTGGAAATCAAAGGAAGGATTGAAACCATTCAGAACACTGCACTGCTGCAATCTGCCAGAATACTCAGAAGAGTCCTGGAGACCTGAGGAGACTTGCTGTCACTCAGACTCCAGTGAAAGACCACTAGATAATGCTGATGTGAAAACTCAAAAGGAGCAAATAATAATAATAATAATAATAATAATAATAATAATAATAATAACAACACCAGCATCACCAATCTTATTATAATAGAGATTATGTGTTTGTCTATCTGTAACCAAAATTATAATACTATTACGTCACAATTTCCTTATTTATTTACATCACATTCTCCATAATTTTATTGTTATTCAAACCTCAATTATTGATAAAATTTCACATTATTAATACTTTGACAATATCTACATACAAATAACATGCAATTGTATTTATATATACAACAAAATAGCGGTTTACTGTGTGAACGGGAAGACGAACTTGCATATTGATATTTAAAATCTGATTTTAATAAATATGTGCTTAGTATTATTGATTTCTATTTGTTTGGTTTTATTTTAATAAATATGAGCAAAAATCGCAGGGATAAATCTTAAAAGAAATCCATTAACAAGATCAAATAACTCTAATTTTATTCTTTACTTTCTATTTTAACTAAATAGTTGAATTAGGAAAATTCATCAATGAAAGATGGGTGTGATGGAAGAGTAGGTTTCAGTTGTTCTATTTTTCCATTATACCCATTTTTAAATCTTTTTATCTGTATTCTTATTTAATTTAATTAGCTTTTCTAAATTAATACAATATTTTATTACATTAAAACTTAAATGTTTGCACACAGAGGGTGCATATATTTGATAATAATAATAATAATAATAATAATAATAATAATAATAATAATAGACTCCAGTGAAAGACCATCAGCTTACACTGATGTGAAAACTCAAAAGGAGATATTAACAATAATAATAATAATGGACAAATACTTGGTCCTTGCCAGAGAATTGAAAAGGCTGTGGAATATGAGTGTGAAAGTGATACCTATTGTAGTTGGTGCACTTGGAACGGTCCCAAAAAAACTTGGAAAAAAGACCGAAGGACCTAGAAATCAGATGAAGAATTGAGACCATCCCGACTACTGCATTGCTGCAATCGGCTAGAATTCTCAGAAGAGTCTTGGAGACCTGAGGAGACATGTTGTCACTCAAACTCCAGTGAAATACCACCAGCTAACGCTGATGTGAAAAACTCAAAATGAGTGAAAATAATAATAATAATAATCTTATTATAATGGAGATTGTGTGTTTTTCTGTCTGTAACCGAAACTATATTCCTACTCAAGTCACAATTCTCTTAGTTATTTACATCACATTCTCCATGATTTTATTTATATCTAAACCTCAATTATTAATAAAATTGTCATACATTATTAATACTGTTAACTATGTCTACATATTGACAACATGCAATTATATTTATATATACAACAAAATAGCGCTTTACAATGTGAACGTGAAGGCTAATTAGCATATTAATATTAAAAAATCGAATTTAATAAATATGTGCTTAGTATTATTGATTTCTAACTGTTTGGTTTTATTTTAATGAATATAAGCAAAAATTTCTTCAATGAATCTTAAATGAAATCCATTAACAAGATAAAATAACTGTCATTTTATTCTTTACTTCCTCTTTTAACTAAATACTTAAATTAGAAAAAATAACAATGAAAGACGAGAGTGATGGAAGAGTAAGTTTCAGTTGTTCCATTTTTTCAAATCATATCCCTCTGTTTCAAAATCTTTTTTATTGTATTCTTATTTAGTTTCATTAGCCTTTCTAATTTAATACAATATTTTATTACATTAAAACTTAAATACTTGCACCCATAGGGTGCATATATTTGCTAGTAATAATAATAATAATAATAATATCTATCCATGCAGAAAAAGTATGAAAAATACACCACCATTGATAAAAGATAAAGATTTATTTTGCTTTGGGACTTGGCAATACATACCAAGTGCACTATACAATTGAAACAGACTAGATAGTGTGAATAGAAAATAAAATGTTATCTCATCGACATGATCACACCATTTGATAAAAGCCACCTCAACAAAAGAATGTGATAAACCTTCAAAACACTAGGATTTGGAAATCGAAATAGCAAACAATGTGGCATTTAAACACAACCACTGTTCCAGTAGTGCTAGGAGCACCAGGGATAATCACGAACGTACTAACAACCACTGCTCACAAACTATTTTAATCTAACATACTTAATCCCTAGGAAAACTTTTCATTTAACTATATATATATATATATATATATATATATATATATATATATATATATATATATGTGTGTGTGTGTGTGTGTGTGTGTGTGTGTGTGTGTTTGGGCAGCATTCTTTCATTCATACATGTAGAATTAAACAAAAGACACGTCTCCTGTTTAACAATTTTATTTTTGATCTTTTCGAGTTTTCTGGCCAACTTTTTAATGTTTGGGTGGAATTCGTGGATAAGTCCACCAAATTCAGGTCCCGAGTACTTTCGGCACTTCGAAGTGCCATCATCAGGGGTTATGTGTTCCAGTTTTTAAAAATTAATGTGGAGGCTGGTGAGAAAGGTGTTATAGGCATTTTAAAATGTGTACTGCATTGTAAATTAATTTTGTTTAAGGATGGTTTGTATTGTTTTATGTATAAAGCTTCTAGTATTTGGAGTTTTTGTTTATTTTTTTCTTTGTGCAGAATGTGTTCCAAAAATAAGATGAATTTATTTATCGACCCATAAACGTTTCGGTTTCTTTAAACCTTCATCAGGATGTATTAAGGGGTGAAGAAATTGATGGATGTTTTATAGATGACAGGAGATAAAAAATCTTTATAACATTTTTATGATAATTTTTTAAAAAGATCTCCTGTCATCTGTAAAACATCATCAATTTCTTCACCCCTTAATACATCCTGATGAAGGTTTAAAGAAACCGAAACGTTTAAGCGTCGATAAATAAATTCATCTCATTTTTGGAACACTTGTTTTTTTTCAAATTTCTTAATATTGTCGGATTTATTTCCATATTTACTCCCATATATATATATATATATATATATATATATATATATATAATAGTGTTGAACAATACGCACGTTTCATGTCTGACGAGTTTCTTTTCGGTCTTTTCTGTTGGGTCAAAAGATCTTTCAGTTCAAGGAAGAATGACAATGACGTTACCTTCCAGATATTTCTTAACTGCACTTGATCTACGGGGTGGCACTCGTCGTGTGAGGCTTATTGTCGTTGTAAAGGAATGCGGCGACAAGGGTCCAAATACTGGACTGTTCACATTTTACATAGCGCTAATACCCTCGGGAAAGGCATGAATCCAACTATTGTCCCTCTAGCTAAGAGAAGGAAAACTCTGAATTCAAACCAGCTTTACTCCACTTAAAATTGACCCTGTGTCTTGTCTTATCTGTGAAGAATGGGTTGGGTAATTATATGCATTTATATTTTTGGTTTGATTTTGTTTTACGGCATATCAACATCAGTGGGTCATTTAATGCCGATAAAGTTTTGAAATAAATCAATTCTTAATGGATAATACAATTTTTTTATAAATACATTTTTCTATTTAACCCATAGATGGGACACTAACAGGTACTACCACTCAGGTTCAGAGTTGACCAGGGAGCAATGGTGATGAAGGGTTGCTCCATATTCCCCAAACCTCCAAAACTGGAATCTCACCATCAGATAGAGTTTAACGTTATTCCCAGGACATGTAGACCCGCAGCCACCGCCTTCTAGCATCCATATGATAAAGAGGGGCTGGTGCTTGCCATAAGGGCAATAGGGTTGGGGAAAATCATATAGGTGCTAGGGCTTGACGTGACCAGCCGATTGATCGGAGGGGGCCTTTCCGACCGCCCGTCTAGCCCAAGATAAGGCCAAAGTGGAGTATTGCATGTCATGAACTGCTCATCCACCCGGCTCTATCCTTAAGCATCACGGGTCGCCACCCACGGCCAACAGGTGGCCCCATTGGGGACTCTCACCCCTCTGCAGAGGTACAGTCGGTGCATTCTAACGCCCCAGGCGACAGGGCGTATGCATTTATAGAGTTCAAGTAACTGTTCTTATAATAGTCATTTATACAGATTTATATGGTTTCAAGTATTCCTATCTAACACAAATAATTTTCAAATATATTTCCTTGACCCATAGAAAAATATAACAGATATTACTGTTGTGTACCTCTTTCCTTACTTTCATCTGTTCATCTATTCTATCTTATGTCTCTTCTAGCATCTGGTCTTGGTGGTCGGTCGCACTTAACTCATTTCTTATTCTAGATCAGTCTTGTTACCAAGACATTCACCAACCACAAAACCGTGTTATTTTCGTAAGCTTTTATTTACTTAACTAAACATTTCATGTAACTAAACATAGCGCGCGTATGCAGGTGAGTTCCAGTTAAGGCAGGACACCTTCTCTGCCTGACGTCCAAACTGAAACTGAGGACCCAACCAGGTCCCACGTGACTTCACGTATTTCGCGGGCTTTCTGAAATATTCATTAATACATAGAATAGGACAAATCTTAGTTATTAACGATGTCTCTATGAAAATCTGAGTTCGATTTTCTTCAAACCGCCCAACTTATTAGTGTGTTTAAAATCCTGCAATGTGTCTTATATAGCACAAAAGTTTAGATTAGAAAAATATCATTACAAAATTGTTTCTTTAGACATAGTTCAATTGTGAATTGCAAAATTCTCAATTTGGAATTCCCCCAATGGACATAAAAGTATTTACGCTATGAATCATTGTAGAGACTAAACCAAGGCTGGGTTACCATTTTGGTTTTTAAAAGGCCACATTAAAATATATCCGCACTACTCGTGGTCAAATGGTTAACAAGCAATCGACTAGCAGGTTTTTACCACTGAGTTCCTGATGATGGGAATCCTCGAAACGATATATGTGCAAACAAATGACTTGTATCAAATAGAAATAATAACTTGAAACTATATAATTATTAGTATTCAAATTTGATTAAAAATAAGGAATCCTTTTTTTTAAGTTTATTTTTAATTAATTATTAGTATTAGATAGAAAGGCTTGAAATTAAACAACTGTCTACAAATTATTATTGAGGGGCCGGGTTGGCTCAGTCGTTAGAGCGTTCGGCTAGAAACCACAAGGTTCCTAGTTCGATAACGGTCCTCGCCAACTCAGCGTATGAGTAGCACAGGGATCTGTGCGGTAAAGTAAGGAGCTGATGGTAGGTGTGGCGCTCCATCTCAGACGCCAAAACTATCTCCTTTGTCTAGCGCTGTTGAAAAGGGGATAGACTACCCGCTGATTGGCTGATACCGACTTTAAGCCGCCCCGACGACTTTACTTTTTTTACGAATATTAAATGCAAATGTCAGTGGGTCACTTTTTGTCAATCTTACTCCTAGAGGCCGTAGCCCAACATATGTTACCATCCTTCCGTCTACCAAAGACGATGGCGTAGTGTCCACTTTTTAAAAATCTGTAACTGCGTGAGTGGCTGAACAGACCAAATTTTGAATGGCAATCTCTGGTGCAGTGATGTTTGCTGGAGTTGCTGTTGTCTCTCCTTCCTTCTGGCTCTCTTTTCTGTGGCGGCTTCTTTCCTCTCTTTTTCACTCCTTTTCGTTCCTTGTTTGATGAAGATGCGCCAGGTCGTACAGTCTTCTACTTTATATCTCTTATTTTGTGCCAAACTAAGTTAATATTGTAAGGTTCAAGGTTATAACAATGTTATAACTTGTTGAAACGAAACAAACTCCGACACGCTTCTGGGACAAAACATTTTATATATATCAAAACAGCACGTAAATAAGACAAGATACAGAAACAATAAAATACATGTACATAAACATACAAGAGTAGAGATAAAAGGACTGGAGAGTCCGTACATTAAAAATCACTTACTAGTGATGAGGGGCCGTTGCCCCCAGGAGTGTTACATAGCGTCGGGGGCAGAAGCCCCCACGAGAAGGGTGTGACAATGTCTCTAACCCATGTGCTCGTACAAGAAGATGTAGCTAAAAGAGGCAGAAGAGTTTGGACCTCGCGCTTAAATACCAGAGGTCCCCTGGTGGTCTGCTCGGAGACCCAGCGGGAAGATAACTCTACCAGGCCAATTAGTTTTTGTGTTTACATCAAAATTTAAAGTTTAAAATCTTAATTAATGATATTGTGCAATTTTTTTTTTTTTTTTGAAAAAAGAACTTTATTTGGAGATTACTTTTGGGAAAAGGTAAGGATATGTCAAGTACTGTGCGAAGGCGGGAAATTTAACTTGGTCTTTTGACAAGGTTATGGAAGGTCGAATTTGAAGTTTGGAAGGTCCTATACGGCTTTAAAGCAGCAGGTCCACCACTCCTTGACTAAACTGTCTCCTACTGCTTGACGGCAAGTATTAGTCAGTTTTTAACTTAATTAAACCAGTCTGGCACAAGGATACAATAGCTGGGCGTTTAGTGAGGATCAATCAATCAATCAATCTATCAATCTATCTATCTCTCTCTATATATATATTTATATATATGTATGTGTGTGTGTGAAGAATATCTGTCTATCTATCTATCTATCTATCTATATATATATATATATATATATATATATATATATATATATGGGAGAATAAGTGCTTAATTGGAGTCGTACCTAATTTTGAAAATTAATTAAAAATATGAATTCATATTAATTAATTAATTTTCAAAATTAGGTACGACTACAATTAAGCACTTATTCTCCCATATATATATATATATATATATATATATATATATATATATATATATATATATATACTATAACCTATACATTTGATGGCTGATTTATTACCGTCGGTTTCAAAGTATTGTTTGTCTTACCCAGATATTTGTGTGATAGGATCACACAAATCATCTGGGTAAGACAAACAAGACATGCTGGACACTGCCGGAGAAGTAATGACGAGCGCATAAGTGACGTTCTCCTATGGACACCTCCACAAAGACACACAAGCGTTGTTTGGCCAGCAAAATCCTACATAGATCAGCTCTGCATGTATATTGGATGCTGCGCAGAGGACCTTACAGGAGCGACGACGGCCGATAGGGATGGGTAGCGAGGAAGACTGATGGAGATTGCACGGTTCTGCACAATGTCGGAACGATTTGATGACGTAGATACAGATAGATTATCGAACTTGTGAGCCTGCGTCTTATACACTGAGAATGCGGATTATGTTCATAGAAATCTGTGATAAAGTCTGTTTTGATAAAAAAAATAAGATCATACTAATTATTCGTGAAAACTAATCCAGTGAGATAATCTATCGAAAATAATTAACTCGACAAAAAGCAGTTGACCGATAATCTGGTCATCCTCTAACCTGATGTTTAACGAGAAAATTATTTTCGTAATACAACACCCCCCTCCTCCTCTTACCATCTAAAGAATATCACTTTGTTTTGGATATCTGTATATTTCGGGATTAATGTAACAATTCGAAACACATCAGCGCGATGATTTTATTTAGAAAATACAGTGGCGTCTTGACTTACGAGTTGTTGTTTTATTCGAGTTACGAGCTGTCTCTCAATTTTTCTGCTTTGTGTTGAGAGCTAGAATTTGAGGTACGAGCAAACTTCAGATACGCTTATAAGCTCACTAAAAGTATTTAATTTTTTAAAAAATATTACACAAAAAATATTTATAGAAAAATAAGGATTAAAAATATTACTGTATTTAATTTGGTACATTTTATTTTTCTTGTTTTTTTGGGGGGGGGAGTCTGGAACGGATTAATGGGATTTCAATTTATTTCAATTTATTTCAACGGAGAAAATTGAATTGATATACGAGGAAATTGAGTTATGAGTGGAATGAGTGGAAGTCGTAAGTCAAAGTATCCCAACTTACGGTCAAGTCACGTTAAAAGCACCAGTTCCAGCTCGATTACCGAAGTTAAGCAGCGATGAGCCTGTTCAATATATAGATGGGTGACCATTTAAGCAAAAGCAGATACTGTAAGAAACCAAATATCAAATTGATTTGATTCGGCATTAAATAACCCGAACAGGGTTCAGACAAAAACAACAGCCATCAAAGTATCACTGTAGTTCCCTATCTATTTACACTATTGGTCCCCGTCGTAGCACGGCGAGCATAGCTGTCGGTAGAGCACTTGACTAGGAATCGCGAGGTTCCTGGTATCGATACGGTCCCACGCCAACTCAGCGTATGAGTAATACAGGGATCTGTGCAGTAAAGCGAGAAGCTGATGGTAGGTATGACGCTCCACCCCAGACGCAAAAAAACAATATCATTGGTCTAGCGCAAAAGGGGATAGACTCCCTCGGTTTCTGGCTGATACCGACTTTAGGCCACCCCGAGGATTTTACTTACTTTTATGTCTCCTATTAAATTTAGATATTTAAGTTATTTTTTATATTTGTTATAAGCAGAAAAATGCTGTCATTTACGGGAACATGGTGGGGATTGAGTGTAAAAACAACAATGGGGTTAACCCTTAGTAGACATCGACGAAAAAACAAGCGAAAAGGCAGATGAAATAAAAACGAAAATAACCGAAGAAAACTTAAAAGCGAGAAAGCGAGGATTAATATACACACACACACACACACACACACACACACACACACATATATATATATATATATATATATATATATAATCAAAAATAAATGTAGGTTTTGATCCTGGTGTGACGTAAAACATTTACTTGGGAATCCCAGGATGGTTGATCCGGATTAACAGAAGCTTTGGATTAGGAAATGACTGTCATCAGTTTGGAGGCTTAATTGACACACATACAGAGAGAGAGAGGGGAGGGGAGAGGGGGAGGCAAACAGAGAGAGGGGAGTAGGAAACACGCACAGTGAAAAATATCTACACACATATACACACCAAGAGTAGCTAACACCAGCTAAACTCTCACCCAAATATTTGCAACAAAACGGACATGCGCAAGTAGTTGCAATCATACAAAAAACAATACTCACATACATAAACAAGCGTTTGAAGCACGCATATATTTACACACACGATATAAAACATGCACGCGTACAAACATAAACACGCTAAGAGAGGAAGAGCGGGGGGGTACAGACAAACAGGTACAGACAAACACATATATGCACACACACACACACACACATATATATATATATTATTACACTAAAGCTGAGTTAATCAACTTTTGCTTCCTAAACGCATTTTTACTGTTTAACTTAATGACACAAAAATTATACTAAATTATTCCTTACTTTTAGGATTGAATTATAATTGAAAAAAATTCTGTTTTAATTGGTTCTAATTAGTTGTAATTTGCAATTAAGTCAAAAACCGACCAATCTCTTACTTTACTCTTTATCTATCTCTTTCTTCCCCTCTATGTTTGACTACCTCTCGTTATATAATGTTAGTTTCTCTGAAAGAGAGCGAGCGAGAGAGAGAGAGAGAGAGAGAGAGAGAGAGAGAGAGAGAGAGACGGGAGAATTTGAAATGTATTTCTCTGTTAAATTTCAAAACCAGCAACCCGTAGCTTAAAGGAGGTCAAAATAGTTAGGAAGCTAACAAAATGATTTTAAGGTTTCGTCCGACCGTATTTATTTCTTTAGAAATTTTATTAGCTTTGCTAACCCCCTTTTCCCTAATCTCAATTATTTACCCAGAGCTGAATGGGGGACCCAATGGGTCACGTTTTGTCTAGTATATATATAAATGTCGTCGGGGCGGCCTAATGTCGGTACCAGTTATACAGCGAAGGCGTCTATCCCTTTTCACTAACGCTAGACCAAGGAGATTATTTTAGCGTCTGAGGTGGACGCTACATCTACCATCAGCTCCTTACTTTACCGCACAGATCACTGTGCTACTCATACGCTGAGTTGGTGAGGGCGGTATCGAACCAGGAATCTTGTGATTACTAGCCGAACGCTATATATATATATATATATATATATATATATATATATATATCTTGTCGGACGAGTTTTTGTTCGATCCTTTCTAATTTTCTGGCCATCTTTTTAATTTCAGTGTGGAACTGGTGTAGCAATCCAATAAAGGTTTCTTTACGAGCGCTTTCGGCATGTCTATCTGCCATCTTCAGGTGTGAAACTGATGGGATGTTTCGGTTCTCTCGTTTTTAAACCAACGAGCAGTAACGTAGGAATTGGTAGTGGGAGGTAGTAAGAATTGGTAATGAGAGGTAGTAGGAATTAGTAGTATGTTCAAACAATGATATCAGTAATATATATATATATATATATATATATATATATATATATATATATTGACAGACAGACAGACAGACATATAAACAGAGATAGTCAGAGAAATACAGTGAGTAGCAAACATGCAAACATACATAAACCATTATAAACCTCAATTTTGTTTGGTTTTCTTTTTTAGTGGCATATCAACCTTTATGGGTCATTTAGTATCAAAGTCATCCTTGTAGTGGTATGTTTTAACACATAGCAGGTGAGGGGATTCTTACCTTTCCCAAGTGTATTAGGCAAAAAGTGAACTTAATAGCGCGACTCCCGATTTTGACTCCCGCTTTAGGAAATTACATCTGTCAGTGTGGCTTTATAGCTCGCAGCAAGGCTGGGCTGGTATCACACTAAAGGAAACACAAAATGTCTTCTTGATAGCATGCACAACATGGGAGGAAATAAATCACTCACTGCTGACCCTGATCTATCGTTCACGATAGGAGAGTCCACTATATATATATATATATATATATATATATATATATATATATATATATATATATATATATTGACTGGTTTCTTTAACATATCCCAATACATAGGTAAATCACTAATCAATATATATATATATATATATATATGTATTGATTAGTGATTCACCTATGTGTTGGGATATGTTAAAGAAACCAGGTCTATAATTAACATTATCTATGTTACTTATAGCACTGGCTTCGAAGATTTCTCTAAGTCTTTTGTTGTGGATGTAAGCCAACATATAAGCATTATCGAAATTGAAATTATGTTTAGCATTTAGTATATGTAGGAAGAGGCAATGAAAAAATCAATATAAAATTACAAACCCCGGTCATAAAAATTATATATATATATATATATATATATATATATATATTGACCTGGTTTCTTTAACATATCCAACACATAGGTAAATCACTATATATATATATATATATATATATATATATATATATATATATATATATATATATATATACACGATTCAATAATAATGGATTTTTTACCTCCCCACTACCCAGGCAATGCCGGGTAGCCGCTTCTAGTTTAGAATATAACGTAAATAGGGAATTGCGACGTTGATCGTGAAGTCGTTTCAGTTACAGCCACATAATCCTCATTATAATACGATATAATGTTAAGATTATTATTTGATGGATGAAGTTTTTTTCGTTTTTACTGTTGATCTTAGCAAAGTCAGCATAAGAGTTCTGACTTTTTTCTTATTAAGCCGAGACCTTTCACCTTTTCACTTAAAGGGGAAAACTTTAAGGTTTCTCTTTACGGCATCACAACGCATACGACGTATTAACCCATTTCGTTCTGGCATATTTCAAACAACTTCTTAATTCCATCCGCTAACAATTATCTTTCTAATTATAAAAAAAACAATAACATTATTCTTTTTAGTATTATCTGCGTTATTCGGACTATTGTCCTCATCTTCATTGTTATTTGTACAACGTTTCGGTCGATATGCCCTCCGGCCTTCTTCAGGTATTACTTGTCGGACTCGGGAACTTTCTTTTCGGACTCGGGAACTTTCTTGTCGTAATCGGGAACTTTGAACCTAACCCTTTATTTAGTCCACGGGGGTATCCTGTTCTCATTCCGCTAACCATAGATGGGGTAGGAGTTGTGTTAATTATTTTTCTATGTTACTGCCTTTGTCATAGAAAAATAAATTAAATAAAGGGTTAGGTTCAAAGTTCCCTGATGGCTCCCGATTAGGACAAGAAAGTTCCCGAGTTCGAAAAGAAGGTTCTCGAATTCGACAAGAAATACCTGAAAAAGGCCGGAGAACATATCGGTCGAAACGTTGTACAGATAACAATGAAGATGGGAACAATAGTCCGAATAACGCAGATAATACTAATCATCAAGCCTCATCTCAAACATTCAGAGAAATATTATTATTTTTATTTTTTTTACTTCGTTCATTCGCGGGAAGGTACCCACACCCATGAGCAAATTGATTGAAGTAACCGCTTTAGTTTCCTTTCTTTCACCATACGGTCAGTTTTAGACCCACTAGAGTGACAGGGTGTAATTTGCCAATTCAGTGTACGAGTTGCATAGGGATCTGTGCGGTAAAGTGAGGAGCTGATGGTAGGAGTTATATGTGTAATTCCATGTCAAATCAAACAGAAAAAAGTAAAATTATCACATTAGACAATCCCCTAAATTTGGGCTTCCAATTCCAAAAATTGGCAGAGTTATGTCGTTTTTTACCTCTCCAAATTTTGGTGGGGTTGGCGAAAAATGGCGACTTTTTGTAATCTATTTTTGTCTGTAAAATGAGTTCTCGAACTTCCCTACTACTAAAAAAGTTTCAGAAAAATTGAAGTGGTAGGGGGGTGACATTGCCTGGATAATTTGTCATGGATTTACCAATATCTGAGTTAGGGTAACATGGATATGAAGTCAACAGCGCTTAGTTACTGATAGTTTCTCACCTATATGATTATCAAACTTGGTTTGATAATCACATAGGCGAGAATCTGTCATTAACCAAGTCCCGTTGACTTCCTGTCCATGTTACTCTCACTTAGATATACATGCTCTATCCAAGATATTGAGCACTGGTCTAGCGCTAGTGAAAAGGTGATAGACTCGCTGTCTTGCTGCTACCGACATTAGGCCACCCTGACGACTTTACGTTACTTTTTATATGTTAGGGTAATCCCAAAGATAAGGTCTTCAAAATATTTAGAAATCACAGAAATGTCTATTATTTACTGTCAACGGTGTTTACATTATTTCAACGATTGAACCTGTATTTATTTTTCAACATAATCGCCATTTCGGTCGATGCATTTTTGTAAGCACTGGGGCGATTTTTGTATACACTCACACCGCCATGTTGTTGAAGAAGCGTTGAACTTCGTCGTCGTTCCAAACTCACTACATCACTTGCGGACGTTTGTGACATCCATGAATGATCCGCCATACACTTCCGTTAATTGGTGATGAATTTTAATCGTTTTAATGACTTTTGTGTTCAAAACCTGAATAACTGCGTAAACTTCACATTCGGTGATAGTGTTAATCGGGAGCACGAACAGTTTCTAGCAATTTGGTGATATTACTTTTCTGATTACCCTCGTGATATAATACTTCTTGTATCTTAAAAAAGTTCGTTTCTGTGTATATAGGTGAGACTTTCATTGTTTCTTTTGTTTGTCCAATCTATTAATAATGGAGATTCGCTTCCGGTTTTTGTCTGTAACTAAAATTACGTCACTGCTTATGTCACATTACCCAAAACTGTCATAACATAGAATAAATACACACAAAATTTGAACATGCAACATTAGACAGTCCTCATTGTTTTTTAAAACAAGTTTTCATAAATACATGACTGGTATTATATATCTATATATAGTTTGTTTTATTTTAATACATATTTAAAGTTTACATTTCAAATTGTTTTATTTTTTAATTCTTTAATGAATTTGATGATTTTACTCACTTAGGGTACAAATTCGCTGACATTGAATTTTTTACTCCCACCCCTCAGGCAATATGTTTCAAAAATCTATTTTTACATCGCCCGGAGGGCGTTTTTTTATTTTGGACTAGTCTATATAATGATAAACATTTCTTTTGATGCATCGTACAGTGTTTAATCTACTAACATACAGAATACTATAATAATCAGATGGTGTCCCCTTGGCGTAAATGTTATCGTGCTGGGATGCGACATCGTTGTAAGTGAGTTCGAACTCCAGTCGCGCTATTACGTTCACTTTCGGACTAACTTGGCTACACTACTGAATCGTGAAATGAAATGCCCCATTTAAATCCCTCTGTAAAAAAAATAATACCTTGCATTGATCCAGCTACTCTGAAAAGAAATGTTAATGTCTACTATCTAAAATATTAAATGAAAAAAAAATCATAACCAAGTCCCGTTGATATACTGTTATCATTTAAATTTTATTTTCTAATTATCTTCCTGAATATAAATCAAATCTCTATTATTTTGCTCTAAAACCAAACCCTGGTGATATTTAATGTGTATATATATTTACTTAGTTTTATTTTCGAAGTTTCCTCCGGACATACA
>CM042165.1:18971558-18974058 GCA_023376005.1 Doryteuthis pealeii | reverse complement strand
TGTGGATTTCTCCACTGATTTACACTCTGTAGATGTGAATGGGAGATTTGTGTATACATAGCTACGCATGTGTACATAACAACTTATGGCTAAATGTTCCTCCCACAAATATTTCATCATTCTATTAAGTCTACATCTTTTTCTTTCTCTTTATTTTCTTTTTCTTTCTTTTTTTTTTTTTTTTTTTTTTTTTCCTAGAATTTCCTTCTCCCTTTAGATCTACCCAGTTGTTTGTAAGGGAAACTTTAAAAAACAGATTTTGATTTGTCGTATCTGAACGCTCCTCGGTTCTTGAAAGGGACTCGCGCGTGCGAGAACAATAATACGAGTAGCCCCAACCCCTAGACCATCAGTCAGGGCTTGAAGCGAAGAAGCAATAAGTAGGGGTCTGTAGCTCATTCAGTCCTTGGCTTTTGTTCACTCTCTCTTCATTTTCCCAGTAATATAAGCTGAGCCACCGGCAATGGATATATAAATGAAATAAAAATTCATCCCCTCTCTTAATTTCAGTTAGTATTTTTATTTTTTAAATAGTAATATATACAGTGCTATACGAAAGATAATCAACTCTCTCTCTCTCTCTCTCTCTCTCTCTCTCTCTCTCTCTCTCTCTCTCTCTCTCTCTCTCAATTCAGGCATTGATAAACACGTGCGCGCACACGGACACACGCACACACACACACAGACGCGTGTGTGAGCATATACGCTCACGCACCCAGTGTCATACATACACACGCACTCTTAGATGAACATTCGCATGCATACGCACATATGCACGTGCCCACATAGATGCTCTACTCCATGAATAAATATTTGAAGATATTAAAAACGTGAAACATTGAAACTTTTTATCAAGATGTCTTGATTTAGCATTAAATGACCTGAAGAAAAGTTTATATCCCGTAAAAGAAACCAACCAAACTATCACACAGCCTGTTTAATACTTAGCCTTGAAGAGCACTAAGCGATACCATTTAGGCAACAGCAGGTACTGTACGTAACTGAATATCAAAATTATTCAGCATTAAATGACCCAAAAAGGGTTGATATGCCGTAAAAAAAAACAGCTTCGTAAATTACTAATTTCTATTTTTATCTGCGAGCTATGCTAGCAGAAGCTTTTTAGTGGTTTCTATTCTCACTGGGTGCTCCATTCTTTTAGGCTTGTTCCAAACTTGGCTGGGCTTAAGAAATGACTACAGTGGTGTACGTAAGGTATAGAAAGTGTGGCATATGCACTGGGGGCCTAAAGTCAGTATCAGCCAGATAACGAAGGAGTCTATCCCCTTTTCACTAACGCTAGACCAAGGAAATTGTTTTTGCGTCTGAGGTGGAGTGTCACACCTACCATCAGCTCCTTACTTTACCGCACAGCTCCATGTGCTACTCATACGCTGAGTTGGCGAGGGGCCGGTATCGAACTAGGAACCTTGTCGCTTTTAGTCGAACGCTCTAACGGCTGAGCTATGCTGTGCACCCATACAAGTACACACTCACACGCTCGTACATACATAGACGGACATTCATTCGCATTCATACGGACACTGGAATACATACGCCTTCGCGCCCACTTATACAAACATATACACACTCACATTTACACTGACACACGCACAGACATACACACACACACACACGCACACACGCACACACATGCATAGATATGTACGCTGAAGCGCTAAGTTATTGAGGAGCGGTATCGAAACCGGAACCTTATGGCGATTTTGCCGATTCCAATCAGAAATGACGTCAGTTTATCTGCTTAAAACTTTCTAGTCATTTGCTAAGCTAGTTTTGGCACAATTCCAGACGCCCAGTGAGATCGAACTCACTGCCACTGCTCTGCTAGTCTAGCTCGGTAACCATTACATCACGTAAGGCGTCTAAATTAATTCGGTTTAATTTCAATTGAATACGACAGCTCGTGAGAATCGAACTCACTTACCATACTCTGCTAACCAAGCTCACAAATAGAAAGGGAATAAATGGTTCTTTGGTAAGCTTAGACTATTTTGACACAAGGCCAAAATAAGATGCACCAGTGAGAATCGAACTCACTAACAGTAGTCTGCTAGCCTAGCTCGTTAATCACTGTATCGCGCAAGACCTACCCCTCTGAATAAATAAATAAATAAAAGTCTAGTTTTGGGGAGTACGTCACTATTTCGTCAGATCGTGGTGTGATGGTTGGCAAGCTAGTTACGCAGACCCCTTACTACTGAATAGCGAGTTCGGTCCTCGCAGGATGCCCCATAGTTACAACTTTGTGTCGCATCCTATCCGTGGCAAATTGGTAGGATAAATACCGAGGTTATTTTTTAATCGTAATTTTCTTTTTCTTCTTATTTTTATAACCTATTTATTCAATTTGAAATAAATCTTTGAAAAGTATTTGCAAATATAAAACAAAATGTGGAAAGTGTCTCCGTGGCGTAGTGGCTAACGTGCTGGACTGCAACATCGTAGTATATGAGTTCGAACTCCAGTCGCGCTATTATAT
>CM042165.1:18956558-18961558 GCA_023376005.1 Doryteuthis pealeii | reverse complement strand
AATTGAAAATCAGAGGAAGACTCGAGATCGTCCAAACTACGGTATTGTTAAAATCGGCTAGAATACTCAGAAGAGTCCTGAAGAGACTTGCTATTATTCGGCCTTATTCGAACCACCGTTTAAGACGGGTGTGAAAAACTTGAATGGCGTGAAATAATAATAATAATAATAATAATAATAATAATAATAATAATAATAATAATATAATTACTACTACAACTTGTTCAAGACGATCAATGAAAGTATTTGAATAAAGATCTAGGTGTGGTAATGGATTGATTAGATAAACAGGACCTTTTGTGAGATGAAGATAGAATCTTTGCTGATCATTGTAGCTATTGGTTTTTCTTGATAAGAAAAAAGACCAACACACTTACACAAATGAATGTTTTGATGTTCGTTTACAAAACCGAATGACGAGCGCTTGTTTAGTAAAGCATTCAAATGATATACAGATAGATAGATAGATAGATAGATATCCACTGAAGGAGAATGATATGAGCAAAGGAGATAGATAGATATGAAGAAAGGCTTTATATATATATATATATATATATATATATATATATATATATATATATATGAGAGACAGACAGACAGACAGATAGACAGACAGACATATATGAACTGTATGAGATAGATATGAAAAAAAAAGATATCGAGATATCTAAATAGATAGATCTGAACAAAATATAGATATTTTACAGAGTTTTCACAAATACACCCCCTTATATATATGCCCATGCACACATTATATGGACAAATATCTATTTAGATATATATGCAATGATACTTGTACACACACACACACACACACACACACACCACACATATATATATATATATATATATATATATATATATATATATATATATATAACATCATTTATAGATAACTTGGGAGTGTGATATAAGTATAAGAGTCTTATATATACATATAGAAACATGGATAAATGTACGATACACACACACACACACACACACACACACAATTATATATATATATATATATATATATTATGAAATTTGAAAAAAACAAGTGTTCCAAAAATAATAATACATCCTGATGAAGGTTTAAAGAAACCGAAACGTTTAAGCGTCGATAAATAAATTCATTTATTTTTGGAACACTTGTTTTTTCAAATTTCTTAATATTATCGGATTTATATCCATATTTACTCCATATATATATATATATATATATATATATATATATATATATATATATATATATATATATATATATTTTCAAATTCACGCAAATACAATTTATTCGAATATTTTCATATTTACAAAAAATCATATATTCGTGTATGTATGTATATGTTTCTGTGTGTATTTCTTGTTTTCATTCCCTAGCATTTTTCACACCTTGATGTAGTTTGTTTAAAAACGCTTTTAATTCTTTTTTTTTTCCTTTGAAGTGGTAATCACAATACAGAAAACATATTTTTCAATTATACTTTTGATGTTTTTTTTAATCAATTATCAATCTTTGTTTTTATAAAAAAGAATTCTATTAATTTCTCCCTCTCTCAATCTCATTCAGTTCTACACTTGTATCTGGATTACTATCAAAGGCTTGTAAATACAGATCATTAGAAAACAATTCCAATTTCCTCCCCAATTTCGATACATATAACCGCAAGTGAGGTTCGAAACTGGACGGCAATACGGCGATACGCCAACGGCTACGTTTTAATGCATTTTCGACAAAATACCAAAAACATTTTTCTTTCTAGGTGTCTGGAATTAACAATTTATTATTTTGTTTACATTTTCGATATATTTTTCATCTTTATTCTTATTAGAAATACCGTATAGGCCGATACAGACTTCGGCCTTCCTCACGTCATTTATAAACAGCTATGAAAGTATTTTCATTAGTGTATCCGATAATTAACACTTTTATTAAATTTGTTTCGTATTTTCTATAAAAAAACACAATTGTTTGATGAAATCTATCAAAGAGTAAGGAGACGACATCTGAATTGTTTTTAGTTAGCATATTTTTTTCTGCTGGCAAACATTTTTTTTAAAACAATTGTATATATATATATATATATATATATATATATATATATATATATATATATATATATATATATAACAATGAATATATATACACACATATATATATACAATACATATATATAAATATATATATATAATAAATATATATGTGTATGTGTGTGTCTGTAAGTATATATAAAAATATAGATATATGTATGTCAATATAAACATTTTTTTAATCTGAAAAATTCAAATATATATATATGAATATACTTATGCATACACATATATGCATATATTTATCAATATATATATATATATATATATATATATATATATATATATATATATATATAGTGAATAATTTCATTTCTTTGTTATTTTAAATCTATATCTACAGTTTTGGTAAAAATGTACTGTCAGTACACACAGTTAAGGATCATAGTATAGTATCTGTATCATGGAAAAATCTAATTCAATTTACTAAAAGGGTTATTTAAAATATCGTTTATGTTCTTATAAGTCTCATATTTTCAATTAATTTTTGAAGAAATATTCAGTTTTTAATATTCATCGAAATACAAACTGTTTTCAACGGCATATTTTATATCCGATATTTATGTAAAATACAAGCATCCCGTTGCGGTGTTATGGCTAGCAAGCTAGTCTCGCAGATCCATTATTACTTAATAGTTAGTTCGATCTTCGTAGAATGCCCCATACAAAATTCACGCGTAAAAAAGATCTGGTCTTAATCTGGCCTGGTGTAAGGTTAGGAAAGAATAAGCTGGTGACTTTCAAGCGTACATATACTACAATCTGATCATTGGTAGAAGGACTAATCAGTATGTAAATAATCTGGTAATACTAATCTATGTTAAAGTAAACAGACATATATATATATATATATATATATATATATATATATATATATATATATATATATATATATTCTATACAATCTACTAGTTAGAACCAGAAACAAGCTAACCTACAAAGAATACCACAAATCCACTAATAAAAATGACAACATACACTTTTACTCCCGTATATATATATATATATATATATATATATATATATATATATATATAATATATATGGTTTCATTATTTCGTTATCCAAAACCGTTATATTGATTTATAAATCAGTTTGTTTTGTAATTCGGATGAATAAATCTCGACGACACGAGCCGCTGGGTTCTAATTGTGACACGGGCCCCTGATGATACTGATGCTTCTGTTTAGGAATAATTTAAGGTTAATTCTTGGCGTTTCATAGTTATCTCAGTTTTTATCGGGAATTGAGAAAGAATAAAGTTCAGCGTGAATGCAGACAACTTAAAATTCTATTTGAATTTGCCTTATTTTTCAAGTTAGAGCATTTTAAGCGTTTTTCTCTCAGAAAAATATCATGTGCTCATATATATATATATATATATAATATATATGTGTGTGTGTGTAGTGTGTATATATATATATATATATATATATATATATAATTATATATATTTCATTTGATGAAAATTTTACAAAGCAAAGCGTCAATATGAATGTATAGATACTCCATCAAATTTGTTTCCACATCTTATTTCTTCTTATATATATATATATATATATATATATATATATATATATATATATATATATGTATGTATGTATGTATGTATATAATTCACTGCTAAAAACGGATGTAACGATTAAAAATGATAAAACAAAATAAGACTAGTCACGACTCGAAAACGATATTCTGCGCAAACGTCTGAAGCGCGCGCACACACACACACATACACATACACATACATACACACACACACACACACACACACACACACACACACATATATATATATATATATATTCCAATTTAATATTATATAGATACACAAAAATGACAATATTTCTTAATTAATTTTACGATTGCATAAATACATGAAATGTGAATAATTTTATTCATCAAAAAATCTAACATTTTCCTCTAAAGATAAACAAAACATTCTACAAGAACCCTGTAATTTGTGTATTTATCTACACGTTTATCCACACGTTTATTTTCCTTTGATAAACATGTTTTAACCTGGAAAAGAGGCATGAACCTTAATCTTGAATGTTCAAAGGGTCGAATGCCAATGAAGTAGATTATTTTTCTTGAAAAGAGAAGGAAAGGAGAGAGGAACAAATATAGCACTCTTTTTTTAGGGTTTATGCACTTAAAGAAAGCCGTAGATTAGACCGGCCGAGAAAAACAAAAACACCACAATCAATAATCCAGAAAAAATAAAAAAAACAAGGACTCTCCTCTCTGTACGTCAAGAAAAGATGTTCGACATTTTCTAAGAATTAAATACATTTTTGTTATTAAAACAGAATATTCTCAGTTATTAAGAGAGATCTTTTAGTATAAAAAAAGGAAGAATAATTTGAATACGGCAACATTATTTCATTTTGTATTTTCATCACCAGTAAGTAACACACACACACACACACACACACACACACACACACACACATACATATATATATATATATATATATATATATAAAGTTACATTTGGTTACGGAAAATTTAAAAATGAATCAGTGAAAGCCTTCTAAATAAGCCATACAGCTTTAGATATTTTAAATAATATCTAAGTATTACTGGACCATATATATATATATATATATATATATATATATATATAGAGAGAGAGAGAGAGAGAGAGAGAGAGAGAGAGATGTGTGTACAAGCATCTTTATTGTAAAGCTGATGTGTGTTATTTAGGATATTGGTCGGTACCGAGTGTAAGGCAAAAATGTCTTACGCTTGGATTAAAGTGTGGTATCTGTGCGGTCTCTCTAAGATTAGAAGATCTATCACTCGACTCTTCTGAATCTTTTATCTAATATGAAATACATACAGATGAAAACAGTTATTATCTTGAAGGTTATCAAATTGAAACGAAATAAAATAAATATATATAGACGAGTATTCATTTAATCATTATT
>CM042165.1:18949058-18951558 GCA_023376005.1 Doryteuthis pealeii | reverse complement strand
TATAACGGTCATGCAAGTGCCTGTGGGTTTTAAGTGGATTGCTACAATTGTTTAATCCCATTTCCAAGGTTCTGTTACTGAATATAATTCTATCAAACATTGATTCCTCTATATTGGTCATATTATACCAAATATGAGTTTCGTAAGTACAGTCTCACTTACAACTTAATGATAATATAGAAACTGCGGTCGCGTTCACGCCGATTATTATAATTTCCCAATGGAGATGAACATTAGATACTAGTTACAAAGTGCTTCCTTTATTAATTTATTTGGAGTTATTCATAATTAAAATCATATAAAGATGTGACAGAACACTGTTCTTAAGGGCTACTGAAGACGTCTTTTAAGTGAGTGTTGAATAAAGAATTTAAAAAGTCAAATTCAAGTGGCTGCACGTGGACGTGTCCGGATTAAAAGAGGTGTCTGTTCGTCCAAATCAAATCGAAATTTGGGAGGGGGGTAATGTTTTACCCCCACCACACACCCTTTTAAGGTGTGACTTGATGGCCATTGATTGAATGTGAATTTGGCGAAGTTTTCTGGAAATACGACAACACGATTGTGATATTTTAAGATTTAGTCTCGACAATCTCTTTTGGTGTTCTGAGAAACGTGACTGTTCTTTGCACGCGAATGCACACACACACACACACACACACACACACACACACCATACACACACACACACACACACGTATATACAGACTTAGAAACATACTCATCCATGCACACATATATAGGTACACATGCGCAAAAAGGAGAAAGAGAATAAGAAACATAAAAAGAAATAGGAAAAGCACACACACACACACACACACACACATATATATATATATATATATATATATATATATAAATATTAAAGAGAGATTTGTGGTCAACCACAAATAAATAAGGATATATATATGGTCATGGTTGCATATATATACAAACACATACATACATACATACATACATAGACACGCGCTAAAAAGAGAAAAACAAAAAGAAAGATAAACAGAAGTTGGAACAAGTGCATATATATATATATATATATATATATATATTATATATATATATATATAAGGTTATGTGTGTATATACACAAGATGTGATAATCAAAGCACTTAAAATAACTTATTATTATTATTATTATTATTATTATTATTATTATTATTATTATTATTATTATTGTTGTTGTTGTTGTTGTTTTGATTGAATCATCATACTAATAATAAATCTGTGAATATCACTATAAATCAAGCGACAACAGGTCTCTTCAAATGTCCGCCTCTTTCTCTTACATTCTCATTGTCGTTTACGTACCGGGGCCTAAACTCTCTCTCTCTCTCTCTCTCTCTCTATATATATATATATATATATATATATATATATATATATATGCTAGAATTCCTTAGTAAATAACTGATTACCCGTTTCCAGTACTCGGATAATCATCGGTGCCACCGTCACCAAAACTATTCCACCACTCTCTTTCTCTCTCTCTCTCTCTCTCTCTCTCTCTCTCTCCTCTCTCTCCTCTCTCTCTCTCTGTTTCAATATGTTTTTGTACTTCTGGGTCGCCAAAATATTTTACTGCTTTCCTCAAGGCTTAATTAGTATTGACATTTATAAAGTTTTTTTTTTTGAATACATGTGTGGGCCACACAGTGATAACCGAACTCATTCTGGTATTATTTGTCTAAAACCTAGCTTGCTAACTATTGATCTCTACGGTAGGAGCTCAAATAAATTTACTAAGACTAAATAAAACAGGAAGAGATTTCATGTACTACAGTCTGAGCTTTTACCGGGGTTCGAAAGCTGACCGCTGGTGCCGCTAGAGAATACCCAATTACTTTAATTACTACATTATTTGTAGATTATATACCAGATTATTATTATTATTATTATTATTATTATTATTATCATTATCATCACCCTTGCTATTTTTCTAATCCAAAGAGTTCAAGTGACAGCAAATCTCCTCAGCTCTCCAGGACTCTACTCAGTATTCTTGCCGATCCCAACAAGGCTGTGGTCTTAACAGTCTCAACCCTTCCCCCGGATTTCCTATTTTCTAAATTCTTGGTAATTGTTCCGAGTGCTCCGGTTATTATTGGTATTACTGCCATCTTCATATTCCACAACATTTTGTTTAACTTTCTGGCTAGATATTTTCTCGACCTTTTCGATTTCCTTTATCTTAACTCGGCGATCTGCGGGGACATTTATTTCTTGTGGTTTATTACAACTAGGTCTTATTTTTTTGACCGGGACTGGGTAATCCATTTTTATCACAAAGTCCCGGAGGATTTTTTTCTAGGGCAATTTTTTTTACATGTACCATTCTTCAGTATTGACACATTTTAGTTGCTTGCACAATTCCCGGTGAATTACCTTCCCTATCAAGTCAGGTTTGCTTTTATACTCTTTACATGCCAGTTTGCAACATGCGTTTATCATGTGGTTTACTGGCCCCTCCTCTCTCTCTCTCTCTCTCTCTCTCTCTCTCTCT
>CM042165.1:18941558-18944058 GCA_023376005.1 Doryteuthis pealeii | reverse complement strand
TGATTCATATGTGATTCTTTACAACAGGAGTCTGTAATCGATGGTACATAGTCCTGAACTTTTAAATATATATTATATATGTATAATCAAACCTTTACATATTTATACCTCCCCTCTCCATTCTTCTGTCTCTGTCTTATATATATATATATATATATATATATATAATATATATATCGAACTTCTGTTATAAACATACGTTATATATATATATATATATAATATATATATATATATATATATATATATATAACGTATGTTTACAACATACGTTCGATCTCTTGAATACAACTAAGCCCACTGCTCCTTGATTGTTTGGTTGGCTAGAGAAGCCAGTACATTCACGCACTTGTAAAATATATTTCATTTCCTTCCCACTCTCTAATATCATCGCCTGCCTATCTACTTCCATTTTGTCCCTCGGTTTTCTGCCTCGCATGTCCACCCATTCATGGAATTTGCCCTTGGAAACTGACAAATCGTTTTCTACCAACACCTCACCCCACCCCCCACCCCATCGCCCGTTTTTCTTCTCAGGGATCAGTGATTGAGAACAATCCCCGTGTAGCGAAAAACGAATCTGCGAATAACCAAATGATTTCATAGGGGGGCTGGTGTAGTGGTGGTGGTGGTGGGGAGTTCTAGCACTTGCCCGATATGCCCCCCATCCCCCCCCCCCAGTCTCATTTCCACTGAACCAATCCCTACATTCGATAGCTTCACCGCCAATTAAGTATCCAAAGTCGCGGCTGCTTGGATCGAATCTCACCGTTCCCACCAACCGCGCAGAGACACACAAGGAAGCATAAATTAACACCCCCCCCACACACACACAAAAACACACACGCACGCGCATACGCGTCTTTTCCTCGTGTACAGTATAACTTTGTGGTTGTTATAAAAAAAAAAGTAAAGTCATCGGGGCAGCCTAATGTCGGTATCAGCCAGTCAGCGAGGGAGTCTATCCCCTTTTCAATAGCGTTAGACCAAGGAGGTTGTTTTTTAGCATCTGAGGTGGGGCGCCACACCTACCATCAGCTCCTTACTTTACCGCACAGATCCCTGTGCTACTCATACGCTGAGTTGGCGAGGACCGGTATCGAACTAGGAACCTTGTGGTTTCTAGCCGAACGCTCTACCGACTGAGCTAACCCGGCCCCTGGTTGATATAGTAGCAAAATATTTCAATTGAAGCCATTTGTTCTAGTTCACATTAAAAAAGAAGAAATTGGAATGCTGATTTTCATGGCAGGTTAGATCTAGCATAGAAGCCGATGGAGGTGATCTACACATGCTTTAAGTAGTCTTAAACCAGACCAATATTTGTATATATATATATATATATATATATATATTTTGGTGTGGTACCAAGTTTCTTGGTACAAGGTAATTCTATGCTGGTCTTATTCTCTACCAGTAGTTTGTTGTAGAGTTCAGGTTCCGTGTGAGAGCTCAATGTTTAATTATTGTAAACAGAGCAAAGTTATAGTGAATAAAGGGGCCTTAAATACCATGGGTATCGTGGACCATTTCCACTCGTGGGTATCTAGGGCCCACCTAGATACCCACGAGCGGAAATGGTCCATAACCACGATACCCATGGTATTTAAGGCCTCTTTATTCACCAATATATAAATATATATACGTGTGTGTGTGTGTGTGTGTGAGTCTGTAAACATACACTATGTATTTATTACAAGTATAAAATAAAAGAATAATATATATATATATATATATATATATATATATATATATATGTGTGTGTGTGTGTGTGTGTGTGTGTGTGTGTGTGTGTGTGTCTGTTAGTAACACAGCTTGGGTAATCTGATTTGTGCGGTAAAGTACCAGGGAACTGTCGGTAGGTGTTGCGTTCCACCTCAGCAAGACAATATCCCTGGTCTAGCGCTCGCAAAAAAATGTGATAGACTCACTTAATTTTCGGCTGATGCCATCAATAGGTCAGTCCATAGACTTAAATAAGTATGTGTTAGTATGTATGCGCGTGCGTATATGATACTATGTGTGTGGGTGCATGCATATACGTGTATGTTTGTTTGGGATACAGTGTGCATTGTTAGTGAATAAAGCCCTTTCTTTTGTTTAGGTGATCAATAACTTACTTGTGTGTAACATATGAACCCCTGGTAATTTATCTATCTCCCGTAAACACGCTATTTATAAATAATTCCTATCTATCTATATATCTACCTAATATATAAATATCAGATTAAAAGCGACGCGTAAGCAAATTTAATGAAATAATAGACTATTCAAGATACCTGCTTTCTTTTTTGATGAATTTCCATCCCCTTCCTCGCAAAAAAAACAAAATGGAAGAGGTTTTAGTTGAATATTGAATTTTTATCTATTTCTATCATTTTACAGATTTGATTTAATATAACATTCAAAAGGTACAAAGACAATCTTATTGATACAAATCTCTCTCTTTCTCTCTCTCTCTCTCTCTCTCTCTCTCTCTATATATATATATATATATATA
>CM042165.1:18924058-18931558 GCA_023376005.1 Doryteuthis pealeii | reverse complement strand
ACATCTACCATCAGTTCCTTACTTTATTCGCACATATCCCTGTGTTACTCATACGCTGAGCAGTAGTGTGTTCGGCTAGGAATCACATGGAAACAGTACAAACATCTACAAATGCTTTTTTTTTTTCAAATCCAAATTTGAATTTCAATAAACAGAAAGGTTTGTCTACTGATCTGTTCTATGAGATGTAGATATTGTAACTATACAAAAGTCTGTCAATAATAATTTAAATCAATTTTTTTTAAGTCTTAATTTGATTCTACACATTCATCACAATAACTGAATCACGATGAAATGGGTTCTGTAAAAACTAAGTCGGTAAAAGAGTGATTTATTTCCCCATTGCAACATATTCATAAAAACAACACATTATATATGTGTGTGGGTGTGTATGTATGATTTTCTGCACACACACACACACACACACACACACACATATATATATATATATATATATATATATATATATATATATATAGAGGGTCAGCTGAAAAGTTCACACGCTGACCAAGATACTCTCATTAAATGAGGTTTATTTTTTTAGATGGCCCTCTTTGCGGTCCATACACTTCTTCCATCGGTGTTGCAGTGCTTGTATACTATTGGTAAAAAAATGTTATCAACAGCAAATACACCATCATATACTTTTTCAATGAATGACCTTTTCATTTATATATATATATATATATATATATATATATATATTTATATGAAAGTAAGTAAACAAACAATGTGTTTATTTTTTATATGGCCTTTTTAGCCGACAATTTTTGGAGGATATGTGCTTAATTGAAGTCATACCAACTTTTAAAATTAATTAGTTAATAATTAAGGAATTTAGGCGGGCATATATGTTCAAATGTAAGGCTAAAAAAATCGAGAAAATGTCAATCCTTATATATATATATTATATATATATATATATATATATATATATATATATATTCCTATGCATATATTCCTATGTTTACTATAAACAGAAGTACATTATTATACTAGTAAAATATACTTCTATCTAGTTATTCCACTCCCTTTTTTCTGTAACAACTATAAGCTCTAAACTCTAAAGTGAATTAAGATATTTGATTTAGGTGAGCCAACAAAAGGACAATCCTGTTTTAAACCACATAGTAGGGGAATGTACAATTGTGTATCCCACGTGCCCATAACTCGATGAATAAACAGGCCGAATAACATAACCAGATTCACGGTGAGATGAGACATGCTGATGACAAAATCGTGTGTGACTAGCATTTAGCACCGTCATAATTTTCATAAGGATGAAGTTGCTTGACAATGATTCAGATGTCCTTTTAATCTATCTATCTGTCTATCTATCTATCTATCTATCTATCTATCTATCTATCTATCTATCTATCTCAGTCTGTTCAAATCTATCTACCTATCTATCTTAGTCTGTTCATATCTATCTATCTATCTATCTATCTATCTATCTATCTCAGTCTGTTCAAATCTATCTACCTATCTATCTTAGTATGTTCATATCTATCTATCTATCTATCTATCTATCGCAGTCTGTTCAAATCTATCTACCTATCTATTTTAGTCTGTTCATATCTATCTATCTATCTATCTATCTATCTATCTATCTCATCTGTTCAATCTATCTATCTTAGTCTGTTCATATCTATCTATCTATCTATCTATCTATCTATCAGTCTGTTCAAATCTATCTACCTATCTATCTTAGTCTGTTCACATCAATCTATCTATCTATCTATCTATCTATCTATCTATCTCAGTCTGTTCAAATCTATCTACCTATCTATCTTAGTCTGTTCATATATATCTATCTATCTATCTATCTTAGACTGTTAAATATATCTATCCATCTCTCTTAGACTGTTCTATCTATCTATCTATCTATCTATCTACTATCTATCTATCTATCATCTATCTATCTTACTGTTCATATTTATCTATCTATCTTAGTCTGTTCATATTATCTATCTATCTATCTGTCTATCTATCTCAGTCTGTTCAAATCTATCTACCTATCTATCTTATCTGTTCATATCTATTCTATCTATCTCTATCTATCTATCGCAGTCTGTTCAAATCTATCTATCTTAGTCTGTTCATAATATATATATATATATATATATATATATATATATATATATATATATATATATATATATATCTCTGTTCAAATCTATCTTAGACTGTTAATATCTATTATCTATCTATCTATCTATCTTAGACTGTTCATATCTATCTATCTATCTATCTATCTTAGACTGTTCATATTTATCTATCTATCTATCTTAGACTGTTCATATTTATCTATCTATCTATCTATCTATATCTTAGACTGTTCAATCTATCTATCTATCTATATATATTATATATATATATATATATATATATATATATATATCTGCCTGCCTGCCTGCCTTCAAGTCTATCCCAATCTGCTCATATATATCTATTTATCTATGTTCATATCTACTTATCTGTCTGTCCGTCATTCTGTTCATGTATATCTATATATCTATCTATCTATCTATCTATCTATCTATCCCAGTTAAATACATTTTAAAAATAGATAAAAATTATTATGAATCATTTAGTTATCGCCAATAAATTTATACGTATATATTTTTTCAAAAAGTTTATTTATGTTGAAGTATTTTCCCTTCTTTCAAAATTGTCTTTACCTTTTTATGACTATAATTTAAAAAGTAAACATGAGTTTTCTACAGGTACTTCACTCTAATCTTAATCAGAAATATCGAGTAACACACTTTTAAAGAAATTCATAGGAATCTCTATGTTTAATTAAATCTAAACCATTTGAACAACCTTCATTCGTTTTTCTTCGTCGCTTGTACGCTGATGTACTTATAAAATCAGCGATAACAATGGATTAAAAATAGAATCCACGAGTTTGTGATATTCAAAAAAAAAAAAATAGATTAACTTTTGACTTCCTTACGGCGTTGAAACAAAAAAAAATTGAAAATGTACAGTTTGGAAGTTTTTCCAATATTTTTATTTATTTACTTTTCATTTTTTTTTTTAATCTATTTTTTTTTTTCTGAACATTCCTGGTAAAATAATTCCATGAATAAATATTAACCCCGAGGAAAATATTGACACCTTTGTTTTAATTTATAGATTTCTTTCTCTGCTTGTTTAAAAAGTATATATATATATATATATATATATATATATATATATATATAGGCTCACCAACCAGCCTATATATATATATATATATATATATATATATATATATATATATATATATATATATATATTAGTTGTGTCATAAAAGTATCGAGATTGAAGCTGTATTTACCAAGATAGAAATGAACTATGAATGGAACGTTGATTTTTTTTCAGAATACAAGGTGTATCAAAAATTACAAAAATATCTCGATACTTTTTAGATGTACTGCTTTGCTCCGAACCTGAAAGATTGCAGTCATCTTGGAGATGACTGAGTAATGCTACGGGAGAGTATCTGTTCGTGCGTTCCCAGAAACGAAACGTCCGATCAGGAGGGTTGTCAGGTTACATCAGGGTCACGTACCCGGATCTCGAGAGATTCGTAATAGACGGGTACTTTCTGGATAATACTTGTACGTTCGGGTGCGCGCGTGCGTATATCAGCATTCTTTATTCGCTAAGATCTGAGCAGCAAGCCACAGGCTCACCAACCAGATTCATGATTCAAGTGTTTATGTTTTTTTTTCAAAAAAAAAAAAAGAAAGTTACCTGAATTTGATTGACAGCGGTCCACCTACCCCATGAAGTTTTCGTGTTTACTTGGAAACGCATAAATCTATCAACAATCCGTTATGTTTTTTTACCCGTATTCCCTTCTCTCTTACACGTTAAAATAGCGATAATCTCTTATGATATGTTCGGTTTTTTTCTTCTTACGTACGACACGCTTCCAAATATCTAATCTACTATGTGATAGGCATTATTCAGGCCGTCCTGGTGGTCAAAAGTTCAATCTCTTGCTCGGGCAGGGAAATAGTCTCAGCTTGATCTGTGCGGTAAAGTGGAAAGCTGACAATAGGTGTAGCGCTCTATCTCAGTAAAACAATCTCTCTCACACACACACACACACATATAGCTCAGTCGGTAGAGCGTTCGGCTAGAAACCACAAGGTTCCTAGTTCGATACCGGCCCTCGCCAACTCAGCATGTGAGTAGCACAGGGATCAGGTAAAGTAAGGAACTGATGATAGGTGTGGCGCTCCACCTCAGACGCCAAAAACAATCTCCTTGGTCTAGCGCTACTGAAAAGGGGATAGACTCCCTCGCTGACTGGCCGATACCGACTTTAGGCCACCCCGACGACTTTACTTACTTTTATATATATATATATATATATATATAATAATATATATATATATATTATGAGTGTGTGTGTGTATATATAATGATGGTTTGCTCTATCTATAAGTAAAGATTGCTCAATATGATTTATAGAACGTATATCTGAGTTATTTTTAGCAACGGTGTTTTAATACTGCAGAGTTTGGTAATAAATAATACTTAATATTCATTTTGATTATATAAATGTTCCGCTAAAAATAATACTGCTATTTTTATATATAATATCTTATAATTATCTTAGAATAACTAATTCTATATATTTAAAAACATTGACCGGAGTGTCCTTATTTATGGGCAATACCGTACGATCATATATAAATTGGACTGTTTTACAATAGATCTACAAAATACGTTACGAAGTGCTGCTGAGTTTTGCTATCTTGACTTTGGCATTAAATAACCCACGAAGGTTAAAATGCCACTTTGTACTGCCCAAGCATTACCTTGAAAATCAGTTTTTAAATTTATTAGTCAGTGCTTCAACTTAAATTCTTAAATTTTATTGGCATTAAATAACCCACGAAGGTTAATATGCCACTTTGTACTGCCAAACATTACCTGAAAATCATTTTTAAAGTTATTAAGTCAGTGCTTCATCTTAAATTCTTAAATTTTATTGGCATTAAATAACCCACGAATGTAATATGCCACTTTGTACTGCCCAAACATTACCTTGAAAATCAGTTTTTAAAGTTATTAAGTCAGTGCTTCAACATAAATTCTTAAATTTTATTGGCATTAAATAACCCACGAAGGTTAATATGCCACTTTGTACTGCCCAAACATTACCTTGAAAATCAGTTTTTAAAAGTTATTAAGTCAGTGCTTCAATCTTAAATTCTTAAATTTTATTGGCATTAAAATAACCCACGAATGTTAATATGCCACTTTGTACTGCCCAAACATTACCTTGAAAATCAGTTTTTAAAGTTATTAAGTCAGTGCTTCAACATAAATTCTTAAATTTTATTGGCATTAAATAACCCACGAAGGTTAAATTGCACTTTGTACTGCCCAAACATTACCTTGAAAATCAGTTTTTTAAAGTTATTAAGTCAGTGCTTCAACTTAAATTCTTAAATTTATTGGCATTAAATAACCCACGAAGGTTAATATGCCACTTTGTACTGCCCAAACATTACCTTGAAAATCAGTTTTTAAAGTTATTAAGTCAGTGCTTCAACTTAAATTCTTAAATTTTATTGGCATTAAATAACCCACGAAGGTTAATATGCCACTTTGTACTGCCCAAACATTACCTTGAAAATCAGTTTTTAAAGTTATTAAGTCAGTGCTTCACTTAAATTCTTAAATTTTATTGCATTAAATAACCCACGAATAAACGCCACTTTGTACTACCTTGAAATCAGTTTTAAGTTATTAAGTCAGTGCCACAATATGCCACTTGTACTGCCCAAACATACCTTGAAAATCAGTTTTTAAAGTTATTATCTAAGTCAGTTCTTCAACTTGAGATCTTAAATTTTATTTACAATTAAGTGATTTTCTGAACGCCTGATTACCTGAGTAGTCTAAAGTTAGGTGCAATGACATGGATTAGATAAAGTAGATTATTGCGCAAAGAAAAAAAAATCCCCCAAAAAACCGTGAAAGTGACTTCATCGGTCATTGTCCTGAGAAAAAACTAAATGTTTTGGTTTTAGTAGGTTTCAAATATTTACAGTATTTAAGACTATGGAAAGGGCGTTGCAGAATTAAGTCCTCACAAAACAGATATAAACGTTTAATAGAATTTTAAATTAAGATATGCTGAATATCTTTGTATTTAAGGATCAAACCTGCTATCGATATCCTGCCAATCTAACCACTGAACATCGCTCAACAACAGGTGCTCATGAACCGACTAAGACGGATAGAGGAAGAGAGACAGTGAAAGTGAGACCAAAAAAAGTTGATGAAAAAGATGAGGTAGAGTGAGGTGGAACAGAGCAAAATATATAGTTTGGAGCAGATAGATATATACATAGTGTAATGGTTGGAAATGGACATGGCAGCACGAGTTCAAATCTTAGACGAGGCGGCTTGTATTTTATACAACACTAATAAGTAAAGTAAAGTCGTCGGGACGGCCTAAAGTCGGTATCAGCCAATCAGCGAGGGAGTCTATCCCCTTTTCACTAGCGCTAGACCAAGGAGATTGTTTTTTGCATCTGAGGTGGAGCGCCAAACCTACCATCAGCTCCTTACTTTACCGCACAGATCCCTGTGCTACTCATACGCTGAGTTGGCGAGGACCGGTATCGAACTAGGAACCTTGTGGTTTCTAGCCGAATGCTCTACCGACCGAGCTAACCCGGCCCAACACTAATACTCTTGGGAAATGTATGAATCAACTTTTCTCACTTCACTTACAGGTAAATAATAGGGCAGACTGGGTTCTTTAAAACTGGTACGGCAACTAGAAGGAAAACTCTGAATTCAAACATGATAAAATCCGCTTAGAAATTGACCTTGTGTCATATACTGCTCTTGCAGGGGATTTGGTAGATACATATATACTTAGAAACAAGGGCACCTTACGTGGTGTAATGGTTAGTGAGTTGGATTCTCATTGGCGCCCATACTTCTGGCCTTGTGCCACATCTAATCTAAGCTTAGTAAATGAATATATGCGCAGAAACAAATTGAAATAGATAGACAGATTGATATACATATGAAGATAGATAGATAGATAGATAGAGAATGTGTTGGGGGTGGAATAGACAACCCGGGTTCAAATTCAAAAGGATGTTTGGTTTCACTCCGCGCATGAATCCATCTGTTCTTCCTTCCCCCGGCTATGGGTAAACAGTAGAGAAGGCTTGGTTCTTTAGTCTTGGTTGGGCAACCAGTCTAGGAGAAAGAAAACTTGAATTCAAACCAACTGTACTCCGCTTAAAATTTGACCTTGTGTCACATCCTGCTCGTGGCGGAGGAGTTGGCTAAGTATAAACGTAGGCATGCGCGAAAGTATCGAACAGAAAACAGTTTTCAACAGAGAAAGGAACTCTATAAACGCTGAGAACTTTTGCACATACCTAATAAATCTTCACCGACCTTGTGTCAGACCAAACTAAGTTTAGTAATTCCCTCGCCTTGTTATGGTCAACAAGTTACTCTCAC
>CM042165.1:18909058-18919058 GCA_023376005.1 Doryteuthis pealeii | reverse complement strand
CGCATTGGCTTACTGCTAAGCCACAATTATCCCTGTTATTTATAGTAACCTGTCGGCGCATTCCATTAGTCGTATAGGGTGTATCACCTAATAATAATAATAATAATAATAATAATAATAATAATTCTTGATACCATAAATTTGAAAATGATTAGTATTAGATAAGAATATTTAATAAAAAATGTTTTATTTGAGCTATAGATGGGACCCTAACAGGTAGTACCAGTCCAGGTAAAAGTGAACCTGGGAGTAATAGAAATGAAGGGGTACTCCAGAACTTTCATGTGTTAAATCAAAATTATCATACCATTCAATTTAGCTCAGTCGATAGAGAGTGTTCGACTAGGAACCTCAAGGATCTTGGTTCGATACCGGCCTTCGACAACTCAGCGTATGCGTAGCACTGGAACCTGTGCGGTAAAGTAAGGATGTAAGCTGATGGTAGGGTAGCGTTCCACCTCAGATGCCAAAACAATCTCCTCGGACTTGCGCTAGTGAAAAGAGGATAGACTCCCTCGCTGTCTAGCTGATACCGAGTTTAGGCCATCTGACTGACACCCCCCCCCCATGAGTAGAAGTATAAAATTAGTCTAGCTCCTTCAGTTAATCATGATAAGTATAGAATCGTATCTATTCATTGGCGTGTGCAGGGGTTTTATAATGCCAGAGAATAATATCTTAATTTTATCACCACCACCCACCCACACTTACACGAAAATTGAAAAATACTAAACCAATACGAACCCTGATAGCTAAGCAGTTCATAACATGCAACACTCTTCTTTGGCCCTTACGGGCGGTCGAAGAGATCTCCTCCAATCAACCGGCTGGTTACGTCAAGCCCTAGCACCTATATGATTGTCTCAACCCTATTACCCTTATGGTAAACCTCAACCCTTTTATCATATTCGTGCTAGAAGGCGATAACTGAGGATCTTAGTGTCCTGAGTAAGACGTTAAACTGAAACGCCAATTCTGGAGCTCTGGGGAATGTGGAGTACCCATTCATCACCATTACTTCCAGAAATGTATTAAAAAAGAAAAAATTGAGTACCCATCAATAATAAATAAAACAAAACGTCTTCGGCATAAAATGACTCAACAAGGGTTGACATGCCGTAAAACCAAAACCCCCATCCACACCCAAAACCAATAAGCTTATGAAGTAAGCATTTTATTCAATTTAAACTTAAATTGCCACACTGGTTAAATGGAAATTCCCGAAATAAAAGTAAAAATGGGGTAATGTTTTGTATGATTCTATTTCTCCATTTGATTCAATGCCCCCTTAAACTGGATGCCCGGGGCCAGAGCCCTCTTCAACCCCCTCCGTATCTATCAGAGTTATATCTATCTATCCAACTCCTCTGCTACGAACAGGGTGTGACACAAGGTCATTTTAAGCGAAGTATACCTGGATTGTATTCCTGGTCAGAGTGGAATAGTGAGCAATGGCAATGAAGGGTTAATTTACAGTCCCCAGATTTACAGAACTGGATCTTGACCATCAGACACAGTTTAGTGACATACCCAGGGCAACGATTTTGAGGGGACGTCTTACTCCTTTTCGGAGGGGAATGCAGTCAGCGTATGCTAAGCCTCGCCGACAAGTTGTATAGTCAAAATTGAGGAGTATCCAATGCAGACTTTATTTCAAGGGATAAATCCTCAACTTTAAAAAAATTAAACAGGTTTCGAAAGGAATAGTTAAACGTTGTTTAATTTCCTCCTACATCCTATATTCTGAGAGCACCTTCAGTTGCATTGAGGTCTAGTTTAAAATAATTACTAAAAAGTGCCAGAATCTCAATACTTACAGTAACTATTCATCGAAAACCTCTCGAAGAAAATAGAAAAAAATCAAAAATGTAAATTTATTTACGGTTTATTTAAATTACCAGCTCATTTTTTAATTCGATATAATATATATATATATATATATATATATTATATATATATATAGATAAAAAATATATATGTGTGTTTATGTATGTTATGCATCTACATAAACATGAACACGTGCGCGGGCACACTCACACACACACATTTATATATATATATATATATATATATATATATATATATATATATATATATGAGAGAATATGTGCTTAATTGAAGTCGTACCTAATTTTTGGAAATTAATTAATTAATAATTAATGAATTAGGCGGGAATGCCTATTCAAATGTAAGGCTAAACAAATCGAGAAAAATCTCCCAAAAATTGTCGGATAAAAAAGCCATATCAAAACACATCGTCTGTTTGTTCACTTCTCATATATATATATACATATATATATATATATATATATATATATATCTGTGTATGTATATATATTAGGCACCTTCTCATACTGTAGTGGTTACCCAGCTGATCTTTCATAACAATTACTACTGAGAATTGAGTTCGATCCCCACTATGTGACCTATACATGTAGCCATGTGACAAATCTAAACTGATCACTATCTATATATACTTTCACACACACACACACACACACACACAACACATACATACATACATATATATATATATATATATATATTATATAATATATATATATATATATATATGAAAAAATAAAAGGTAGTTTTGATAGTTTTTCTTTCACATTCCGTCAATATATATATATATATATATATATATATAAATATATATTCTTTTTGCAAATATTCATACCCCAGGGACAATTTTCCCATGAACACTTCATATTTCTATTTTTTTTTTTTCTTCTTGAAAACATTGAGCGTAAAAAATGTTTTCATCTTTTCTATTTTATTTGTTGATAAATAGATAAATAAATAAATGAATGAATATATAAATAAAAACTAAAACTAAAAATACTGCCATCTTGTTTTTATAATCACGTAATACCGTGTGTGCGTGCGTGCGTGCACGCGTGCGTGCGCATGTTTCTGTGGTGCGTGTGTATGCATGTGCGTGTTGAAGCATTTACAGGTAAAATGGTCTTTTTCAATGTGTATAAGAGAGATAACTATATGATTATAGGTAAATATATCTTTATTTTTTCACAAGTGCACGATATATATACATATATATATATATATATATATATATATATATATATATATATATATATATATATATATATATATATCGTCTTTAGTAGACGGAAGCATGCCAACACACACACATGTATATGATAAAATAAATCTATTAATAATGGAGATTCGCTTCCGGTTTTTGTCTGTAACAAAACGTCACTGCTTACGCCACATTACCCAAAATCGTCATAACATAGAATAAATACACTCAAAATTTGAACATGCAAATTAGACAGTCCTCATTGTTTTTTAAAACAAGTTTTGATAAATACATGACTGGTATTGTTTTATTTTAATACATATTTAAAGTTTACATTTCAAATTGTTTTATTTTTTAATTCTTTAATGAATTTGATGATTTTACTTACTTACTTAGGGTACAAACTCGCTGACATTGAATTTTTTTACTCCCACCCCTCATTGTAATATGTTTCAAAAATCTATTTTTACATTGCCCGGAGGGTGTTTTTTTTTATTTTAACGCAGGTGATTTTTTAAATAGTAGTTAGGGTTTGTTTAGGACTAACTACGCATTCTGGCTGGTTGATAGATACTCAGATGTTGATTTTTTTTCTGGCCTGGTTGCCCTTACCAAGGTTAGAAAGCCCACTCAGCTCTACTACTGATAAATACATTTAGCCCAATGATGAATTTTCAATTATAGAGTCTCGCTGTAACTAAAAAGGAAAACTGGTGATAGAGAAATTAAGATTTGTATCCCTTTCGTACAGATGAAAAGGTGTTTAGTTTTTAACGGAAAGAAACTATAAGAATCAAACGAATCAAAATGTTTTAGGAATGAATAGAGAAGATACAGTTTGAGATTTGATTGTGCTCGAATATAAACGTGGTAACAGGTGCATGGTGACCCCTGATTGATTGATTGATTGATTTTAACGACATGCCAACCTGTCTGGGGTCATCTTATGCTTTGGGATTAGGAAATCACGTACAATGTTTGATTAATTGACTTTAACGACATGCCAACCTCTCTGGGGTCATCTTATGCTTTGGGGTTAGGAAATCACATTTGATTGATTGACTTCAGACGGATTTCACAAAATGAAGGCTATGGATTTTTAGAAATTTTAATAAAAAAATTTTTTAAGACTTTGGAGCTTCTGGTCGAAATAAATTTATTAGGGAATGATGGTTTGTTAAGTTTTTTCGTTCTTTGAAAGGTAAATATTGCTCTGTATTTAATCTAATTTATTGATTATTATACATTGAGCTCTCTTGAGGGATTCATAAAAATCCTTGTATGAATATATGTTTGCGACTACAGAGCATACAGTATGGTTATACAGTGAGATTTTAAGGATCCCAGGTGGAATCATACCTTACTATCAGTCATCTGGATACCTTACACACGCACACACACACACACACACACACACACATATATATATATATATATATATATATATATATATATATATATATATATATTAAGGCAAGAGGACCAAAGATTACATCAACGAAAATTATTTATTTAAACACTGACAAGAGAATATTGAAGGCATGAACTAATGGAAACATTTTATCTCATAGTTCAGAGAAAACCGCGGTATAAATCCTTACAATTTGGATTATATAATTTAATAAAATCTGAAGGGATTATAATATGTATTCGTTCTATAATCCAATATTATGCCAAGGTTCGCTTGTACTTAATTATTCTAGTTGTGTTTATATGAATTTGTTTTTTAATACCGCACAAATAAGCGACTACTTTCCGTGGGTGTGGTACACCCCCACCCCAAATAGATTTCATGTTGGTCACGTATAATCCACTCATAATCTCCTCCGTACCTATATTTCTCTCTCTCTCTCTCTCTCTCTCTATATATATATATATATATATAATATATATAGAGAGAGAGAGAGAGAAGAGAGAGAGAGAGGGAGAGAGAGGAGAAAGAGAAGAGATGAAGTTTGAGTTTTACTCAGCAGTTATATGTTAATGTACGTTTTATTAAAAAAAACAAACAAGGCTTTTCGTAGTCCATTGGATTATGCCCTTGAAGAAAACAAGATTAAGTTTACTTAAAATTCACAAAGGGCGCCTGCACTAGAGTAATAATCGGCAAACTAATCTCGCAATTCTGTGTTTGAGACTTTTAACAGCTATTATCTTGAAGCAAAAGGGCACATCGTCATCGTTCGAATTATGTTAGAAAAATCACAGAAGTGTCACTGAACTTTACCTTGTTGAATCTCGCATGTGTTGAATAAAATCTGATTATGTTAAGAAAGTTACTTTACCGCGGTAAAGTAAGGAGCTGATGGTAGGTGTGGCGCTCCACCTCAGATGCCAAAAAAAACAATCTCCTTGGTCTAACGCTAGTGAAAAGGGGATAGACTCCCTCACTGATTGGCTGATACCGACTTTAAGCCGCCCCGACGACTTTGCTTTTTTATGTTAAGAAAGTAAATAGTTAAATAATAATTAATGATAATAAATGTATTGCTTAACTAAAATTAAATTAGTTAAGCAATACATTTATATCATACGTTAGTCAAACGTCTGTTAGCGTCTCAAGTTGGTGGGTGGATCAGAGTTTTGATCATCTCTGATAGGGTCAGCATGGCGAGGAAAGTCTGATGTTGAAAGACCAGAAACCTCCCAGTGAACCATGCATACTACATCACTGACGACACCTACAAACGCCCCAAATGTAGAGCGTATATTTAAAGTATTGCTTAACTAAAATTAAATGCATATTTGTTTGAAAATTATCACTATTAGATGTGAATACCTGAAATCATAGGAATCGTCTCCGTGGCGACATCGTAGTAAGCGAATTCATGCTACAGTCATGCTATAACGTTTATTTTCGGACTAATAACATTGGGAAAGGTGAGAACCCATTTATCCCCAGCTATGGGTTAAATAGTACCACTAATATTCTTCTACAAGGATGGCTTTAGCATTAAATAACCCCGAATGTTGATTTGCCATCAAACAAAGAAAACAAATTGAAATAATATTACTGCGTACAAATTATTTATACTTGGAGGGTTTGCTTGAAGCTATAATTATTTACAAAAAATATCATTTTCTACTTGTGGGTTTTCACTCTAGTTTTAACTGGTTAGAGTGACAACAAGTCTCATCAGGACTTTTCTAGAACGCTTCTAAGTATTTTAGGTGACCTTACCAGTACTGTGGTTTGATTAGTATCAATTCTTCCTTCGATTACCAATTCCTCCAATCTCCAAATTAGACGCTTGGGGAGCCTTCCAAGGGCACCAACTACAATTTGTACCATCGTCACTCTCATGTTCCACAGGTTTTACAGCTCTCTGAAAAGAACCAAGCATTAGTCTTTTCATTTTTTATTAATTTCCCCAAGGAGTTCGATGGAACAGGAGAAGCCTCTAAATGACAAATTCTTTTTGAATGTTCCATTATACCATTTGTCAGTATAGTCAAAATTAAATCTCTCGCCAGTGGATCACCTTTCGCACTTGGTCATGCCTAGCATTGCATTCCTTTTGTGCCAGTTTGCTGTCACCTCATAACCTATACTTTCTATTCTTCTGTGCATTATAAATTTTCATTTAATAATTTGCAAAAAAAAGATTGACTTCAGCATTAAATAATTTTAAAAGATATTATTAAAGTCCAAACAATATCCTGCTTAAAAAAAAACTTGCCTCTTTTTACATACAAACAGTACTTCTGAAGAAGGCAATAGAAGGGATTTTTCGAAATGTCTTTTTGACACTATCATAGATACTCAGAAATTATTCAATCTCTGGCTAAATCCTTTCAAAGTTGTGCAGACCCTGGATGTTGGGTTGAGGACCTGCCTGGAGCCATGACCGATGTAGATGGATGGCTAGAAGGAAAGAGATAGAGAGAGATAAGGGGGGAGAAAGAAAGAAAAAAAGAAAGAGAGTCCGTGCTGTCATGATGATGATGATGATGATGATTTAAAACCAATTCACCCTTTACAAGCCGATTTTAAGAGAAACATTTAGAAACTGTCTCACTCTGATAGCGATTAATGACGATAACGCTATCTTAGAATTTATCAACGTTTGCTGAGCATGCCAAAAGACTATTGCTTCTAAAACGTTCACTCATCTAAGTCCTGAGCAGGTTCATTGCTGCTTAACATCGGTGATCTAACGGATGCAGTCTACTAGACTAGCACTCTACCACCTGAGCTACAGAGACACAGATTGGCGGATGCAGTCTAGTGCTACACCTCGGACACAAAGACACAAAGGGCAGGCTACATCATCTTGTTGAAACAATTTACTGTATCAGACTTAGATTTTCAGTAGGACATGGGTTACTTTCTCTTCTATTTAAGCCAGAGAAGTCAATTTTAATTTTGTAAAGAATACATATATATATATATATATATATATATATATATATATATATATATAAACTCAAAATTTAAGAAATCTAAATTTTAAAGATTCGTGACAAGTTAAACCCATTAATCAGAGTTTCATCTGTCTAATAATCGTGGCATGCAGTTCATGAAACACTGAGTATTAAAATTCAAAATGGGGTACACCTGAACCAGGTTGATCCCATCAGAAAATAGTCTCCCCCACCCCTCTGTCTGTCTGTCTGTCTGTCTCTCTCTCTCTCTCTCTCTCTCTCTCTCCCCATACAGATTGACATCCAGGTAATTTGTCGATTTTGAAAAATAAGAAGAAAAAAGAAAAAAATAGAGAAAGAAAGAAGAAGAGTAGGGGAAATATAGAGAGAGGGGTTGAGAGCGCGGAAACAATAACGCTAATCTTTTTCAATCGAACATAATGAAAAGATGCAAAGGAGGAAAGAATATATATAATCCAAAAGTCCAGAAAAGAAATCTTCCTAACGAAGCTCCCTGAAATAGACTATAACGCTAAATCTCTAAATCTTTTGTTATTTATTTACTTGTATATAATATATATATATATATATATATATATATATATATAGAGAGAGAGAGAGAGAGAGAGAGAGAGAGAGGGGGGAGTGAGAGAGAGAGATTAAGATTATTATACTCCTTTTTTAACAATATTGCAATAGCTCTTAAATAGGTATATCAAATGTTGTAATAATTAATTATCATACTGTGGTACATCCACAGGTCCTGCTAGTTTAATTTAATGTAGAAAACAGTCATGAAAAAAATTATCACTAACAATTCGACAAATAAAATAATTCTGTCGATTTAAACACACACACACACAACACACACACACACACACACACACACACACACATATATATATATATATATATCACAACCCGTACATACAATAACATTGACCTTGATTTATTTTAAGTCTCTAGCTGCTGATTTACGAGTATGCTATTTACTCTACTTTATTTCTCTTTTTTTTTTTACGCCGTGCTCTCTCTCTCTCTCTCTCTCTCTCTCTCTCTCTCTCTCTCTCTCTCTCTCTCTCTCTCTCTCTCTCTCTCTACTATTTATACATTTATTTATGTAATCCTTAAAATTAGTTGCAATTTCATTCAAACTGACGTTAAATCTGGTTCAGTTATATAATAAAATTTTCCCACTGGAAATTCCTAGGCTTTGATTTTAATCCGTTTACCTCAACGACACGTATTCAATCTGATCTCCCCCCTCTCTCTCTTCTATCTCTCACTCTCTTTTATATATATATACTTATGTGTGTGTATTTATATATATATACTGAGAGAGACGCAGTTGAACATAGAATAAATTATATATATATATATATATATATATATATATATATATATATATATAAAGATAAAAAGTCAGCCCTGTTTTTTTTGTGTGTGTATTATATACATAGAGAGACGCAGTTGTAAATCATTTTGTTTTTTCAATATATCAAATTCACACTGTCGGATTAATTTCCTTTTATTTCATATATATATATATATATATATATATATATAATATATATATATATATATATACAGGATGATAAAAAAAGACTTTTTGGAACGTCAGGCTTTCTTATGTATATGTATATATATATGCACAGAACTATATATAATATAATATTATATTATATACATATATATATATATATATATATATGTGTGTGTGTGTGTGTGTGTGTGTGTGTGTGTGTGTGTGTGAAGAAAAGGAAGTGAATCCGACGGTATGTAGTATATTAAGAAAGAATGTAAAAACACAGGTTTAAATAAGTTTTGAGTTTATTGGCCGACGCTGCAGTGTTTCGATCTATTAATTAGATTCCATGTACCAACAAATGCCCTGAAGATGATCTAATTAATAGATCGAAACACTGCAGCGTCAGCCAATAAACTCACCACTTAACTCATTTAAACTTGTGTTTTTTCATTCTCTCTTAATATACGACATTATATATATATATATATATATATATATATATGTGTGTGTGTCTTTCTCTGTGTATATAATACACACACATAAATAAACAGGCCTGACTTTTTTTTTTTTAAAGTCAGTTTCTTTGCATCACCCTATATATATATATATATATATATATATATATATACACATATGAATGTATATATATATATATATATATATATATATATATATATAATGTAATATTTACACACATAAACATGAATGAAATATTGGAATGAAATAAAACGAAACTTAACATCCCACAAACTGAATTTCTTATTTCACACCCAATGCTTCACACTAAATACCAAATAATATATATTAAATACATATATATATGCATAACATATATACTTATAAATATATATACACTGAGAACCAAACTCATCAGATATATCAACAAAGAAGAATACGTGAATTCATAACGACAATACACACACACACACACACACACACACACACACACATATATATAATATATATATATATATATATATATATATATATATATATATATATATATATATATAGTGTGTGTGAACAAAAAGTATTAAGACAATCAGGAATATTTCTTGTAT
>CM042165.1:18899058-18904058 GCA_023376005.1 Doryteuthis pealeii | reverse complement strand
ATTCAATTATTTTAAACACATTTCTGTCTTAAAAGAATATCATATATTCTAGGATGTCTCAGAACCCTTTTTATAGGAGCCCAAGTGGCTTAGTGGCTACTGTGATGGTCTGTGAGATCGAAGTAAGCGAATTCGAACTCCAGTCGTGCCATTTCAAACTAGTATCTTTAGTAATGGTATGAAATCACTCCCACAGCTGTGGGTTAAATAATAACTATAATGTTCTTCTACAAGGATACTGTGATATCGAAATAAGCGAATTCGAACTCCAATCGTGCAATTTCGTGCGATTTCGTCCACTTTCGAACTAGTATCTTTCGTAATTGTATGAATCTACTCGTCCCCCAGCTGTGAGTTAAGTAGTACCTATAATGTTCTTCTACAAGGATGGCTTTGGCATTAAATATCTCACAAAGGTTGATATGCCATTAAACAAAGAAATCAAACCAAATTGATTTCTTAAGACCATTGCAACGAGTTCAAATCCTCGACGAGGCAGTTTACATTTCCCGTAGCACCAATACAATTGGGAAAGGTATGAATCCAATTGTTCCCCCCCCCCCAACTATGGATGAATAGTAGGGCGGACTGGCTCTTTAGCCTTGGTTAGGCAACCAGTCTACGAGAGGGAACATTGGAACTCAAACCTGTTAAACCCCGCTAAAGAAATTGACCTTTTCTTTGCTCTGTATATATATATATATATATATATATATATATATATATATATATATATGCACGAGCAGGATGTGACACAAGGTCAATTTCTTAAGCGGACTTCAACAGGTTTGAATTCAGAGTTTTCCTTCTCCTAGACCGGTTGCCTAACCAAGATTAAAAAGCCCAGTCTGCCCTACTATTTTTCCATAGCTGGAGGGGAGTAGGATGCAAACCTTTCCCAAGGTTATATATATATATATATATATATATATATATATATATATATGATGAGTTGTAAACAAGGTTTGTTTAGAATGGCTTTTTGCCGATAATTTTTGGGAGAATAAGTGCTTAATTTGGAGTCGGACCTAATTTTGAAAAATTAATTAATTAATAATGAATTAGGCGGGAACACCTATATATATATATATATATATATATATATATATATATATATATATATATATATATATATATATAACATTGAAAGAAGAGCTTGCAAACGTACATTCGGATGGAGAAAAGGAATTTTCAAACAACGACTGGAAGTTAGAAGCAAAACCGATAGACATTGTTCGATTAATGGACCTATTGAATCGCTTGATCGATGGGAGGATATATCAGTTGAATAACGAATAGATCAACGGTGAGATCAAAGCGAAAATGGCCGTTAATGAGGGTGCAGGAGCACGTGTTTACGGAGTGCATTTGTCCATCCACCTTGACCCGTTCCTCCATCCGAATTTACCGAGAATCGGGTCAAATGCACCTTGGGTGTGTAAGTGCACAAACACTGAGTGTTGCCTCTTTTCCGCATGCAACGTTAAGCTGGGCAAAGCCAGCTTAAATGAACACACAGCGATTTGTTGGTGGCCATCTGCTAAATCTTGCGATAAAAAGATTTATCTGATCAGCAGTGGGATTACCAATGTTGCTAGCGTTGCTATATATATATATATATATATATATATATATATATATATGTATATATATATATAAACTTGTCTGTGTACTTATACATGTAAACACACAGATATATATATATGTATATATATATATATATGTATATATTATTGTTTTCAACAAATATCAATTTACATACAGCTAGGTTAGTTATACGTGGATTTCAGGGCAAAAATCATTAATTCGTTCATGATAGATTGCTAGATAGGTATGATTGTGATGGGTAGATATAAAGAGATAGATATATAGCTCTGTACGGACTAAGATAGATAGATATATTGATTGATAGATAGGAACAGAGTAAGATAGATAGATATAAATAGACTAAGATTATACACACACGCATATATATATATATATATATATATATATATATATATATATATATATGCTTAATTGAAGTCATACATAATTTTCAAAAATTAATTAGTTAATAATTAATGAATTTAGGCGGGCATATATGTTCAAATGTAAGGCTAAACAAATCGAGAAAATGTCAATCCCTGAATGTACATTTCGACCTATTAGATCTCATCAGCATAGGTCGAAATGTACATTCAGGGATTGACATTTTCTCGATTTATTTAGCCTTACATTTGAACATATATGCCCCGCCTAAATTCATTAATTATTAACTATTTTTTGAAAATTAGGTATGACTTCAATTAAGCACATATCCTCAAAAATTGTCGGTTTAAAGCCATATGAAAATAAACAATATTGTTTGTTTACTTAACCTCATATTTATAATATATTATATAATATATATATATATATATATATATATATAATATATACAGAAATAAGGTTGATAGATGTGAACAGACTGGGATTGATAGATACATGTATATGAAATAGATTTAGAATAAATAAATGGAAGAAAATTTTGATTAATTTCGTAGAAGCCAAATTTGATATTCAAAGCATCGGTTACCGTTAGATTACCGTTAGATTACCGTTAGATTCAGCTTCCTGAAAAACAAGACAATAAAAAGCAACAAAAAACAACCATATGATCACCAAAGCCTTCATCAGATATGACCCGTGGTTCAGACATGTTTTAACCAATAAAGCATCATTACCGCTGAAGCAGACTGCGCTAGCATTATCTTACATGACCACCAAACTTGTGTTTTTTTCGTCACATTGTGCGAATGCCAAAATCGTGATGCAGCCAGTGCATATAATGATTTGCTGCGTGGCCTAATGGTCGCAATAAATGGACTCGTCTACCCGTGTTCAATTCCTGGACGAAGCTGTTTGCATTTCACATGGTGCTAATACGCTTTGGAAAGGTATGAATCCAATTCTCTTTCCAGTTATGGGTAAATAGCAGGGAAGACTGGGCTCTTAACCATGTCTAGGTAACCATTCTAGAAGGAAAACTCTGAATTCAAACCCGTTAAACACCGCTTAAGAAATTGACCTTGTGTCGCATCCTGCTCGTGCGGAGAGATTGGTAAATGCTTTGTTGTATTAACCCCTTTCCGGCGACAAAGGGTTAATTTACTGATGTAAGATTTGAATTGACTGGAATGATGTCACGAATCGCAAGGAACGTACATGAGAATAGAATTCCATAAAATCCATCGGCGTTTGGAAGTGTGAACCTGAGGGTAGTGCAGAGCGTTCGAAAAGATTTGGATGAGTCCAATTGTGAATATTCGACAGCACGGAAGCTTTACTCTAATCGTTCTGATAAGAAAGTACACCCAAATTTGTTGGGGATATCCAAGCCACGATTTCAACAATCTTAGTGAGTTAATCAATATCCTAGTGTTACATAATTGTTAGTACCCTAACAATTATGTACAGTTAGTGTAAATGTCTATATATATATATATAATATATATATATATATATATATATAATATATCTGTGTTGTGTGGTGTGTGTGTGTGTGTGGTGTGTGTTAGAGTAGGGAAGACTGCTGCCAACTATCTGCTCTGAAGATGGTTGTAATAACCAAAAAACCGAAACGTTGGCAATTTCTTATGAATAATACTTCCTTTGTATATTTGTTGTGTTTTTTTTTTCCATATTTCATATTTACGTCGGATTTATTTTCATCTTTCTCATACATATATATATATACTCTCTCTCTCTTCTCTCTCTCTCTCTCTCTCCTCTCTCTCTCTCTCTCTCTCTCTCTCTCTCTCCGTGTATTTTTTGTGTGTGTGTGTGTGTCCGTATATAGGCGCACTTAAAGGATTTCTTAGCGTTTCATTTTTTTTTTAAGTTCATTTTGTTTGGGTTTTTTTTTTTGTTGTTTTTTTTTCCTGTCTCTAGTTATTGAAAATAAATCTTCAGATTTGTAGTTGGTGGTGTTGGGAAAGGTAAGGTGGCATTCAATCATCGCGAAGCATCAACCATTGTCTCCCGATTAACCACCGAATGACTAAACCACTGCTAGCTTCTTCCAAAGAACTCTAAGGGACACCGTATTTTCCTCGGCTCTAAGATGTCGGGAAAAGCGCAAAGGACAATAGCAGTCGGTAGGACAGCGAGCAAGTTGTTCGGAGGATTAGGCTATTTGTATCTGCTTTAGTTTACTTAAGTGTTCTTCATCTTTAAAAAGGCATTCTTTGTCTACGGAGCGGAAAAACGCTTACCATTCTCTAACTTGTCGTCTAGAAAATCCAAACACACACGTACGCACACACGTGCTTAAACGTACATACATACACACGCCAACCACATACATACATACATACATACACATACATACATACATACATACAGGCGCCAACCACACAGGTGCATATACATGCTTAGCTTTAAGCAAGTCAAAGCTAATCCTACCTAGCACACATTGAGGCTCATTCTCCAACTTATATATATATATATATATATATATATATATATATATATGAGGAAAAATGAGTAAAGAAAAGAAATGTAGGTGGATAAAATGAATTTAATCGATATCACATTAATCGATATCACTTACACATGTGTTTCGGTCAGTTTATGTGCGTGAAAATATTTCGCACACATAGAAGAATCGACCTTCATCAGAGTGAACATTTATTTTGAATGTAAAAAATTCGTTGGGAAAAAATATATGGGAAAATATATATATATATGCAGACACACAGTATTTCAATTATGAAATAAAACAAGGCAAATTCAAATCATTCACTCACTCACTCACTGATCTGCGATTGAAGCACACGATCTTCAGGTTAGATTGTGTGCGTGAAACTCAGAGTCATGGGGTTTCTTAATTTACTTTGTTTTATCTTATAATATCGTAATACTGCTTCCACATTCTATGTTTTACCCATTTCTAACATTTTACTGGTAAATTGTACTCGGACACACACACACACACACACACACGCACACACACACACACACACACACAACCAGCAACT
>CM042165.1:18881558-18889058 GCA_023376005.1 Doryteuthis pealeii | reverse complement strand
ATACTGCTCATAAGTATTTGAACAAACACATAATTTGCTTCAAATTAGTTGGTTTTTAGAGTTAAAAACAGGAACATTACGCAAGACGTACCAACCTTTCATAGCAATCAATTACACGCCTCAGGTTGCTCACAGTTCCTGCTTTTACTAAGTGGTCACCCATCCAAGTAGTGAACATGTTCATCACTGCTTAACTTTTGTGAAGAGATTATTAAGCTTTAAGAAAAAACAGAACCCAAATTATTTATTTTCCCATTAAACTAACCCTAAACGCCAACCCTAACTCTAACCCTAAACCCTAACCCTAACCCTAACCTTCCCCTAGTTGAGTAACATAATATTACAGGGGGACCCAGAAAAAACAGAACCCACAAATTTTGAAATAAAACTGTTAATTTTAATTTTTTAAAGTTTGAGTCCAACAAGAATTAGGATTGGGGTGTATGGTTAGGATTAGGGTTGGGGTTGGGGGTTTAGGATTAGTTTAATGGGAAAATAGATAAATAATTTGGGTTCTGTTTTTTCTGGGTCACTCATGTTAGTCAACTAGGAAATAACCACATATTTTATAATTGTTCAAACACTTTCAAGACGTACATTCTAAATGCAAATACTCATAAAATCTGTTAACTGATACTCTTTTTGTATCTATGCATGACAGTGGCTTTCACAGTTTACTATGTTTTGTAATTATGACTAAATGGATATTAAATATGGGAGAGTGATCAATTTCTATCTGTACGTGTAGAAAATACGTAAATATTTTACACCTTTATTCACATTCGTCTATAAATCCATCGATTAATGATGTAAAACAAAGCATTTATTTTACACAAAAAAACATTTGGTTTTCAACATAATCTCCTTCCCTATAAAACAAAAACGTCTTCGGTATAAAATAAGCCAAGAAGGGTTGACATGCTGTAAAATCCAACCAACCAAACCACACGTTCCCTGTCAATCCATATAGAAAATAATGTGTGACTTTATTCATGTTTATCGGTCACCACGATCTGGTCTCACTACAAATTTAAAAAAATCAGTTGCTATGGTAACACAAAGCATTACTCGATCCACTATATATATATATATATATATTGTGTACAGAAATAACCTACTCGAGTTTCATTATAAGGATCTTCAGGGTTAAATCCATTGAATTAATCAAGATATTGATTAATTACTGTTAACTGTGGGAGTTCATATTGTAATACGAACTTTATGAATTCCTGCAGTTAACTGTCATTAATCAATATCTTGATTAATTCAGTGGATTTAACCCTGACAACCCTTATGGTGAAACTCGAGTCGGTTATTTCTGTACACACTATAATATTAAATCCGCTCTACTTACGTATTGAGCACTTTATATTTGTTATGACACTGACTTATCCGAGTAACACTTATACAAACCAAATATTGAGACCAACCCAATATTTTTACCGGTAAGTCATTCCCTTTGCATATATATATATATATATAATATATATATATATATATATATATCATCATTCATCATCAGCATGTCGCACAATTAGCACGGATATCCATGACAATCTCTCGCCAACCTTTCCTATCATTCATTTTCCCAGGGAGGTCTTCTGCGCAGCAACCTGCATCTTTGCTTAGTTGATCTAACACTAGCATGTCCACACTAGCATGTCCGTGTGTTGGCTTCTACAGGAGAACGTCACTTATGAGCTCATCCTTGCTTCTCCAGCAGAGCCCGGCATGCCTTGTCCGTCGAGTGAGATGGACAAGATATATATATATATATATATATATATATATATATATATATATATACACCACTCGCTTTGAGAAAAAGCTTGATGGGAACTACACGAGGATGCTGCTTACATTCTTGAACAAATCCCCGGAGCAGCACCCCACCCATCCCCCCAAAAAGCAGTTGTTCGGCCACTTGCTTCCTATCACACAAACAATCCAAGTAGGACGAACAAGACGAACAATATACACTGGACACAACTGGAGAAGCAAGGATGAACTCATGTCAGGTTCTCCTGTGGATTTCTACACATGGACACACCACCAGCAAAAACATACATCGATCAGCTCTGTGCGAATACTGGATGCCGTGTGGAAGACCTACCAGGAGCGATGAGTGATAGGAACAAGTGGCGAGAGAGAGTCATGGGTAATTGTGCTGTCAGCACATACTGATGATGATTAAGATGATATATATATATATATATATATATATATATATATATATATATATATATACACACTCATATATATATATATATATATATATATATATATATATATATATATATATATATATATATATATATATATATATCATTCTGTGATGAATCGTTGTCGATTTCTATTTTTTATTTTAGAATTGTGGGAAATAATTTCAGCACACATGCATAAGAAAAATAAAGGAAGAAATAAGAAAAATTTTAAAAAAAGAAAAATAATGTATACATTTATAAAGGGCCGTTGTAAAATATGTATGTATGTATGTCCAGAGAAAACTCAGAAAATAAAACAATTAACAACAAAGTATGTATATATATATACACATTCTCTATTAACAGATCTTGCTTTTTGAGCCAAAATAATAAAGATTTGATTTATATTCGGTAAGATAATTAAAAGATAAAATTTAAATAGTAACAGCATGGATTTTTTTTTGCATTTAATATTTTAAATAGGAGACATTAATCTTTCTTTTTCATAGTGTCTGTATACTTTTTTCTTGTCTTTTACTCATAGATTTTAATGAGGTATAGTGTGAGTTTCCAACTCCTGATTCAGTAATGATGGATCTGCAAGACTAACTTTTTGCACCTCCCTCTACCCAGGTGATGCCGGTAGTCACTTCTAGTACACATATAAAACAAAATAATTGAATGCAAAAGTTAAAGATTCGGTTCTGCAAACTAAGTTGTTGGCTTTTCTAGATAAATATACTTATGTTATTTTTTTAGAAAAAAATAGTTGCTTTTTTTATGTAGGTGCTTCGATTAGCAATAAGGCTAACGTTGCCGGTTCGCTGGAAGGTCAATTTTGATAAAACTAGCGCAGCCGAAAATCATTACAAAAGCTATCTCCCGTGGCGTAATGGCCAACGTGCTGGACTACAACAGCATAGTAAGCGAGTTCAAACTCCAGTCGCGCTATCTTGTTCACTTTTGAAATAATACCCTTGGGAAAGGTATGAACCCTCCCATCCCTCCAGCTATGGGTTAAATAGTGTCACTAATGTTTTTCTACAAGAATGGATTTTACATTAAATAATTCACGAGATGTCATTAAACAAAAGAAACCAAAGTAACCAAAAAATAATGTCTTAATCTAAAATAAGGAAAAAATGATAATATAAAAAAAAGTCTTTGAAAAAATACAATAATTCATTGTCAGTCTTATTTTTCCTAAAAACCTGTTTTGAGTTTTAAAATATGCAAATTAACTAAACGCATTAGGGAAATAAACGCTTCTTTTCTCAAGTTTTATAGCAGGCTACTCAGAAAGTTTTTGAACCGAGAAACGGTTGTTTTGGCGACACAATCTTATACAGACCCAAGCCCGGACGACAGACAGACAGACAGACACAACAGAGATATTTGATTTGATATCTGAAAATGAAAAAAAGAATAATCTAAAAAAATTAAAATATATCCATAATTTATTTTGACTGTTACTTACTATTTAGACTACACTACAAAACAACTAGCGTTGATGCGAGAACTTCAAAGTTTGTGTATAAGTAATAATGTCATTATTGACAACGACAAAAGGGCACGCAGCAATATTTATGAAGATCTTACAGAGATGTTGTGTACATCTTTGCAGGTGTAAGGTATTCCAGAAAGAGGTGTATATAGGTAAAAACAACGTCTATGTCAATCCCAGGGTCCGTTCATATGTTTTAACAATTAATACGATGAAATGTATATTGTAGATTAAATTACATGCATATTGCATAGGATTATGTATTAACTCCCGAGTTTGCACATGAGAATGGTCTTGTTGGCACTTGGCTCTAGGCAGTGCTGAAGTGACGTACGTCGTGCAGTTTTATCAAACACAGTATTTTTTAGAATTGGTTTAAAAATCCGGCCATCCCAGTGCCTCGCGCAACTGGGGGAGAGATTCGATATCTGAAGATTTATTTATATATCTATTTTTATTTATTTTACTATCCAAAGAGATCTTTTTTTTTGTCTTCAACAGAAACGTCAAAGTAGCGCTCAGTGCATATGCTATACTTTCTATACCTTGCGTACATTACTGTAGTCATTACATAAGAGCCCAGTCTAGTTTGGCACAAGACCAAAAGAATGGAGCACCCAGTGACAATAGAGACTACTAAGAAGCTTCTCCTAGCATAGCTCGCAGACAAGAATAGAAATTAGACATTTACGGAGCTTTGCTTAGTTTATCTATTGCAGTATTTTTTTACGGCATATCAACCCTTTTCGGGTCATTTAATGTTGAATCAAATCATTTTGATATTCAGTTAATTACAGTACCTGTTATTGCCTAAATGGTCACCCATCTAAGTATCAAACAGGCTCAACTGCTTAACTTCGGTGATCTAGTGGGAACCGGGGCTTAACCATAAGCCTTTGCTTAGTTTAGCACAAAGTTAGAACTATGAAACACCCAGAGATAATGGAACTCACTAACAAGTTTCTGCTAATATAAGTTTCGCAAATAAAATAAAAAATTTAAAAAAAGAAAATATTCATTTACTAAGCTTTAGTTAGTTTGGCACAAGGCTAGAACTAAGTAGCACTCTGTAGAAATGGAACTCACTATATGTAACCTTCGCCTGCTTTCGCGGCGAGATATGACGTAATATTTTATTTTTAAAATATTGATTAATTGAGGTATATCAGTGTTTTTGCATATTCTACACATACAAACTCTACACGTGCAAATAAACCCTTTTTTACGTAATTAAAAAAACAATAACTTTCAAATCAATTTATTAACTTTTCTTGTCTATATTTTGAACATAAACACACACATGCAAATTTCTGTACCTTAGACTTAAAAAAAAAAAAGACTTATGCAAATGTATACAAAACATTGCCATCAGATCTTCGTTACACGTGCGTTTTCGGTTGCCAGTAGAGACTGGACTATTTACTCACAAAAATAGCGTTTCTCGCGCAAACGGGAGACAATTGACAGCGCCCCTCTCCTCTCTAAATGATATGGGACAGGTTGCATTGGGTTGCATGGTAACAGTGACTGGAGGTAATTACTGGTGCGTCTATGAAAAGAGGTGGATTCATTCCTTTTCTAAGGATATTAGTGGAAAAATATTTTTTTTCAACCACGTATTCCTTTACTTTTATCTGGTTATGTAAAGAAATATGCTTGCAATAAATCGCATTCCCACTCATTCCTTTTATATATATATATATATATATATATATATATATATATATATATAATAATCTCGTTATTTAATAAACATAGATTTGACACTTAGGCTACAAGTATTAGGGCACCTAGTAGTTAGACGAGCAAAATCTATGTTATGCTTAGTGATTAGTACTCATGAATTATATATATATATATATATATATATATATATATATATATATATAATATATATATATATATATATATAATTGAGTTCAATTCTCACTAAGTAACCCATGTTTTATGGCCTTGTGCCAAAACTAAACTAAGCTTAGTAAATTTCAATATATATATATATATATATATATATTATGGGAGTATATATATATATATATATATATATATATATATATATATATAATATATATATATATATTATATATATATATACAAAAAGATGCACCAATTCTTTCCTATCGACTGAGCCAAAAAGTGTGGATGGTCCAGCACAAGCCTTCACCACTATAAACAAATCACTGTGTGGGTGTTCATTGTATGTATGAACCCTCATGCGTCGAAAATCGACAAAGAGTCCATATATATATATATATATATATATATATATATATATATATATATATATATATATATATATATATATATAAAAAGGATTTATTTATGAATCTATATGGTAAACAGACGAATCTTAAAGACAATATTTTTCTTAGGGTACACACATGCAGACATATACAACAAAAGAATTTGCTGGTAGGTCTCGAATATAATCTAAACAAGATGCATGACGTAGACTGAAACAACAACAAAAACAAAAGTTGTGATATAAACAACAAAGATCACGATGCTAGAAAATATACAAAGCAGTCTTAAAACTGGTAAAACAAATCAAGTCAACGACGAATGAAGAAGACAGAACAATGCAATGAGTAGAAATATCAGAAACAGCTCGAAAGAAGAAAGAAAGTGCGAGAAATCAAGGGGTTATTTTAGAAAAGAAATAAGAAATTTTAAGGTGTGATAAAGAGACAGAAAGAAGGCTAAAACGTATTTTCTTTAAAAATTAGGAGAATAGTTGAGGAAAATACAATAAAAGCCTCGAATATAAGGGACAAAGGAAACCAGTAATAGCAAGAAAAGAAAAAAAATAGTCGCTTTTTTCAACCCTTCAAGAAATTGAAAACAGATTTTTTTTTTTTTTTGGATAAACGGGAAAGCATCTCTAAATGTAAACTCCATATACTTAGTCGAATTATGTTCAATTTTTTTTTTTTTTTCTATATTTCAAATTCTTGTTAGGGTTCCTTCATTTTCTTTTGTTTTTGTTCGCATCTCCCTGTATTCTCTTCAGTAAAATTGTCCAAGCCAAAACATTTTCCGAAACACAACACAAAGCACGTCATATTCACAACACAAGCAGATTTGAATTTTCTACTGCTGCTACTATGTAAAATGCTCTCTCTCTCTCTCTCTCTCTCTCTCTCTCTCTCTCTCTCTCTCTCTCTCTCTCTCTCTATCACTTTTCCCCGTCTCTTTATATCTCTATCCACCTGCGTTCGCAAACGCCTTTGCCTTCTCCCATTGCATCTGTCACTAAGCGTGGCTGTTGCAGGCAATGACTGGCACACGAACCTTGATTTCTACGATGCTGATGGCGTTGAGAGGAACGCCAAGTAGCCTGTCCCTTGCCCCACACACCCCATCGCCATCTTACTTCTCCGCTTCCTCCTCCGTTCGTTGCGAGATTGATGACGACTATGTAGACATCGATGGCGTCGATAACAACCGTGTTGAGACCTGGTTTTCTGTTACTGTAGCGACCGCTTGCTTCTTGTGCTACGCACGCCGTCACCGCCGCTTCTCTGTGTTCTGGCGAAAGACGTCGGCTGATGACGTTAGCTATGACGAAATCACACGCGATCAGCAGTCTATAGGGATTCCTAAATCAAACGGTCCAAAACGCACATATACAAGTAGTACGCTCGCGCACTGCCTCATTCAAAATAGCTCATTTCTCCGGAGCGCACACCTGATTATACGGTCCAGTGGATTTTTAAAATTCCTAACTTTTTGAATTCAGATTAGTACATTAGATTTTTAAACATTTTTATCATTCTTATTTCTTTTTTAAAA
>CM042165.1:18846558-18876558 GCA_023376005.1 Doryteuthis pealeii | reverse complement strand
TTATTCAATTGGGATCAGTATTCCTATCTCAGTTGTATTAGCCCAAACTTTCCAATCGATAAATTCTGTTACCTTCTTGAATATCTTCGAACTTCTAAAAATGTATTTTGCATGGTGCTTAACTGGACGTAGAACAGACTCAAACTTCACTTGATATATTTTTCAAACTAATACCCTTGCGGAAGGCATGCGTTACGTCTCCCTTGACTATGGGTAAATAACAGAAAATTTAGATCATCTGCATTATTCGGACTATTGTCCTCATCTTCATTGTTATCTGTACAACGTTCCGAATAATGCAGATAATACTAATCATCAAGCCTCATCTCAAAAATTCAGAGAAACAGAAAATGTGTTCTTTAATCTTGTAAAGGCAATTCATCTTGAGTGTTACGTCAAATCATGGATCATTCTGCTGGTACTATGTAACCTATTTCAAACTGTCACATGTTACTTGTTCAGAAGATGAACACCGCCAATTAATCCGAGGGATGTCATAAAAGGTGAAACACTCGGCATAGAACTACGATTAGCCTCCTAGATAATAGAAAACTATCAGATTCACGTTCCTTACTAATTACTGACAGAATTATTGGAACTAATATCTTCATTTTTTGTTTCGTTTTACCACCACGGTCGGTTCACTCTCCGCTCATCATAAGGAGTATATTTCATGGGGTATCCTTAAAGTTATTTATAAGGGAATCGTTGTTTCAACAAATTGATCAATCGTTTCTCGGGTTTACAACTCGGGTAGCATATAGAAAAATTAACAGATTAGTTCCAGAGGGCTTGCCACTTGAAGCAGCTGCCCACCTCGTCTAAAAGCAGTAAAGGCTGGGTTCATTGCCATTTAAAACCTGCTCATAGGATGATTGGTTCCTACGGGGCACCCCATATTACACTGACCTTATGTAACATGGAAAGTCGATTAAAAAAACTTCTCGACCTTAGATATGCCAATTCAAAAAGTCCAGTCCCATCTCCAGTCATATCTCCAGTCAAACCTACATCATTTGTTAAAAGGTGTAAGGGTCTGATTTATTGCCCGGTGCCTGAGGCGCTCTTTTTGGAGGGAATGTCGATGAGACTGGACAGTTTATGTCTCTACCTCCGAGAGGGTTGCTTCTTGGGGAGGGTGTCCAAATTGAACTGGCCTTGTGTCACACCCCACCACCGTTGGTGACTGGTTATTTGTTTGTGTTATTTCATTTTTTTTAATTTTTTCACTCTTTCGCTCTTCCGCTTCTGTGTACTTCACAAAGATTGAACTATCTAATCTATAGCTGGGGGATGAGGTGGTTCATACCTTTCCCAAGTGTATTAGTCCGAAAGTGAACGTAATAGCGCGACTGAAATTGTAACTTGCTTCCTACTAAGTCGTAGTCCAACACGTTAACCACTACGCCACGGGGACTCCCCAAAAATATTGTAAAAAACAACCAAGGGCCGGGTTGGCTCAGACGGTAGCGTTCGGCTAGAAACCACAAGGTTCCTAGTTCGATACCGGTCCTCGCCAACTCAGCGTATGAGTAGCACAGGAATCTGTGCGGTAAAGTAAGGAGCTGATGGTAGATGCTAAAACAATCTCCTTGGTCTAGCGCTAGTGAAAAGGGGATAGACTCCCTCGCTGTATGGCTCATACCGACATTAGGCCGCCCCGACGACTTAATAGAAGTTATTAGCATTATATAGGAATACTTTAAACCATGATTACATATACATTTCTATTGATAGTTACTTGAAATGATTATCTAATAGGAAGTTACGTGAAATCATATCATTGCTTGCAAAATGGACTGACTTCGGCATTACATAACCTAAGAAGGTTTAGCACACCATAAAACCAACCAACCAACCATATCTTTACTCAAACTTGTATTAATGAAAGACAGCTTCCTATAAGAACTTGATTTTAAAAAATTGTAGGATTTCGAACAGTAATCCCCCCCCCCACCGCCAACATATTCGGAATAATATTTCTCCTGTTTTTGTTTATGTCAAAACGTTTCGGTCGCATTATTTTCCGGTCTTTATAGGAAGTATATTGTTTTGAGTTGTATTTAGGTGTATTGCTACACTTTATTTAGACTGGTATCTTCATCTTTGTTGTTTATAGCCTTCTCTAGATGCAAATTTTTATGTCATTATTCATTATTCAACCAAGTATCTTGAACTTTGTTGTATTTATCACAACATTTTGAAGAAGAAGAAGAAGAAGAAGAAGAAGAAGAAGAAGAAGAAAGTGAAGGAGGGGAGGGGAAAAGAGCAGAAAAATGGGAGTAAATGCAGAAGGAATTAGAAGACTAGAAAAAACTTTAATAATAATAATAATAATAATAATAATAATAAGAAGAAGAAGAAGAAGAAGAACAACAACAACAACAACAACAACAACAACAACAACAAGGCTACAAGAATAATAATGATTGAGAGAGAGAGAGAAAGGGGGGAGAGAAAGAGAAAGAAAGTTGTATGGAGAGGTAAGTAAAGATACATATAAATGAAACGAGACAGAGAAGAAGAAGAAGAAGAAGAAGAAGAAGAAGAAGAAGAAGAAGAAGAAGAAGAAGAAGAAGAAGAAGAAGATACTATTTGAAAGAAACTGAAATATAACAAAAACATTAACAAACAACAAACAACAAACAAATTGCCTATATGAACCCCTACTGCCGCCCCCAGTCGCCCCCTGTCGCCCCAGCGCCCCCCCCAAAAAAAGGTAGGAAAGTGGAAATGTTTTTGAAAGGAGCAGAAACCTTTGATGTAAAGAATGGACGGTGAAGAATCAGATTAATTTGTTCCAAACTTCAAAACTAGGTAAAAACACACATGTACACACGAGACGGAAACAAAACTAACAAAAAAGAAGGGATAAAAGGGAGACAGCGAAAGAATGAGAGAGAGAGAGAGAGAGAGAGAGAGGGAGGGAGAGGGAGAGAGAGTGTGTGTGTGTGTGTGTGAATGGTGGACAATGGCCAGTCCTGCTGGATTGCTCGTCTGGTCAGTCGACTGGTCATTGCGTTGGCGATAGAAGAAGAGTAAATTTCCTGCTCTATCAGCCGACGGCTTAGATGGTCGTCAGCGACCGCCATGGCTTAAGAAAAGGGATGACGTCGTCACAGGCGTCAGAGAATAATGATTTTCTATTTAATCAAAGCGAGAGTTATCTTTTCCTTTTCCTTCTTCTTCTTCATCATCTTCTTCTTCTTCTTCTTCTTCTTCTTCTTCTTCTTCTTCTTCTTCTTCTCGTCTGTCTCCTTGCCACACAATCCTGGCCGTCTCGCGCGGTGTAAGGGTTAGCTAGCTTGGCTAATTGACTATCACCAGTGAGTTTGATACTCACTGGGTGGCCCATACACCTTTCGTTTTGCCATAACTAAGTAAAGCCACGGGACTGATCATCTGCCTAATTTTCTATGAGGCAGGTACTGCCTGATTCCATGAATCGGTCAGAGTCAATTCTGTTCGTTTTATTTATTTACTTTTAGGGGGGGGGTGCAGTACAATATATCAACCCTTTTGTGTCATTAGCATCTGCCTAGGAATCACAAGATTCCAGATCCAATATCAGCCCTCGCCGACTCAGCGAATGAGCAGCACAGCTTGAATTTGTGAGGTAAAGTGGGTGCACCGGTGGTAGGTGTGGCGCTCCACCCCAGATTCAAAAACAAACTCCCTGGTCTGTCTGTCTGTCTATCTATCTATCTCTCTCTCTCTATATATATATATATATATATATATAGTCGAGTTAAAAGTCGACGGGGCGGCCTAAAGTCGGTATCAGCCAGTCAGCGAGGGAGTCTATCCCCTTTTCACTAGCGCTAGACCAAGGAGATTATTTTAGCATCTGAGGTGGAGCGCCACACTTACCATCAGCTCCTTACTTTACCGCACAGATCCCTGTGCTACTCATACGCTGAGTTGGCGAGGGCCGGTATCGAACTAGGAACCTTGTGGTTTCTAGCCGAACGCTCTACCGACTGAGCTAACCAATGCTCATTGAGGTTTTAAAAGTATTTCTCATAAGTATTTGGACAAGAACAAAATCTGTTGTTTTTCTTATTTTGTTTTGTTTTGTTTTGTTTTTGTTTTGAGTTGGGGCTTTTTGCCAAAGATTGCAGAGTCCATCATGGATTTTGAGCCGGGCTCAGGGTTCAAATTAACCCACTAGTTTGTCAACTCTTGTAAATAGCAATGTGTGTTTGCCTTTTCAATCTCCTTGATCAATTCGGATCAAGATTTTAGAAGAACTGAAAATTAGTTACTTTTTTCAATTAATAATTTAAATCTATGAAAATATGTTTTCAAAAAATGTAGGTTACAGAGTAACAAAGTCTAACAGCTTTTCTTTCTTTTTTTTTCTTCTTTTTTTCTTCAAATAGAAACTACTTGAAAACTTTTTTAAAAATGTTATCGCAAAATATTTTCTCCTAACGTTGACCTAAGGTCGAAACTATTTAAAAAAAAAAGATTTTTTAAAATAAAAACTACAAAAACTGTTTCAATTTGGCTCATCATTTTTGCTCATCTTATAAATCATATAATGGTTGAGTTTATCATATTTACTAAGTTTAGTCGACTCAAGCCAAAATACTGGGAAAGTATCGTTGGAAGAATGTGGCGCGACAATCATCTTTATATATACTAGTACATCCGGGCGATGTAAAAATGGATTTTTGAAACATATTGGGTGGGAGTAAAAAATTCAATGTCAGCGAGTTTGTACCCTAAGTAAGTAAAATCATCCAATTCATTAAAGGATTAAAAAAAATAAAACAATTTGAAATGTAAACTTTAAATATGTATTAAAATAAAACAAACTATATATAGATATATAATACCAGTCATGTATTTATTAAAACTTGTTTTAAAAGACAATGAGGGCTGTCTAATGTTACATGTTCAAATTTTGAGTGTATGTATTCTATGTTATGACGATTTTGGGTAATGTGACGTAAACAGTGACGTAATTTTTGTTACAGACAAAAACCGGAAGCGAATCTCCATTATTAATAGATATACATACATATATATATATGTGTGTGTGTGTGTGGGGTGTCCTTATCTAATATAAGTATCATATGTGTGGTAAGACTGACAGAGCCTCTTCAGTTGAAAGATTGGCGCCACACATTCTTCCACATCTATCTTCCCATATTTTAGCTTTATTCAATTAAGTATTTACTAACATCCCACCATGTTAGTCGAACATAAGGATCATTATAGTGGAGAACAACGCACAAACCAAAGCTCATGCGTGGCTAATGTTTAAAAATTGCATGATTTCCCTCGGTATTCCTCTTTTGAGGTGCCTCAGGCAATGGGCAGCCCTGCTCCTTTAAATCAATGAGGCAGGTGTTTTCTAGGGGGTTAAGGCCCCCAAGGATCACGCATTTATTAAATATCTTACTGACCCAGTGGCAGAAACCATTGAACACAGGATCCGAAGTTCAGGTAACTTAGTGTATACTAGTTAAGAGAAAGGAAATGAATCCGACGGTATGAGTATAGATAAAAGGATATAAAACAACACAATATGCTGTTAAAGTGAAAACATTTTATATCATATTCATAGCTAATATTGAACAATATTTCGATTTATAAAAATCATCTTCAGAGCTTGTTTATACTCCGGACTTATCAATAGCGGAGACGAAAATAATATATAATAATAATATATTCATATAATAATAATATTTTAGTGGAATACTGCCTGGTTACCATTGAAACAGCAGTCCATGATGATATTGGGGCTTCTGTTTAGAAAGGAGTGAAAGATTCAAATCAACATTCCATAATTATCTACATTATATTGTGAATTTGGAGGAATAAAGAATGATACTCAGTGCAAATGATGACCTTTCAAAATTTTCATTTGTTTGCAAATTGCAATAGAAATTGCTTTATTCTCTAAGTTGAAGAATTTTAAGAGTATTGCCCTAATAAAAATCTTGCTATAGTGTGCTGTTTTTCTGAGGTTACAGTTACATTATATATATAAGTATAGATAAAAGGATATGAAAACACACAATATGCTGTTAAGTGAAAACATTTTATATTATATTCATAGCTAATATTGAACAATATTTCGATTTATAAAAATCATCTTCAGAGCTTGTTTTTTTTTACTCCGGACTCATCGAGAGAGAAGCTGAAAATAATTTGAATTCAAAACGAAAACATTGATGTTCCAAAAAAAAAAATGTAGTTTCAAATAAACGCGTGGTAGATGTCCTTATATTTGAAACTACCGTATGACTTTTTGGAACATCAATGTTTTCATTTTGAATTCAAATTATTTTCAGCTCATCTCTCGATGAGTCCGGAGTAAAATCAAGCTCTGAGGATGATTTTTATAAATCGAAATATTGTTCAATATTAGCTATGAATATAATATAAAATGTTTACACTTTAACAGCATTTTGTGGTGTTTTCATATACTTTTATCTATACTTAGTAAATATTATAAACTCAACTATTTTCCGCGACTCAAAGTTGAACGACCAAACACACATGAAAGGTACTGTTTCATGTCTACATAAAGTTTTGTATTCCGACGCACCTCTGTGTGTGTGTGTGTGTGTGTGTGTGTGTGTGTGTGTGTGTGTGTGTGTGCGTTTCTGTCTGTCTGTCTGTTTGCCTGTACTTACGGCCAAGCATGTCTTCGATGTGAGTGAATAGGAAGGCGCAAGATGGCAGCGAACACACAAACACAGAATAGATTCTCTGAAATGTTTCAGTAAACAATGGACTCCTAAAGTCAACGCAGATGCACGCATAGAGTCACAGACACACGCACAAACACGGACACACATACAAAAACCTGAGTTGTACAGGGAAAAACTAACTCTAAATATATATATATATATATATATATATATATATATATATATATGAATAAAAGGAAGTGAATCCGACGGTATGTAGTATGATAAAAAATTGAAAAAGCACAGGTTTAAATGAGTTAAGTGGTGAGTTTATTGGCCGACGCTGCAGTGTTTCGATCTATTAATTAGATCATCTTCAGGGCTTTTGTTGGTATGTAGAAGGTAATAACAATGATATGGAAGATGATCTAAGTAATAGATCGAAACACTGCAGCGTCAGCCAATAAACTCACCACTTAACTCATTTAAACCTGTGTTTTTTCAATTTTTTATTATACTACACACACACACACACACACACACACACACATATATATATATATATATATATATATATAAAGATGAATCTAATGAGTCAGACGAACCTACTATTAGTTTCGCTTAATGCTCTTCAGGGCTAAGATCCGACTACAGAGACAAGGAGCAAGACGGATAAATAGTACTAACCACAGTAGTCATTTAAATTTTATATATATATATATATATATATATATATATATATATATATATATATATATATATATATATGTAGATAAATAAATACGACATGAATTGTTTTTTAATCGTATGATGCTCAATATCTGAGACAGATCTTGTACAGAATTTTTTTCTTCAAGTCGCGAGTAAAATCGCATTTATAGCCATGTTTTTTTTATCAACAATCTCTTGCGTAATAGAGTTTCACACAATACAATTGGATCTTCAGACATTTGTAGAGATATTTCCTGAATTCAATTCAATTTATATTTTATTTTAAAGAACTGCTTTTTTGTTTTAAAGACCTGCTTTTTTTAATGCGATTTTAATCATGGTTTGAAAAGAATTTATATCAATGCATGTCTTTGCACCTATGCTAACAGTAAAACATATTAGATCGTTAATACGCATGATCAACGTGAAATCTGTATTGTATGTACTAACAAATGGCGATTATCAAAATCATGGAATATGTAATTTCTTCTGAATGAGATTAGGTAATCTATTTCTATTTTAAAGCCTCATTTTCTAGGATTGATTCTGGTTTGTGTATATACTATGGTCAACTTTTAATCTTTTGCACAATTCCCAGTGGATCACCTTTCGCACCCAGTCATGCCTACTCTTGTATTTCTAGTTATTCTGCAAGCTTGGTTGATAACTTTCAACCATTTCTTTTCAACATCAACTCCATTTTTATCTCTTCACTTCAGACTAATATCCTCATCCTTGTTTTTTTTACCATAATTTTAATCATTTTTTATGCATCCTAAATTACTCATACCAAATTTACCAAATTACATTGCATTTATACTTTGGCATTGGTAGCTTTTTTTTTTTGTTTTTGTCATCTTTAAAACACTAAAACTAAATTCTTATAAGTGTGTATTTAACAACCCCTTCGTTAAGAGCAAGACGTAACCCAAGGTCAATATTTTTAAGCGCAATAAAGCTGGGTTGAATTCAGAGTTTTCTTTCTCCTAGATAGGTTGCCGTGCCAAGGCTAAAAGCCAAGTCTTATCTGCTATTTTCCCATGGCTAGGGAAGAATTGTTAGACTCATGCCATCCCCAATGATATTTCTATGTGAAATGCGAACAGCTTCGTCCACGATTCGGGTTCATTTCGAGCGCCTCCATTTTGTTTACCCTTGCAGATAGTTTATATGCTGTTAATGAGGATTTTAATTTTCTGAGAGTGCTCCAGAATGATGACCTTCAACCAGACTTTGGTTAAGGCAATATTTTTTTATCTTTGCTTGAACGAATGATGAAAGTGAGCGTTTCTTTTTTTTTTCTTTTTTTTTCTTCTTTATTGAATATGATTTTTTTTTTTGCTCTATCGGACGTTCGAAAAAGAAATGCGGACGTCTCCAGCCAACCGGAGATCACAATGCGTTCAATGAGAAACCCTACCACAGACAAACGCCCCTCAAAGCAATCACTGACCACTGGCACACAATGCGCCAAAAACGAAGCATGTGTTGACTATTAACGGGGCGTTGTTTTCGCTGATCCGCCATATTGTACCATGACGGTAGTCATTACGAACGACGTTCATCTCTCCACACCGACCCGACAAAGAAATAAAAACAAAATAAAATCGCTAAAAAAAAAAAAACGAACAGAAAGGCGAATAAATAGATACAAACTGTCACCTTATCTTTCTTTCGAGCGGAGACGCACAGTTATTGATCATTATTACGGCACACGACCAATGGGTTCGCCCTCCATATTGAGGGCCCATAACTAGTCTCGCGGTTGATACCACTCCCGCCTTTTTCGTATGGCAAGCGCAGAGGTGTTTGTTGATGCTATATTAGTCACCGTATGGCTTCATCACGTGTCATTCGACCAATGTTTTGCTTTTATTCTTTAATGAGTGTTCACACCAGTCGATGGGGATCAAGTGGCAGCAGGTCTCCTTGAAATCTTTACTTAGTGTTCATGCTGATTACAAAATGCTGTTGTTGGTTATTTATCAAGTTTTACTTGTTTGCTGTGGTGTAGTGGTTAACGTGCTGGACTACGTAACTGTAGTAAGCGAGTTCGAACTCCAGTCGTGGTATTACGTTAACTTTTGGAGGCGCGTTGTCTAATGGTTAGAGTCATGGGGATGGACTCGTCGACTCGAGTTCAATTCCTGGACGAAGCTGTTTTCATTTCCCATAGCGCTAATACCCTTGGGAAAGGTATGAATCCAATTCTCGCTCCAGCTATGGGTAAATAGCAGGGTAGACTGGGCTCTTTAACCATGGCTTGGTAACCAGTCTAGGAGAAGGAAAATTCTGAATTCAAAGCTGTTAAAACTCCGCTTAAGAAATTGACCTTGTGTCGCATCCTACTCGTGCGGAGGGGTTGGTAAATATATATTACGTTAACTTTTGGACTAATACCCTTGGGAAAGGTATAAACCCACTCACCACCCCACCTTTGGATTAAATAGTACCCCTAATGTTTTTCTACACAGATGGCTTTAGCATTGAATAACCCACAAAGGTTGATATGCCATTAAACAAAGAAACCAAACCGAAATTCAAATTGCTTACAGTCACCGATTTCACTAAGTGGTCACCCATTTGATACTAGTTTTATCAATATGTAACGAATTTCATTGATCAGCTCTGTACGGATACTGGATGTCGTGAGAAGGACCTACCGAGAGCGATGTTCGATAAGCGCGGTGGCGAGCGCGCGCGCGCGAGAGAGAGAGAGAGAGAGAGAGAGAGAGAACATATATATCAATATAGTAATCCGTTTTAATTAAAAAAAAAAATACTCTCTTCACTTCAACGTATCTTGAGATATTGTATTTTTCTGGCAAAAACAGAGAGTTATCTAGTTAATTCTAATAACGACATTGTTTTAGAAGTTTCTAAACTATTTTACTTTACGTGTCAAATATACGTAATCACCTAAAACAAATTCTTCCTCTAATTGGACCAAAATAAAAAGTCTCTTTGATATTACCCCTAAAAAATTAAAAAAGAAAGAAAATCCAATTTCTTCCTCAGTATATTCAATATATTTAATATGCGTCGTGTTTTCGTTTCATGGTAGCCACATGCCTTTGTCTCTTTGCGTAGCGGCGTCTTGTGTGGAAGATTTCGTTGCGCATGCGTGCGCACATGCGCGTATTTGTATTCCTGCGCGCGGCATTTTCAATATGACAACGGCTCCTCAGTTACCATATGGGAAGCAAATCCTCAGAGACGTCGTTACCAAGTTTTTAAAATGAACTTTGCCATTTTATTTAATCTTTTGTATTTCGATCGAAGGGTGTCAATAAGATAAAATAAAAAAAAACATATAAAAATACAAATAAAAAAAAATAACCATGGACAAATTTTGCCAAAAAGAAAGAAAAAAAAATTCACTTTTACTAATGGATGACTTACTTTTACTATTCGATAAAAAAAAAATTTTTTTTATGAGAAATCTTATCACTAATATCATAGGGCTTTTAAAATATTCCTGATAACATGCGTGTACGTCTCAACTTGACATTTATAGATGTCAGCTTAGACCACCGCCGAAAAAAAAAATTAAATTAAAAGCTAGAAAAATTGGGTAATTTATGAACAAGTGCGTCCCGGTCTCCTGCCTCAGAAATTGCTACCCGGTGACTATTAAAATAACGTCCCCAGCTATGTTGTCTCGGCGGTGTCACTTGAAAGAAAACAACCAACTTAGGGCGTTGAGTGTATTTTAGAGGGGGGCTTCTTTTTTTTATATGAACAAATGGAGATGGGTGGATAGATATATATAAACAAAGTAAAAAACGAACAAATTGAGGTAGATAGGTAGATATATATCCATCTTCATATCTAAACAAGAATTACGACAAATTTCTATAAATAAACAAGAATTACGACAAATTTCTATAAATAAATTTCTAAAAATTACGATAAATAGATAAGAATTACGACAAAAAAAGAAGAGAAAAAAAAAAAATTGTATTGTATAGTCTGCCCGCCTAGAAAATCAACATTAATAATTACTTTTTACTGATTTCAAAAGTAACACATTGGTACGATTTGGTACAAATTACAGCTATCGAGAAATTGTTTACAAAGCTTAGCTTAATTTGGCACGATATCAGAAGTATGGGACAGTTTGGAAGAATTTCCATTTTATCTTATTAGAGAGATCAGATTTTTATATGATCGATAATCTGTCGATAGCAGTTCATGCCTTTCCTATGTGTATTAGCGGAGACACAGGGCCAATCAAGTTGTATTACCTATGTCACCATCTCTGGGTCAAATAGAACTGTTTAATAATATTTAAAAGGACAGTAAACTTTATAAGTATATTACCTGTTCAAAGATTGATATTGCAATTAAGTATCTAGTGTTTACCCGTTTAAAATTATTGTTGAATAAATTTATGTACTGGCTCTTAAAACATGGATACTAAGTACTGTAGAGAGATTCGTGTAGAGTGGTCAATATTCAGCTGTATTGCAAGCTGAGTCTGTTCTGAAATCCAGACTTTGTAGGTGGTTTAAATAACAGGTTGGGCTATTCCACTTGTGTATTTTGGCTATGTCCAGCCAGTGAGTATGATGTTGATTCTGCAAGTGTAAAGAATATACCTGTCCAAAATGATAATGGACTTTATCAATACATTGGCTGTTAAAACATGAAAATTGCAACTGTTAGCTCAGTCGATAGAGCGTTGGGCTAGAAATCACAAGGTTCCTAGTTCGATACCGGTCCTCGCCAACTCAGCGTATGAGTAGCACAGGATCTGTGCGGTAAAGTAAGGAGCTGATGGTAGGTGTGGCGCTCCACCTCAGATGAAAAAACAATCCTTAGTCTAGCGCTAGTGAAAAGGGGATAGACTCCCTCGCTGATTGGCTGATACCGACATTAGGCCTCCCCGACGACTTTACTTACTTATTAAGTGTATAACTGTTTAAAGTGATTGTGAACTTTATTGATATACTGCCTCTTAAAATTGGTGCCCTGACAGTTTCTCGAACCTGCGATCAACAGTTCTTGGTCTGATGATCGTATAGGCGAGCAACTGACGGTTTCCTGTCAAAATAAATTAGATACAAATGCTCTATCATGGATATTCAGCATGTTTTATTTATAGATATAGAAAAGCATTCAGTTTACCTCAGTCGGTAGAGAACAACCATAGGAATCGAAAAGTTCCTGGTTCGATACCGGTCCTCGCAAACTCAACGCATGAGAAGCAAACAATCTGATCTGTGTGGTAAAGGGGGGAGCTGAGGTAGGTGTGTGTTCCACCTCAGCAAAAAACAATCTCCTTGGTGTAGCGCTAACGAAAAGAGGATAGTCTCCCTTGATCAGGCTGATACTGCCAATAGGCCATTCCGACAACTTCATATATATATATATATTATATATATATATATATATATATATATATATATATATATATATGTGTGTGTGTGTGTGTGTGTGTGTGTGTGTTCTGTAAGTGTTCTGAAGTCAAATGTCCTGAGCATGCGCTTTAACACTCAGTTTAATATTTCGTGTGCGTTACGTTCCTATGAGTTTCTCCACTAACGGCACGTGTATTTATTTTATTAATTTTTGCATAATGAATAATCATGTTCCTAATTAAAATACACACTGATATTCATTTGCCGTGTCCCCTCCTGTCCCTCCCAGCAACCCTGTTCCCTCCCAGCAACCCTGTTCCCTCCCAGCCGCAAACTGCCAACTCAGTCTTTCTTTCCCTCGACCGAACCCTTCACTTTCAGTTTCGTCTCAACTTCTCCATATTTCGTCGATACTAACAGATGTTCTTTCAGGAAACTGAAGCGTATATACTGGTGATGCTGTGGCGCAAAAAAAAAATGCTGATAAGGCCAGACGTGGCCGGCACACGGACGTTGGCCGCATCTACGGACGCGGTCGTACGCGCGCAAGGGCTGCGGTTCAGCCTCATTTCGGCTCGTGCGTGCATTCGCCTTCAAACACGCGTCCCGCCCGTTCCCTCTTGTTAACTTGCGGGGGTAGCAGAAGAAATAAGGTTAATTTTGAAAATAACCGCCACAGTGACAGCATATCTAATCAACTTAAGTAAGCATAATAATAACACGTTAGAGGACATTGAATTTTTATGCCAAATGAGCGACTTACCCTTTAAAAAGAAAAAAAAATCAGCGCTTGTATGAACGTTATGGACCGTTGCTTGTCCCACCGCTTTCCCTCCGCAAACAAACCATGTGTGACCCCGAAACAGACGCCCTAATCATCAGAACCAACCACCAGAAAATAATCTCTGTATATAAAAGCCAGTGTCTGTTGTCCTACCGCGCACAAAACATGCCACGTTCTTCATATCTCAGAGTGTAGACAAGTCTTTTGGACTTTGCCCACACGATGTAAAATTGTGGAGAAGCCGGGCGGTAAAACTAAGGATTCTTTTTTATTTTATCAAATACAGCTATATCTTAGGTCCCACGTTAAAAATGACGATGCGTTAGATTTTATCTTGGTTGGAAGGGGATTGCATAAATGCCACACCAGCACCTTCCGTAGTATTCTAGCCGATCTTAACACTGTTGTTGGCTGGATGGTCTCAATTCTTCCTCTGATTTACAATTCCTCGGTCTATTTTCTAAACTTTTGGGGGCTGTTACAAGTGTACCAATTACAATTCGTATCACTTATTATTATTATTATTATTATTATTATTATTATTATTATTATTATTACTCCTTTTGAGTTTTCACATCAGCATTAGCTGATGGTCTTTCACTGGAGTCTAAGTGACAGCAAGTCTCCTCAGGTCTCCATACTCTTCTGAGTATTCTGGCAGATTGTAGCAGTGCAGTGTTCTGAATGGTTTCAATCCTTCCTCTGATTTCCAAACTTTCCAAACCCTTTTCCAATCCTTTTGGGACAGTTCCAAAGTGCATCAACTACAATTGGTATCACTTTCACTTTCATATTCCATAACTTTTCAGTTCTCTGGCAAGGTCCAGATATTTGTCCATTTTTTCATTTTCCATTTAGCTTCACCCTGTGATCTGCTGGAACTGCAAAATCCACCAGTTGACAAGTTCTTACTTTTTTGTTTATTAACACTAGGTCTGGTCTTCTTGCTGGGATAAGGTGATCCGTTTTTTTATTTCAAAGTCCCAGAGAATTGTTATTATTATTATTATTATTATTATTATTATTATTATTATACTTTGAAGACAGATGTAGTCGCTTGCTTTTCCACAAATCAATTATAGAATAACTGCATTTTTTGTGGATTTCTATCAAATCACTTAGCACTAAACAGTTCTTTGATATACTATAGAATAATGTTTCTGCTACAACAATAACATAGATTCAATATTTGCCCTTTTTTTTTCAATAAAAAGAGAGGCACCCCACTCGCCGTAAATAAAAATAAAAATGGGGTGTAAAAGCTTAAAGAAAACAATGATAGTAAAATCGGGCTGACAGTTATATGGCTGTGATCTGCGGTTAAAAAAAAGAAAGGAAAGGAAAAAAAAGAAAAAGCAGACGACAAACAGACATATCTCTCTCTCTCTCTCTCTCTCTCTCTCTCTCTCTCTCTCTCTCTCTCTCTCTCTCTCTCTCTCTCCCTCATTAACTCGGCTTGGCCAGACAACACGTTTGCGGCTAATATTTCGTCATTTTCATGCACCCAACTTCACGGTTCCGGTCGAGTGAATTTCTCACGCTTCACAAGCAACACCCGACCGTCTGGATACGAAAACAAAGTTGAATTTATTTTGTACATATGTTTGCTGCTATTATTATTATTATCATTATTATTATTATTATCATCATCATCATCATCATCATCATTATTATTATTATTTATTATTATTATTATTATTATTATTATTATGTGCGGTGAAGAACGAAGGGGTTACTACCGTCGGTCGTTTTTAGATGCGCCCATTTTATATGTTGAGGGGTACTCGGGCGCAGACGTCGGCGTTATCCGACCAGTGTCGAATAGCGTCGAGGGGGCAGCCGTTTGCATTGTTCAACATTGATGAGGTAGGCGCTGAAGTAAATGTTTGATCACCGGAGCCATGGCCGATTGACAGATTGGCTCCCTGGTTCGTTTAGAGAGGCTCATCTAACTATTTCAGAGCGTCAAAACAGATGTTGAGAGAAGGGACGGTCGGCTCGTTTTTCTTGATAAACCAATATTTCAAGGTGGGTGGGGGGCACCCACCTTGAAATATTTTTTTTAATGTTATCAAATACATTCTGATTATTCGAAACATTTATAAACTTTTTTTTTGGTAATCCTTAACTTTTTCCTCGTAAATTCCTACCATAAAATAAACTGAACCCTCATTTTATGTCCGTGTTTTTTGCAATAAATGTTTTATTTTTCTTGCACCCGTTATTTTACAATACTAAAATATATTTTTTTGATTCTTTATTCATTAACAAATAAAATATATTTGTATTGTAAAATAACGGGTGCAAGAAAAAAAAAACTCATTTATTGCAAAAACACGGACATAAAATGAGGGTTCAGTTTATTTTATGGTAGGAATTTACGAGGAAAAAGTTAAGGATTACCCTTTTTTGTTGATAAGGTTTGATAATTTGTATTATTTAGATTTTTCGGACTGTTTTCTTATCATTATATACACAATGTTTCGATCGATGTGCCCTCCGGCCTTCTTCAGGTGTTTCTTATGTGATTTTTAGAGATGAGGTTTTGTTAATTTCTTTATTTAGATTTTCGGCCAGTTGTCCTCATCTTTATTGTTATATGCACAACTTTTCAGTCGATGTGCCCTCCGGCCTTCTTCAGGTGTTTCTTGTCAAACTCAGGAGCCATCATGTTAGAATCGATAGCTTTCATGTAACTTCGAACCGAACCCTATATTCAATCCACTAGGGGTAGATTGTTCTCATTTCGGTAACCATGGCTACAGGCGAAAATAACATAGAATACTTTACATAACTTAACACTGATACACGATATGGTTCATTCAGCGAGAATCGAACTCGTAATGGATCTGTGAGAATAGCTTGCTAACCATTACACCACTATGGAACGCCCTATTTTACAGTTAGTATGTAAATAAGTTTTTTACCGGATAATGATCAGAGTTGACGCTATATTTCTGATATACTTATCGATTATTGTATACTAGCAAATATATGCACCCTCCGGGTGCAAGTATTTAAGTTTTAATGTAATAAAATATTGTATTAAATTAGAAAGGCTAATGAAACTAAATAAGAATACAGATAAAAAGATTTGAAAACAGAGGGAGTATAATAAAAATGGAACAACTGAAATTACTCTTCCATCACTCTCGTCTTTCATTGTTTTTTTTCTAATTTAAGTATTTAGTTATAAGAGGAAGTAAAGAATAAAATAACAGTTATTTTATCTTGTTAATGGATTTTATTTAAGATTCATTGAAGAGATTTTTGCTTATATTCATTAAAATAAAACCAAACAGTTAGAAACCAATAATACTAAGCACATATTTATTAAATTCGATTTTTTAATATTAATATGCAAATTAGCCTTCCCGTTCACACTGTAAGCCGCTATTTTGTTGTATATATAAATATAATTGCATGTTGTCAGTATGTAGCCATAGTTAACAGTATTAATAATGTAAGACAATTTTATTCATAATTGAGGTTTAGATGAAAATAAAATCATGGAGAATGTGATGTCAATAACTAAGAGAATTATGACGTGAGTAGGAATATAGTTTCGGTTACAGACAGAAAAACACACAATCTCCATTATAATAAGATGTAACGAAGAGCAGCAGCATTAGAAATCTGTGTATGTAAACTCTCTTATTCTGACACGTTTCACTTACTTTCCAATGGCGAAGACATAGGCATGAATTTGGCAACAAATTGTGAATATTTTGCTTTACCGTTTTCTTTCCTTCAGTAATCTTGCAGGAACTGTGACAAAGCTTTGGTCATATCCCAGAGAATACATATCTATTACTGGCATAGAGCCACCCCAAGAGCAGACCCCACTCCAATCTTTTTGAATACCACCAACCAACCTCTTTCTAAAGGTTTTTTTTAGCTTCTTGTTCAATTTAACCATTTATTCCAAAAACGATATATATATATATATAATATATATATATATATATATATATATATATATATAATAAGATGAGGTCTAACACAGAAAAAGAACAAACGGAGATAAAATAGGGTAGGAAGACATCGAGCTTAAAAGTGGTGAGGCCAGCGTGCCTTGAAAATCGGCCTAACGTATTGTAGAATGTGCCTAAAAGGGGAAAAAATAATTCTCTTCACAATTTGACAGACAAAAACTCTCATTCTTCTTCTTCTTCTTTCTTCTTCTTCTTCTTCTTCTTCTTCTTCTTCTTCTTCTTCTTCTTCTTCTTCCTTTCTGTTGCTTTTCTTCTTTCTCTTCTTCTTCTGTTCTTTTTTTTCTTTCTTCTCTTCCTTCTTCTTCTTCTTCTCTCTTCTTTCTTCTTCTTCTTTTCTTCTTCTTCTTCTTCTTCTTCTTTTCTTCTTCTTCTTCTTCTTCTTCTTCTCTGTCTCTTTTTTTCATTTTATAATTTTCTCTACTCATCTCCCTCTCTCTCTCTCTCTCTCTTCTCTCTCTCTCTCAGTCTTTATTGGTCCATGTATCAAGTGAAAACAAGAGAGAAAGAGAGAGAGAGAGGGGGAGAGAGTGAGAAAGTATTATAGAAATAATTAATTCGTACCTTTCCATCTATCACTTTTGAACATCCTGCTTTCTTTATTTTATCTCACAAAGATCTTCTTTCTTTCTTTCTACTTCTACTTAGTGTCGTTATTTCATTTTCTTTCTTTCTTTCTTTCTTTCTTTCTTTCATTCTTTCATTTTCTTTCTTTCTTGCTTGCTTTTCCCTTCTTTCTTTCTTGCTTTTTCTTTATTTCCTCTTCGAATTACATTTTTTTTCCGTTGGAAACCATTCTCTCTCTCTCTCTCTCTCTCTCTCTCTCTCTCTCTCTCTCTCTCTCTCTCTCTCTCTCTCTCTCTCTCTCTCTCTCTCTCTCTCTCTCTCTCTCTGCATGTCTTTATTTATTCATTTCTTTGATAAATACTCGTAAAAACCAAATGCATATTCGTAGATTGAAAATGCAGAAGAAAAAAAAAAGCGTATTGACTTCTTTTCGTTGCTGCAAATGACAACAAGACCGAAATGGAAGAAGCAAAATGGCCCCTTTCACTTGCATATTTGCTTATTAGGAACATGGTTTACGCAAAGCTGTGCATTCAAAATTCTATGACTTTTGTTAGTGACGCGTCCACCATATTTGAGCCAACCTAAAAGATGAAAAAAAAAAAAAAGAAAATGGAATGATCCAATCATATATCGCTTCTGACTTTCCCTCAATTTAAGGGAGTCTGTCAAACCTTTTTTATCAAGTCTCAGGTTGGCATCGAAGCAATTATAGTAGTAGACACACAAATACACACATAATATATATATATATATATATATATAGATAGATAGATAGATAGATAGATAGATGGACATGTAAGTTAGGGAAGACATTTTCAAACCAAATTTTATATGGAAATAGCATAGGCGATAAAAACTGAAAGTTAACAAGCCCCACTGACTTTACGTCATCGCTATCCTAACTTACATATACATACTCTTTATTCATAAATATAGAAAATATATATATATATATATATATATATATATATATATATATATATAATTCTGACACTAATACTTACTGGAGAGAATTGAGACGACTTCTTCATGGTCAGATTTCTAAATATACGTCTTGTCACTGATATGTCGTGATGCCTGAAAGAAAAACAGCACACCCTTACTTGTCTTGGAAGTATAAGAAAGAAAGAAAGAAAGAAAGAAAGAAAGAAAGAAAGAAAAAAAGAAAGAAGAAAGAAAGAAAGAAACAAGGAAGAAAAAGAAGAAGAGAAGAAAAGAAAGAAAGAAGAAAGAAAGAAAGAAAGAAAGAAAGAAATATGAAAATAGATGAGATGATACGGAAATAGAATAAGAATACTGAGACAGACGTGAACAGATAGACAGATAGACAGACAGACTGACAGAAGCTTCTTTTTTTTTTTTTGTTGTAGAGTTTTCCGTTAAAATTAACACGACGTTTTTCAAAGTAGAAAAATTAATATAGAAATCCAAATAATGTCTGGATTAACGAGTAGATCTAATCTCATGACTTCATTGACCAGTTATAAAGAAAATAGTGTGATGATGTGTGGATTAAAGAAAAGAATGCATCTCAAAAGTTCGGACATGCGTTTATAATAATGTGTGGAATTATAATGATTTCGTCTCCGAATTTTATGAGACAGTCAAGATACGTGCAGGTAAAATCTATGAAGGTCACGAATAGAATATCATTGGGAATCTACCTGATCTAATCTAGCGTTGAATTTTTGAGTAATGACAGAAATAGGCTCTACTGCACAAGAACGAATCGATACTTCGATTTGCTTTTCAGTCAAATACTGGGGTAGGGGGAACTACCGCAAGACTGACAGAGAGACGAAAAGGGATATGACATCATGTTCAGATTACAGCGGTGAACGTCATTGTGACGTCAGAAATTAAAGAAACAAACAAACAAGGGGGTTCCTTCTTAGACACAAATAAAGATGTCTACGTCCCCCCCAAAAAAAAAAAGAACATATGCTAATAAGCTAACGAATAAAAAATCAAAGTCAGGAATAAAAAAAATTCCCTAGCCTAATAATATAATATAATATAATATATATATAATTAATATTATATAGTATATAACATATAATATTATATTCAATATTTCCTTCAAAGGTTGCCTTAACATTAGAGTTAAAGAGCCCAGTCTGTCCTACTATAGCTTGGAGGGAGAGTAGAATTCATACCTTTCCCAAGGCTAAGTGAAATGCAATTACCCAGGATTTGAACTGATGACGTTAACCATTACACCACATGCTTCCCTAGCCCTATATAATTCCTGATGAAGACGATGCCAAAGACGAAAAGAAAATATTTGACGATTTGCTGTCTTTAAGATGACAAGTAAGAGTCTAACTCGAAACAGAAAGAATATATACATCAGCATTGCAGTTTCGGAAGACTATACGATTCTTGTGCCCCTGAAGTTACAGCGCCTTTTGTTTTTTGATCTTTTAATTTTATCAAACTAATTGAATTTTTTCTTGTTTGTTTGTTTGTTATTGATTTTAACGGCATATCAACCCGTCTGGGGTTATGCCATGCCTAACGGTTAGGAAGTAATACATATCGTGTGATATATTTTATACTTTTTAGTAATTGGTTTTAAAATGTGTTAGCATTATTGGGGATTATGTTGTATGGTATTGATTAAGTTCATGTCTATAGTCTCTGGTATCATTTTATTTCCCTCACAAAAAGAGAGAATATCCTCCATGTTGACATTTTCAAACAGATCTTTCATATTGTTTGCTTTAAAATAACGGTTTCTGATGCGAGCAAAAAACCTGCATTCCATGAATAAGTGTTTAACTGTCAAAGGTGTTTGACTTGTTCCACATTGTGGTTGTTGTTCTTGTTTGAGTATATAGGAGTGCGTTAGTCTTGTATGACCAATGTGTAATCGGGACACAAGGACATGTTTCTTTCTAGACTTCCTTAAAGTTGGTCTCCAGCCTCAGAAAGTGGGTTTGATTAGGAAGAGTTTATTGTGGATGTTGTTATTCCAGTGTTGTTGCCATTTTGTGGGAAGGAATCTATTAATTTAGGTTTTAAATCAGTATATGGTATCTTGAACTTGTCGGGGATCAAATCTAGAGCCGATTTTTTACTGATTTTTTTATCTTCAATTTTATTAAACTAATTGGATTTTTTCTTCTCTTTTTTTTTCAGACGACGTTAAACACTGGTTCTCCGGCGTCCCTGGACCCGTTCTCCAGTGGGTCCTTTGGAAACATGAACGTCACAACTGCTAGTACCATCTCCGCCGATATCAGCCTCTACCCAAGTTTTTCATCGTCGTTGCAGGATCTGCACACGGACACGCCTTATTCCAGCGATGACCTCTCAAGTGAATCCTATCCACCGGCCCCAACGGCTTACGACAGCGGATCGGCTACCAGCAGTGTGTCGAACCAGATTTGTCCGTCGGGCACAGCGAACACTGTCTATCACCAACAAGGGACCCACCCTGTCTATCCGGAATCGACCTATTGTTACGAAGGTAGCTACACAACGTTTGATAAGGATGCTGCCAGCAGTCTTAAGCAGCCCTATCCACTGTTTCATGACCAGTGTAACACAGTGCCCGCCGAAGATAAATATGGTGATTCAAGTCTGCAGTATGAAGATATGTACCATGGCTACACGGCAGACGAGATTGGCTTTTATTCGCAATCGTATCATAATAGCCAGAAATTGTTTCCTAAACAACACTCGCTGGGCCAGAGCCAACCACTCTACCCAACACAGTCAAATACGGCGTATACTGATTTAGACCACAAGCAGCAACTGTATCAGACGGCCTATCACGAAAATCAGGGTCTTTATTCCCGTGAGGCCATGGGTTACCATGGCTACCCAGGTGGTTTCTATGACAATCCGAATATGCCCAATCCGGACACCAGTTTCTCCACACCTCAGGCCATTTATAGAGATGACCTTAATGTCATGTCACAACATTTCGGGAAACGGCCAAGTTTGACCATTGCAGCGTCGAGAAACACAGATGGGTAAGTTATTTTTTTTATTAATTTGCACATATATATGATTTTCCCAACCCTATTGCCCTTATGGCAAGCCCCAACCCCTTTTTATCATATGGGTGCTAGAAGGCGGTGGCTGCGGGTCTACATGTCCTGGGAATGACGTTAAACTCTATCTGATGGTGAGGTTCCAGTTTTGGAGGTTTGGGGAGTGTGGAGCACCCCTTCGTCACCATTGCTCCCTGGTCCACTCTGACCCGGAGTGGTAGTACCTGTTAGGGTCCCATCTATGGGTTAAATAGAAAAAAGTATTTATAAACAAAATTGTATTATCCATTAATCCATTAAGAATTGATTTATTTCAAAACTTTATCGGCATTAAATGACCCACTGAGGTCGATATGCCGTAAAACAAAACAAACCAAAATTTGCACATAATTACAAGGTTTCATAGTCTAGCACAGTCGGCAGAGCAACCGTCTTAGAACTAAAAGGTCCCGGGTTCGATACCAGCGCTTGCCAATTCAGGGCATGCATAGCACATCTTCGATCTATGTGGTAAAGTGGAGAGATGCTCCACCCAGACACAAAATAATCTCCCTGGTCAAGCACTAGTGAAAAGGGGGTAGATTCTGTCACTGTCTGGCTGATACCGACAATAAGCCACTTCGCTTACTTATTTTACTCATTATCATCATCAAAAAATCCCATTCTGACCAAAGAAATCCATATCTTCACTAGTTTAAACCAGTTTTAGTATTGCCTGGTATTTGTTGGTGTGTGTTCTATTAAATGTATCTATCTATCTATCTATCTATCATATAAGTTTCACGTTATATAAATGCTTAACAAACCAGCATTTTTTTTTTTTAAATCTAAACATTTTTTTTTTAAATCTTAACATTTTGACCGTCTGATGATTGCAAGTACGCATAAAACTGTAGTTACAAAATATTAAATCCATAATATTTAATATTTGATTTGAATTCTGCTCTGCTATTTTAGCATTGAGAACCTTCATATTCTAATACTTTTTCATATTCATTATATTATATTTTATATATATATTATATATATATATATATATATATACAGAGAGAGAGAGAGAGAGAGAGAGAGAGAGAAAGAGAGAGAACATTTTATAGTCTTTCATAGTAATTGCATTTTTGTGTCACTCTCTCTCTCTCTCTCTCTCTCTCTCTCTCTCTCTCTCTCTCTGTATATATATATATATATATATATATATGGGAATAAGTGGGTGTTCAAATCCCGTAGGTGACCACGGAGAGGGAAGGCTGGCTTAGTTTGTTTTATTGACTTAACCCCGAAATGGAAAGCTGAGATCCACATCGCTCCCCGAACCACCTCCGCCACCGCTACTTCCTTTTATACTGACCCTAGCTCTTCCTTCTCTATGCAATGTGTCCCTGGGAAACGAATATCTATGATTTCCCTCCACCCCATCTCTCTCGCTCTTCTCCACACACACACACACTCTCTCTCTCTCTCTCTCTCTCTCTCTCTCTCTCTCTCTCTCTCTCTCTCTCTCTCTCCATACGTACATACATATATATTTTTCACTAGGCATATATATATATATATATATGAGGAGTGAAGGATTGAATAAATTCGAAAAAAGATAGTTGAGAATAGAGGGGAAATGTGGCTAGAACAAAGCAACAACTAAATTCAATTAATATTTTGTCTCATTTTTTGGCTGAAGTCTTTTCAAAATTTTGTCAAAATTCAAAAGAGCTTCAGCCAACAATGTGGCGAAATATCAATTGAATTTAGTTGTTGTGTTGTTATATCCACATTTTTCCACAAAGGCACTCAGTGAAATACAAACTCACTAGGAATGCTCTGCTAGTCTAACTTGCAAACCATTATACCACAGGAGGTACACATGTGTTGTTATCAAGATATCTCGCAATATACTTATATTTATACATGAACTAGCAAATATATGCACCCTCCGGGTGCAAGTATTTAAGTTTTAATGTAATGAAATATCGTATTAAATTAGAAACGCTAATGAAACTAAATAAGAATGCAGATAAAAAGATTTGAAACAGAGGGGATATGATTGAAAAATAGAACTGAAATTTACTCTTCCATCACTCTCGTCTTTCATTGTTATTTTTTCTAATTTAAGTATTTAGTTAAAAGAGGAAGTAAAGAATAAAATTACAGTTATCTTTTCTTGTTAATGGATTTCATTTAAGATTCATTGAAGAGATGTTTGCTTATATTCATTATGATAAAACCAAACAATTAGAAACCAATAATACTAAGCTTATATTTATTAAAATTACATTTTTAATATCAATATGCAAATTAGCCTTGCCGTTCACACTGTAAACCGCTATTTTGTTGTATATATAAATACAATTGCATGTTATTAGTATGTAGATATGGTTAACAGTATAAATAATGTAAAACAATTTTATTAATAATTGAGGTTAAAATAAGGATAAATTCATGGTGAATGTGACGTCAATTACTAAGGGAATTGTGACTTGAGTCGTGATTTAGTTTCGGTTACAGACAGAAAAACACACAATCTCCATTATAATAAGATATAGTTACTGTTCGTGATATCTTTCTTTAATATTTTAATGGAGTCACACTTAACGTAACGGTCATCGTTATAGAAAATGGAATCTGTGATCCGAGTTCAAATCCTAGACGTGGATGTTTGCGTTTCACTTCGCGCTAAGGCCGTCGGGAAATGCATGAATCCATCTCTTCCCCTCCCACCTAAGGGTAAATAGTAGGGCAGACTGGGTTCTTGTTTGAGTATCCTATCCAGGAGAAGGAAAACTCAGAATTCAACCTAGCTTTACTCCGTCGGTAGAACGTTCGGCTAGAAACCACGAGGTTCCTAGTTCGATACCGGCCCTCGCCAACTCAGCGTATGAGTAACACAGGGATCTGTGCAGTAAAAATAAGGAGCTGATGGTAGGTGGGGCCCTCCAACTCAGACGCAAAAACAATCTCCTTGGTCTAGCGCTAGAGAAAACGGGATAGACTCCCTCGCTGATTGGCTGATACCGACTTTAGGCCACCCCAACGACTTTATTTTTTTTTACTTTACTCCGTTTTAAAATTGGCCTTTTGTCACATCCAACCCGTGTCGAATGGGTTGGGTAAATATATACGTTTATATATATTGGCTCTACTTAGGTATCGAGCACTTTTTACAAATTAGCTTCTCCTAGCGGTTATATGAATATATATATATCTTATATACATATATATGCATATAAATTGTTTTTTCTTTTGGCCAAATACTATACCAATAGATTATTTTTGTTGGTACGAAATATCTTTGGTCTTTTCTTTTTTTCAAAAAAAATTTTTTCTTCCGGTTGATGTTTGGTAAGTATATTTTTACAATCAAACTCTCTTGCCGGGGTTTTTCTCTCGCAAGGATCTAGCAACACGCTTGGTATATTATAATATATATATATATATATATATATTTTTTTTTTTTTTTTCTCAAATTATTTTTTTCTTCTGCTTTATAGTCTGGAGATGGGCAAATATCCGCTTCAGTCGCCAACTACATCATCCACACCAAGTTCCACCCGTTCCTCACCCGGAAGTCATGAACAACCACAGAAAGAGAACCAGACTTGTGCCGTATGCGGAGATAATGCCGCCTGCCAACATTATGGAGTCCGAACATGTGAAGGTTGCAAGGGGTTCTTTAAGGTAAGGATCTTATATTCCTTTGGTCAAACACTACTCGCTCCACAATTGATATTTCATACTTATTATTTGAATGGAGACCACAGAAAATCATTATCAATTTGCAAGTTGAACTGGAAATTGTTTTATTCTATAAGTAATACATTTTTAAATGCATTAGTCTAATAACATTTTTTATTATAATACCATTTTGCTGAAAAGAGCAAGAGACCGTACAAGAAAAATTATCAAAACACACACACACACACACAATATATATATATATATATATATATATAATATATATATATATATTATATATATATATATATATATAATTTTTACTTGAAGGCACTTACAACGCATGTATCGCATAAAATTCGATACTTTGTAAGTGCCTTCAATGCGTTGTAAGTGCCTTCAAGTAAAAATTTAATATATACTTTATTCAGCAACGTTTCTAAAAATAAACAAACATCCAAAAGTCTTATATATATATATATATATATATTATATATTATATATATATATATATATATATATATATATATATATATATGAGAGGTATCCAAAACTTGGTAGTAAGGGATGATTCTATATGTGATTTCTAAGATACACTGTATTAATATTGTATGATCAAGTATGTATAAGTACAGTGAATCTTTAAATCACTACTGAGAGCTCAATGTATAATAAACTTTTTAGATTATATACAGAGCAATATTTATCATAGAAAGCAAGGAAGAACTCAACACCGTAATTCCATAATAAATTTATTTCGACCAAAATTGAGGCCTATATAAATCTAAGTTAATTTAATATAGCTCCCCAAAATTCAGTCTCATCAGATGGGGATCAATTTACTTTTGAAATTGCACTTCTCAAAAAACAAAAAGTAGAATTTTAAAAAATAGTCGAAATAAATTTATTATGGAATTACGGTGTTGAGTTCTTCCTTCCTTTCTATGATATATATATATATATATATATATATATATATATATATATATATATATATATGTATATATATATATATATATATATATATATATAAATATATAGTAAGAGGTTATTTTTTACGAAACAGATGGACTCGCTACTTCTAACATACCCCTCTACACAGATTATAATAGCATGTCAAACCCTAAAAAAATCTTTCAATTTTAATAATTCTTTAATAATGCTCCCTTTCAAAAAAAAAAAAACTCTCTAAAAACAATTTCTTCAAACAAGGAATTTTTTCCTGACGATGACCTCAGGTCAAAACTAGTTGAGAATAAATAACATATAAGAAATATTCCTGTTTGTCTTATCACTTTTTGTTCATACTATATATATATATATATATATATATATATATATATATATATATATATATATATATATATATATAACTTTTATTCCCAAAACCCTTCTCCTGACGATGACCTCAGGTCAAAACTACTTGAGAATAAATAACATATAAGAAATATTCTGTTTGTCTTATCACTTTTTGTTCATACTATATATATAATATATATATATATATATATTATATATATATATATTCCAAAAGCTCTTCTCCTGATGATGACCGAATGTCAAAATCAGTTGAAAACGATAAAAAAAATAACACAAGAAATACTCCTATTTGTCTAATCACTCTTGTTCACTTCTTTATAAATATATATATATATATATATATATATATATATATATATATATATATATATATATATATTTATATATATAATGTCAACCACAGAACAAACTTTTTTTTTCGGATACGTTTACTATCAACATCTTTTGTTGAATGTACAAACCAACAATTAGTTAAACACTAAATTCAGACGTTAAATATCAATAGACTCGGGCTGAATTCACGGACTAACGAGATAACAAACGTGACTTGAAAATTAACGTTTTATTTTGTCCGTGGACGAAACAAGAAATGCACGTTGAGTTCTCGATTGAACGAGATTTGAGATCCTGTTTTCGGAGGCTTGTAAATATCAATCCTTTTTTGGCGGGTTGACAAACTAACAAGATGAAAAATACCTGCTATTTAGAGCATTAAAAAATAAAATAAAAACGGGACAAATTTCTATTTTAAACTCGCCGGTCCACCTGGCTCTTTTTGATGTTTTTGTTTTTTGTTTTGTTTTTTTGTTTTTTGTTTAAAAGGTCAAGTTCTTTTCTTGTCGCCATAGTTTGAACAATTGCCGCAAATGCAGTCCTGATTTTAAGAGAACACCACGTGACCTTTGCTGACTGCATGCGGTATTTTAAAAATAATGATTAATTTAGATTTTTTTTTGTTTTTTTTTTTTTTTTTAACAGAAAATTCTACCAACACACATCTATTTCATAATAAGAATTCTCAAATACTAATTTAAAATAGGACTTCCTTATCCGCGGTAAATACGTTCTAATATTTGAAACCCGCGGATAAAAATAAACCCTGTCTAAATTTTTATTTTCTAATTAAAATCGGTGCGTGTAGTATAATCGTAAATGGGCTAGCAGACCATTTTCAATGAATGCGATCCTCACTGTGTGCCTCACATTTTTTTGCCTTGTACCAAACTAACTTTAGCAAATAACAGTATGACTCATTATATAATGGTTACCGAGCGAGACGTAGCTAGACAGCAATCTAGACGTCTAAACATTGTCTCTTTATAATATAATATACTCAACCCGTAGTGTTTATAGATAGAAAAACTGAATATAGATTAAGCTGGAATTTGAATAATTGTATAATTCATTTGCATATCATATTTGCATATCAAAAAGACACACTGTTCTTAAATTTTCGTTTAAGGGTTCACATCGTTTTTGTGACGACTGTAACATAATTTGTGTTGAATGTAACATAATATGTAACATAATATGAAAAATAAGAGAGAAAGGCTGAATATGCTAGGAATAAGGTGGTTATATTTTCTAATGTTTTCTAATACGAAAATTATTCGGCGAGAGTAGATGCAAGCGAAACTATAACACAGATACTTTCACATATTTACAAATCTTATTATAATAGAGATTAGGTAACCGAAACTACGTCACTACTCCCGTCACAATACTCTCAGGATTTGCGTAAGTTTATCAATGAGTATTTAAATTATAGTCAAAATCATTAATACATAGAATAAGTTTGATTTATTAACGATGTCTCTATAAAAATCTGGGTTGGATTTGCCTTAAAACAGCCTATGTTATTAGTGGGTTTATAATCTTGCAATGTATGCTATATATCACTAAGAATAAAGGTCTACATAATATGTAGTATGGTTAATTTGCATACTGGTTTAAAAAATGGGTTTAATAAATAATTATTTTGTGTTATCAATATTTGATATTATTGTTTTATTCAGTAACGTATTAAAATTAAGCCTATGAATGATTTTATATAGAAACCAATTAAAATATAAATAAGTAAGTGTAATCTTTTTATATGTGTTGTAATTTAATTTTGATAGTCTTTCTAATTTAATATATTTCATTATATTAAAAGTTAAATACTTACACTCGGAGGGACATATTTTCGTTAGTAATTCTAATGAACTATACAAAATTTTAAAAAATTTCTTTTTTTTTTTAAATCTATTTAAAACAATTAGAATCTTCAATACTCAATTGGCGCTTCGATAGTTCGGGAGAATGTGGTAATTTTAATAAAATCGTAGAAGTAACTGAAATAAAGTTATGTGTTTTGAAATTCGTATTTTATAAAGTTCATTCTGTGCATTATTTTCATTTTTTGTGATTAACAGTCAGGGTTAAACTGGGGGTGTATATATGTATATATGTATATAAGTAAACAGTTTTAAAAAAAAATATGTGTATATTAACCAACTTACGAAAAGGCAGCTAAGCAAAAACTTGTGCAGCCAAATGTCAAGGTATGAATAAATAACACCGAATAACCACAGAGGAATCCTTACCTCCAGTAATAAAGATAATGTACTCAGAGAGACACGCGCATATTCACATACACTTAAACATACATTCACACACACACACACACACACACACACACACACACATATATATATATATATATATATACATACATACATATATTGAAAGATAACAATGTAAGTTTTAATGTATGTATATTTTTTTCAGATAGAATTCTGCTAATAATTGTTTAAATTATCAATTCACATATCTATATATATATATATATATATATATATATATATATATATATATATATATATATATATATGTGAAATGTTTACGCATTATTGGTATACGTTCATATATATACATGTGTGTGTAGGCGATGTAAACGTATATTTT
>CM042165.1:18836558-18839058 GCA_023376005.1 Doryteuthis pealeii | reverse complement strand
AAGTATTTCAATTGATGCAATAATAATAATAATAATAATAATAATAATAATACATAAAAGAGTCCTTGAGACCTGAGGAGACTTGTTATCACTCAGACTCCTGTGTAATACCATCAGCTAACGCTGATGTGAAAAAATCAAAAGGAGTGAAAATAATAATAATAATAATAATAATAATAATAATAATCTGTTTCAATCGAAGATAATGAAAAGATGAAAAGAAGGAAAGAAAGAAAGAGAGAGAGGGGAGGGAGAGAGAGAGAGTTAAAACAAGATTATTATACTTTTTACATATTATTAAACTATTTAGCAACAGCTCTTAAGTAAACATATCAAACATTATAATAATTCAATTATCATACTGTGGTATGTCCACAGGTCTTGCTAGTTCATAAGAATGTATTTATTATGATACGTTTTGCATATTGAAGTATTTCGCAATAGCTCTTAAATAAACATATCAAACGTTGTAATAATTCAATTATCATACAGTGGTATATCCACTGGTCCTGCTAGTTAGAATTCTTGTAGATATTTTCGATATCGTGGATTCTTTATGAAGACTTTTTTGATGATACTATTCCTCTGAATGTTTGAGATGAGGCTTGATGATTAGTATTATCTGCGTTATTCGGACTATTGTCCCCATCTTCATTGTTATTTGTACAACGTTTCGGCCGATATGCCCTCCGGCCTTCTTCAGGTATTTCTCGGACTCGGAAACTTCTCGGACTCGGGAACCTTCTCGAACTCGGGAACCTTCTTTTCGAACTCGGCAACTTTCTTGTCGTAATCGGGAGCCATCACGGAACTTTGAACCTAACCCTTTATTTAGTCCACGGGGGTATCCTCTTCTCATTCCGCTAACCATAGCTGGGTTGGAGTTGTGTTAATTATTTTTCTAACTGCCTTCACTCAGGATTTAACTCGGGCTCCAGAGATAACTGTCACTTTGGAACTGTCTTAACCTAACTACCTTATCCACTAGGCCATGTGTCCAATTGGACAATTGAATGTGAATTTTTGAGAACTTATTTTTTGATGATGTTTTTTGTGTTTCTTTATTGCAGTATTTATTATGATACTTTTTGCATATTGAAGTATTTCACAATAGCTCTTAAATAAACATATCAAACGTTGTAATAATTCAATTATCATACAGTGGTATATCCACTGGTCCTGCTAGTTAGAATTCTTGTAGATATTTTCGATATCGTGGATTCTTTACGAAGACTTTTTTGATGATGTATTTTTGTGTTTCTTTCTTGCAGTACGTCATGGGTTACGTGAGCAGAAGAAAATGGAAGACCTGCAAATGAAGATCATAGACACACTACGCGACCATTGCATCTACAACAGCGAGGCCCAAAAGAAACCTCATTTCTTCTCTCGTATTTTGGGTAAAATCGCGGAGCTTCGGTCGTTGAGCCGAGAGGGACTCCAAAGGTTGTTCTACTTCAAATTGGAAGACGCCATTAAAGCTCCTCCAGTGATAGAGGACATGTATTTGAACAGTCATTTGCCGTTTTAGCTTTCAAAAAAAAAAAAAATGAAATACAGTTTTTTAAAGTGAGAAAGTAAGAAATGAAGTAAAATTATATCAGGAAAGAAAGAAAAGAAGGAAGGAAGAAAGACGTGAAATAGTCTGAGCACACACACACACATACACACACACACACACGTATATATATATATTATATATATATATATATATATATATATATATATACTATAATGTATGTATAAAAACAAACACAGGATGATGGACAAACCCTTCTATCACGTGACGTGTTATATTTACCCACTGGTTCCATTTTGACACATATTGTGTTAATTTGGAATATTCTGGATATGGTTTCTTTGTGTCGATTTCATTTTCATCTAGAACAGAAGACAAAATATGTGATTTAAATAAAATGAAAATGAAAACGGAGGAAAAAGTAAAAAAACAGACGATTTTAAGTTTAATGAAAACGAGGTAAAGCAAAACGATGATGATGATGAAGAATGAACCCTTATATAAATGAAAGAGGTACCCAGAAAATACAATGAACAAAAAAAAAGATGAGAGAAGTTTTTTTTTGTTTGAAATTTTAAAAAAAGAAGAAAAAAAAAATTTAAAAAATAAAAGGAAAACTCATGCCACGAATTTACAAATCAAGAATTTTTAAATATATATATAAAGAAACTGGAAGACGGAAACAACAACACACAAAAAAAAAATGAAATCCAATATGGTTGGTGAGATTTTCTTTTGAATTTTTTTTTTTATCGCCCAAAAATTGATTCGGGGAGCAAGGTAAAAATACGTATATATATATATATATATATATATATATATATATAATATATATATATATATATATGAAGAAAGACATTTCAGCTGAAAATGGAAATTAGAGACAACTATATTATCTTATGGATTAAAAAAAAGCTGAACAATTTTATTTTACTTTGTTTTTAAAAACATTTTTTTTTGTTACTCATTTTTCTCGATATC
>CM042165.1:18829058-18831558 GCA_023376005.1 Doryteuthis pealeii | reverse complement strand
CGAAACGTTGAGCTTAAAATAAAGATAAGGATAATAATCTGTAAAATCTATGGGAAAATGAAAAGCTCCCCACTCTAAACTTTAAACAAAATAATATTATCTACAATACTTACTGTTACGTAATGATTACCCATATAATTCACGAGCTGGTTAATCATTGCTTAACTCTTTGCCTATCAAATTTCTGCCAAGTGATAAGTGAATTCAAATGTATATATATATATATATATATATATATATATATATATATATATAGTATGAACAAAAAGTAATAAGACAAGCAGGAATATTTCTTATATGTTGTTTATTCTCAACTAGTTTCGACCTTAGGTCATCGTCAGGAGAAAATTTCTTATTTGAAGAAATTATTTATAGAATTTTTGAAAGGGAGCATTATAGAAGAACTATAAAAATTGAAGTGTTTTTGCGGGTTTGACATGCTATTAAAATCCGGGTAGACGAGTGTGTTAGTAGTAGCAAGTCCATTTGTTGAACAAATGGACTTGCTACTACTAACACACTCATATATATATATATATATATATATATATATATATATATATATATATATAATCCAAAAATCGGGAGAAGAAATCTTCCTTACAACATAAGAGGGTTTTTTTTAACGTGTCGCAGTTTACAGAGCTCAATGTGTACTCTTATTGTTAGAGTCACAGAGCAAATTTATAAGTAAGAATATAACAAAATACTTAGAATTTTTGCATTATAGTCTATTTCAGTAAGCTTAGACGAGGTTTCTAACTCTCCCAAATCATTAGATACGCATCTGATGATTTGAGAGAGTTAGACACCTTGTCTAAGCTTACTGAAATAGACTATAATGCAAAAATTCTAAGTATTTTGTCATATTTTTACTATATATATATATATATATATATATAGATAGATTAGATAGATAGATAGATAGAGATATTGAGTAAGAGATGAAGATAGATAGAGAATTACAAATTTAAGAATTGTATGTTGTGGAATAAATATTTGTATAACATATTTTCTATCATTAGATTAATTATTAACACACACGCGCGTGCATATATATGATTATAATCCTTCGTTACTCCCCGCGTTACTCTGAGTTTCATGCGTCAAGACAATCATCGCATTGATTTTTTCATGTCATCATTATGATGATGCATTGAAGTCGATGTAACGCAACAAGTAACGTGGGCTCAAAATATATGCGTATGTGTATCTGCATATATATATATATATATATATATATATATATATATGTATATATATATATATAATCGGTAGAGAGATTGACATGTATACTTTTAGGCAAAACTGAGGACTGGAGGACCTTAAACAACATAAGACTATAAATATTAGCTTGGTTCTTATTGAATTGAAATGGTATGATATTTTTTTTTTTTTACATCTATATGTCAGTATATTTTTATTATTTCGTGTTTTTCATATCAATAAAAGTCCGGAACTTCCCTCTAAATACTTCCATCTAGTCCATACTTGTAAAAAGAGTATTCATAAAAAGTAGTAATTTCTAAACCCAAAATTATTCATCTGTTTGTATAATACCAAAATTATCACTCACTAAATAGTATTATCTCACTTTTATTTTTGTCCCTACATACGTGCATACACAAGGGCACATAACGCTCTTACACACACACACACACACACACACACACATATATATATATATATATATATATATATATAATATATATATATATATATATATATATATATATATATATATATATATATATATATAATTGTAAGGCGTGCTTTTAAGAACATAAAACAGTATATGTGTTTCGGAAATTGACGTAAGGAGAAAATCCAAACTTAGGTCTCCCTTAAGGAAGAGAAAGTGGCAAAGCTCACCAACAGGAATGGCGCAATTGAAATCTTACTTCTAAAATCGATTCTAGCTGCTGAAAAAGAAGAAAATATATAAAAATGGCTCTTAATTCAAGGTCTATTCCTGAAAAAATAATCTTTTTCCCAAATCCAAGATTCTGAACTGTCTCCATGGGAACAAAAAAAATTCTTACTTCAAAGTGTCTTTTATTTTCATTTTACACTCACAGATATATATATATATATATATATATATATATATATATATATATATATATATATATATATATATATATATATATATTAGTGTATCTGGATGTTTTTGCATTTGGGTTTTAAAGACTAAGTGTGTTGGTATTTTAAAGACTATGTATGTTTCTCAGAACGTATGTGCGTCGTGTGTGTGTGTGTGTGTGTGTGTGTGTGTGTGTGCGTGTGAGTGAGCGGGCAGGGGTGCAACAAATACATTGTATGGAGGGGATTGTCGAATTGTTTGCTATCGATACTGAGTTCTCAATAAACTGCCGATTCTAATATGAAGAAAGGGAAAAAATTAAACAAGCAAGCAAGCAAGCAAACAAATAAATACGGTAAAGTTATTTACAAAAAAAAAAAAAGATTTTTTTTAAAAGTGCGCCGTAAAGGAAAACAC
>CM042165.1:18816558-18821558 GCA_023376005.1 Doryteuthis pealeii | reverse complement strand
TATATATATATATATATATATATATATATATATATATATATATATATATATATATATATATATATATTTATGGACAGCAAAAAATTGTGTTAGAAACTCTTCATACTTACAGTTGTGTATTCAAGAAAGCGCACTGTGACTCCAAACCGAAACAGAACTGATATAAACCCTATCATTTCAAAATTTCTACGACTGGTCATGATCATAACTAGAATTTTCCTAGGGAGAAAACTACGATCATCTGATGATGAGATGATTTTTTATATCGTTTGATCATCATGATTTATTCCACGCAATACCTTTACTAACTAATTTTAGTTTTAATTTATATATATATATATATATATATATATATATATATATATATACACCAAAGTTATAGGTAAACCCTTGCGGTAAGAAAAAAACAGTAAATAGTTTGATGGTAAAAATATACTACCAAACTTCACCTGGGGGAAAAAAGACCATGATGGTCATACCAACCGAAAATAATCGGTTAATACTGTAACACTTGGCCAAAAGAAAAAAATTATATATGTATATATATATATATATATATATATATATATATATATATATATATATATAAAGCGCTAGGATTATCTAAAGCTAAAAAGTAAAAGATGCTCAATACCTAAGTAGAGCAAATAATAAAGTTAAACTAAATGAGTCAGATATACCTTTTAGCAGATATATCTGACTCATATATATATATATATTATATATATATAATATATATATATGCGTGTGTCGAGAGAGAGAGAGAGAGAGAGAGAGAGAGAGAGTGAGTGTGTGTGTGTGTTAATTTCTTCATGTCTCCTGCCATTCATTGCATATATTATTTTCCCACTCTCACTTCATTCTCACTATCCCTTTTTTTTCTTTTTCTTCATTTTTTTTTTTTGTCTATATTCACACCGTATTTTCTATCACTTTTGAAATATAAAAGTAAATATTTCTCTCTCCGAAATTAGATCATAAGAAGTCAATTAGGACAAGTTCAGTAATATGGGCCACTCAGTGAGAATGGAATTCACGAAAAAATTATCTGTAAACCTAGCTTGTTAACCATTATACGAGTTACATAAATTCTTTCTATGTATTGTACATGGCATTAATTTATTATTATTATTATATTATTATTATTATTATTATTATTATTATTATTATTATTATTATTATTATTATTATTATATTATTATTATTATTTATTATTATATATAATATAATATAATATATATATATTATAATAATTATATTATAAATATAATTATATTATATTATATATATATATATTATGATAATTATATTATAAATATAATCATATTATATAATACAATAATTATACATTATATATATATATATATATATATATATATATATATATATATATATATATATATATTATAATAATTATATTGTCAGTCGGTAGAGCGTTCGGCTTGATGAGTTGCACAGGGATCTGTGCGGTAAAGTAAGGAGCTGATGGTAGGTGTGGCGCTCCACTTCAGACGCTGAAATAATTATATTATTATATAATTATATTATATAATATAATTATTATATATATGATATATATATTATAATAATTATATTATAAATATAATTATATTATATAATATATATATATGTATATATTTATTATAATAATCATATTATAAATTCAATTATATTATATTATATAATATATATATTATAATATAATTATATTATTATAATATTATTATTATATACATAATATATATACTATAATATAATTATATTATTATTATATTATAATAATTATATTATATAATATATATTATAATAATTATATTATAAATATAATCATATTATATATATAATAATTATAGTATATAATATATATGTAAAATAATATATTATAAATATAATTATATTATATAATATAATAATTATATTATATACTATATATATATATATATATATATATATATATATATATATTGATAATTATATTCTAAATATAATTACATTATACTATATAATAGTTATATCATATAATATATACTTTATAATAATTATTAATAATCAGTGATGTTAACACGTAATCCATTACTCTAGATCAAATATTAACTTGAGAAATATTTACTTTATCTTGCACAAAGCATAAAGTAAGAAAAAGCAACCAATGAGGATCGACCGGCTGCAGTGTCGTGATGAACTTATTCACAGTAATTTAAGGTAAGGTAACAATCCTCATAGAAATATGCATCTATCTTAACTTAAACTTGCAAATGGTATATAACGCATATATATATATATATAATATATATATATATATATATATATTATATAATAGAATATTTGAAAAAGATATTTCCGAGGGACCTCTCCCAAATGAAAATAATAATAATAATAATAATAATAATAATAATAAATAAATAAATAAATAATCGACAAATCGAAGAGGTTGCACATGGAAAGACTTAGACATGGTTAAGAAAAGGAAACCTCAAAAGAGAAACTGAATCATTAATAATTGCTGCACAAAATAATGCCATAAGGACAAACTATATCAAAGCGAAAATTGATAAGACCCAACAAAATAGTAAATGTAGACTTTGCGGTAATAGAGATGAGACTGTAAACCATATACTCTGCGAATGTAGCAAACTAGCACAAACGGAATACAAAACTAGACACGACTGGGTTGGGAAGGTAATCCACTGGGAATTATGCAAAACATTTAATTTTGACCATACAACAAAATGGTATATGCATAAACCAGAATTTGTTCTTGAAAACGAAACACATAAAATTCTCTGGGACTTTGAAATAAAAACGGACCACCTTATCCCAGCAAGAAGACCAGACCTAGTGTTGATAAACAAAAAAGAAAGAACTTGTCAACTGGTGGATTTCGCACTTCCAGCAGATCACAGGGTGCTAAAGCTAAAGGAAAATAAAAAAAATGGACAAATATCTGGACCTTGCCAGAGAACTGAAAAAGTCAAAGTGATACCAATTGTAGTTGGTGCACTTGGAACGGTCCCAAAAGGACCGGAAAAGGGTTTGGAAAGTTTGGAAATCAGAGGAAGTATTGAAACCGTTCAGAACACTGCACTGCTGCAATCTGCCAGAATACTCAGAAGAGTCCTGGAGACCTGAGGAGACTTGCTGTCACTCAGACTCCAGTGAAAGACCATCAGCTAATGCTGATGTGAAAACTCAAAAGGAGTAAATAATAATAACTTTTGAGAGAGGTCATTGATAGAAAAGAAAAGTCTCCTATAGTCTTCTGCACATTTAATTCAAGAATTTAATAAATAGATAATTCAAATCAAGATGATTACATATTCATGTGGTTCTTTGATTCGTTCGTTTGTTCCTTGTCTTTAGTATATCAACCCTAGTCGGGTTACTTAGTTCTGAGATCAGTTTAACAATTCTGGTCTCCAGTTGTATACGGTTCAACAATTTATCGTTTCCAAGAATATCTTAAGAATGAAAAATTGTTGGCGTTTTCCTAATATAAGGTGTGTGCAAGACGCCCGCTGCTGATATTGTTATTTATACCGGCTGTTCTGGTCATACCTACGCATACTCTTTGAGCCTTCGTGGACGACGGAACATAGGATTATATCACTGGACCTTTGACACTACGTAGGATTCCATAACTCAGGACTTATTCACTTACCAAAGGATTCTATAGCTCAGGACTTACTTAACTTTTCAACTGGCCAAGATGGCGGTGAAACTTAACAAAAATATCTTTAAAATCTTGAAAAATGAAGAATCAATACGGAAAGGATAATATTTATTTTTAAAAAAAGGATGAAGAGAATATATGCCGTCAAATACGGTATATTAAAAAGGATACAAAATTAATATTAAAAATCTTAATTAAAAATTAATATTAAAACAAATAAAGAATATATACTTAAAAAGATAAATATATTAATATAAAAAGGAATAAAGAACCAATATCAGAAGAGATAAAGAATTAATATTAAACAAGATAAAGAATTTATATAAAAATGATTAAGAATGTACGTATTTGACGGCATATAAGACGCACTGGCATATAAGACGCACCCCCATTTCAGCAGGTCAAATTCAGAAGAAAAAAAGTTTTTAGTGTATATATATATATTGTTGAAAACAGTCTAGCTGTGCATTACACAAGCAGAAACATAGCTGTATAAAAGCAATTTGTCAGTACAGGCAAGCAATAAGTATACACAAGACATCTCAATAGTAGGAAATAGCCTAGGCCTATGGGAGGTATCAACTTCATCTACAATGTATAAAACGCAGGGCAATTTTGAGCCAAAATTTTGGAAAAAAATTGCGTCCTATATGCCGTCAAATACGGTATATTAAAAAAGGATACAAAATTAATATTAAAAATCTTAAAGAATTAATATTAAAACAAATGAAGAATATATACTTAAAAAGATAAATATATTAATATAAAAAGGAATAAAGAATTAATATATATATATTTATCAACCCCTCCGTACGAGCAGGATGTGACACAAGGTCATTTCTTAAGATTAACAGGTTTGAATTCAGAGTTTTCCTTCTCCTAGACTGGTTACCTAGCCATGGTTAAAGAGCCCAGTCTGCCCTGCTATTTGTCCATAGCCGGAGGGAGAATTAGATTCATACATTTCCCAAGGGTATTAGCGCTATGTGAAATGCAAACAGCTTCGTCCAGGAATTGAACTCGGGTTGACGAGTCCATTACCTAAGACTCTAACCATTTGACCACGCGTCTCCTAATGAATTGATATATGAGGGAGATTCAAAAATTACCCGCACTCTTGTTTTATGGATGGTTTGATAAGCAGAACCACGAATAATCTACAAACTATTTCATTCATGGTAATGCACAGTTTACAAATAAAAGAAGCTGTGGAGAGCCATGATCATCCAAGTCCTTAGAGAGACCTTGCACATTCAATTCCTTTTGTAATACTTATAATTCTCAAGTAAATCTATTTGACTCATAGAGACAGACAGGTACCACCAATTTG
>CM042165.1:18809058-18811558 GCA_023376005.1 Doryteuthis pealeii | reverse complement strand
ACCAATAGCAGTCTCCAGATCGATACTCTGAATCGTTACGTACAGGACGCCCGAATAGAGAATATTGATGAGCAATAGCAGTCTGTCCGGATCGATCTCTGTTACCGGCCGTCTTATCGTCAATGTCAACCTCAACGCTGTGTCCAAACGCACCCATGTGTCATAGAAAAAAAAACAACAACAAACAAAGAGAGACGAAGACAAGACCAGACAATTTCAGGTGAACTTCAAAAAAATCGTCAGAGAGGAATATAACTTGCATTCATTCTCCATCAATTTCAATCTGCTGCTATCTCCCACTTCTCACATGTTTGCCGAGATGGGGGACCGCCCCACTTTCTTTAGGAACCTCTGCTAGGGCTGGTTCTAGTGGACAGACTAAACTGATCTTCCTTCTTCGGCGTCCAAAACTCAACCCCTTGAACTTTTTTAAAATTTTCCCAGAGGTTGATGCCGTTCTGATCGTTTCGCAATATTTGGTTTCAACGTTGTCATTGATAATCGAATGGTGAGTCAGTTACGAGTTTTTGATCACAAGCTGGAGACACGACTGAAACTAAATTCAATAAGGTAAGATCAAGTAAAAACAGTAATATACAATCATAAAGGAGGTGCGTGGTCTAAGGGTCAGAGTCGTAGAAAATGGAATCGTCGACCCGAGTTCAGTTCCTAGACGAAGCTGTTTGCATTTCACATGGCGCTAATACCCTTGGGAAAGGTATGAATCCAATTCTCCCTCCAGCTATGGGTAAATTGCAGTGCAGAGTGGGCTCTTTAACCATGGCTAGGTAACCAGTCTAGGAGAAGGAAAACTCTGAAATCAAACCTGTTAAACTCCGCTTAAGAAATTGACCTTGTGTCGCATCCTGCTCATGTGGAGGGGTTGGTAAATATATATACAACCATGAATACGTCTAAAACAAAAACTTTTCTTTGATCACTAAAATACTATCGTGCAGTCACATTTTACTATTTTGACTGTGTGAACTCACCCATCCAAAATCTTATAAGACTCCCCATGGAAGCGTGTGGTGTAATGGTTAAAGTCATGGGAAATGGACTTGTCGCCCCGAGTTCAAATCCTGGACGTGGTAATTGCATTTCCTTTAGCGCTAATACCATTGAGAAAGGTATGAATCATACTCTCCCTCCAGCTATGGATAAATAGTAGGGCAGACTGGGCTCTTTAACCTTGGTTAGGCAACTGGTCTAGAAGGAAAACTCTGAATTCAAACCTGTTGAACTGTTAAAAAATTGACCTTGTGTCACATCCTGCTCGTGCGGAGGGTTGGTAAATATATATAATTCTCCTGATTACCCCCCTCCCCAAAAGAAATGCGCGACTTGGATGTGACGCGAAACCATTCAGTTTTGAGGCTCCACTTCTGAAGCTCTGAAGTATCCCTTTATTGCCATTAATTCCAGGCCCACTCTGACCCCGGAGTGGTAGTACTTGTTAGAGTCCCATTTATGGATTAAACAGACCTAGTTAAAAAGTATTCTAATTAGACAGAAATACATCTTGTGTCACATCCTGCCCGTGCGGAGAGGTTGGTAAATATATATAAGACTCCCCATCCCCATGGACCATAGGAAAGCCGGTTGAGACTACTTTTTACTTTCCATGGAAAAAATTATGGAATTAGCAAAGATGATGTTCACATTGTTTTGTTTTTTTTGTTTTTTATTTTTATTTAGCAGGAAATAACGGATGAAATGCCAAACATTTTCCTTTATTAACTGGATATCCTGGTTTCATACATTAAATTATTTTAATCAGGGTGTATTTATGTAGAAAAAGAAAAGGAAACGTTGAGAATGAATAAGAAAGAAAAGTAGAATAGCGACAAAATAATGAAACGAGAAATAACGAGAAATAACGAGATATGAAGATAAAATCTACGAAGAAAGAAAGAAAGAAAGAAAGAAAGAAAGAAAGACGAGAATGGATGAGAAAGAAAAAGAAAATGGCTATAAAATAACAAAACGAGAAATAAAGGATGTGAAGACGAAATTTACCATGAAATAGAGAAAAAAAGAAAAAAGAAAAGGAAAGAAAAAAAGAAAGAAATGATAGAATGGACGAACGAGAAAGAAAAGTAAAATGCCTACAAAATAACGAAACGAGAAATAACGAGATGTGAAGACGAAACGTTAGTGTGAAGAACGAAATCGAAAGAATGAGAGAGGAGCAAACAAACAAAAAATTACTAAAAAAAAAAAAAGAAAAAAAACCGCTAAAGAAAATGGCCACAAAATAATGAGATGAGAAATAACGAGATGTAAGGACGAAACCTGTGTTTGGGACTCCTGCCTACCTTTCGACATTTCAGTTTAAATTACTTAAAAAGACTTTCTGTGTTGGAACTGTGAGATACAAATGGAGGACTGTGGATGTACGACACGACGAACAATGAATGAATGAATAACATCAAATAAAAATGGAAGAACACTTTTTTTTTAAATCAAAGAAAAAATTCCGAGCGCGGGAAAACGAAAA
>CM042165.1:18796558-18799058 GCA_023376005.1 Doryteuthis pealeii | reverse complement strand
CTTGGAACTTTTTGACCTTGTATTCTGTAAAAATTATGAATGGAACGTTATTTTTCAGAATACAAGGTGTGCAAAAAGTGCAACAAATCTCGATACTTTTTTGACACACCTTAATATTATATATATATATATATATATATATATATATATATATATATATATTATATATATATATATATATATAAAATGTTGTTCTGGTTCCAACGGAAGAAAATTCAATATTTTATAAAAGAAGAAGGTCCGCAAAATGTATTATGTTCCCAGAAATGTTTTTTTTTAAATTCTTTTTTTTCTTACATATGTTAAGATAAAAAGAATTTGAAATGTTTTCTGAGAACATAATACATTTTGCGGACCTTCTTTATAATATATATGGTTAATTATTTTTATCGACAGTAAAAATTACAACTAACTCTATTTTTTGCATCTTCGTTGTCACTCCCTTTTCATAATATATATATATATATATATATATATATATATATATATATATATATATTACCAGTCATCCACAGACACGTGTTTTGAAGTTTACTTCTCATCAGTGCGGTTCAACTTTTTAATGGCTACCTCTAGCTGGGTGCGAAACCCGACAGAATTTTCGTCCGTCAAGCTCCCATCTCGGCCATCAGGAACTGTCAGCCCAGGGGCGAACATTAATTTATACAAAGAAGCTTACAGGATGTATGTTTTTACACTCACCAGAGAACTCCAGGCTGTAAACAACAGGCGAGTTTTATATATATATATATATATATATATATATATATATTACCAGTCATCCACAGATACGTGTTTCGAAGTTTACTTCTCATCAGTGCGGTTCGACTTTTTAACGGCTACCTCTAGCCGAATGCGAAACCCGACAGAATTTTCAATATATTATATATATATATATATATATATATATATATATTAATATATTATATGACTTCATATCATCCGTCTGTTTATCTATTAATATAATTAATTATTAATCTTTTTGTTCTATCACTTTGTATATGCGAAAACGACTTTATTTTTCAATTTCCATGTTTACAATTTCATTTGCCTGTCTCATTTTCATTTTTCCTTTGAGCCGTAATTAAGCGGCCATTGCTGGCGGCCAACAACAATTCTTTCGGCGGCAAAAATATTCCTTCTCGAAAATCTCATCCTTTTTCGATTCACATGTCGTCACTATCAATCATTGTCTTTGTTCTTTGCCATCTTCTTCTTTCTTCTTCTTCTTCTTCTTCTTCTTCTTCTTCTTCTTCTTCTTCTTCTTCTTCTTCTTCTCGAATAGAGACGCCTAATCAAAATCTGCAATCGAGTTTTCGCGCTTATCTCGTAAGAACCCCTCCCCATTCCCCCTAGTTCTTCTTCTTCTCGGTGTATACCTGGCTAGCCTGGGTTGTGGGGGGTCGGGCGGTCGATCCTTACCGCCATCTTATTTGCCTCTCAGTCCATATCCAGCGGTCTTAACAAACTTTATTTTTCCGGGTTTTTTTTCTATTGTGTTTTTTGGGGTTTTTTGTATTGATTCTATTTAGTTATTTTTATTTGTTTTTTGTTGTTGTTTTTTTTTCTTTTTTACTTTCTTTTTATTCATTCTCTTCAGTGAGTTAATTCTTTTTGTAAAAAAATATCTTTATTTGCTGTTATTGTTTAGTTCGTTTTATTTTTTGTTCATTTTTACAAACACTAATTTTCCGTTTTTCATTTCATCTTATTATTCATATTATTATTGTAATAAACTCGTTGTCCTTTCATGCTAGCATCTTCCATTGGAGATCAAGTGACAACAATCGTTTCATTACCCCAAAATACTTCTTCATTCTTTTTCTTCTTTCTTTCTTTCTTTCTTTCTCTTTACTCGTTTTTTATTCTTTCTTGTTCGTCATTATTCCTTTTTACCTTTTTATTCTTCTTCATTCTATCTTTCTTTTTATTCTTCATTCTTCTTTCTTCTTTCTTGTTCTCTTTCATTATTATTATTATTATTATTATTATTATATATTATTATTTACTCTTTGTGAGTTTTTCACCAGAGAACTCAAGTCTGTAAACAGCGATAGGCGAATAACGGCTTACGCTAAACGGTGAAATTTCAATTAATGTCCCCATACTGTGCTCTACCATGGGAATTGGGAGCATATAAATCACTGACGTGTTATGTTTGCGACTCTTCATGGATTGGGGCCGCAGCCATACCAGGTCTGTGATGGTGCTACATGGGAGTTGGGTGCATATATATATACCCAAAGACACGTGTTTCGAAGTTTACTTCCCATCAGTGCGGCTCGACTTTTTAGCAGCTACCTCAAGCCGGGATCGAAAACCGACAGGATTTTCGTCTGCCATGTTCCTTATACAATTACCGTACCAAAGGAATTGACTTACAAGCATCAACTAACTACTGAGATATTTGGGGCTCGATTTTTCAATGTATTTTATTTTTTCCTTTTATTTTGCCCGCCATTCTTTACGGTTTACTGAATTTATTAGAATTTCCCGTTAA
>CM042165.1:18776558-18794058 GCA_023376005.1 Doryteuthis pealeii | reverse complement strand
TTTGTCTAATGATGATATCAATTGTATGATGGGCGTTCGTTAGGCTCAATTTGGTCCGGGTGGCTAAGAAAACAGAGAAATTAACTCGTCCCCTCCATACCATATTTATTTATTTATCATTAGTCATGCTAATATTTATTCATTGGTGAGGGCCATTTGATTTTTATCCGGTTTCCCAGAATTTGGACAGGGCGTGACGAGTATAGCTTTTGAACTTACGGATCGCTTTTAGATATGTACTGAATAAATCCATGTTAGGCCATAAAAACAAAAAAAAAATACCTAACAATAGAAAAAGTTTTTATGGAAAACACTAAAACTGGTGTCGTTTTTCTTTATTATCAACTAACAGAGGCTACCCGGCGTCGCCTGGGTAGAGAGGGATTTTTTAAAGTTAGTACTGCAGATCCGTTATTACTGAATCGTGAATTGAATCCTTGTAGGATGCCCCATTTAAATCCCTATGTAAAAAAAATAGACCTTGCATTGATCCAGCTACTCTGAAAAGAAATGTTAATGTCTACTATCTAAAATATTAAATGAAAAAAAATCCATGCTGTTATTAAATTTTATTTTTTAATTTTCTTCACGAATATGAATCAAATCTCTATTATTTTGGCTCAAAAACCAAGCCCTGGTGATATTTAATGTGTATATATATTTACTTTGTCGTTATTTTTTTTCATTTCCGGACATACATATACACACAACTGCCCTTTATATATGTATAGATTTCTCCATAGATTGAGTTTATCTTTTGTCTTATACAGATTATATACATTCTATCCCGTTTTTAGACAGTTTTCACGTTGGCTTCGTCGATTTTGGAATACTTTGTTTTTCTATCATATATATATATGAAGAGGACAAACAATCTGTTTGAGATGTCCATAGCCGACAATTTGGGGGAGATTATGTGCTTAATTGAAGTCATACCTAATATGAAAATTGATTAGTTATAATTAAATGAATTAGGCGTGCATATCGGTTTAAAATGTAATTTTCAAATTAGGTATGACTTCAATTAAGCACATAATCTCCCAAATATATATATATATATATATGCCAACCCCTCCGTACGATTAGGATGTGACTCTAAGTTAATTTCTCAAACGTAGTTTAACAAGTCTGCTTCAGAGTTTTCCTTCTCCCAAGGGCATCAACGTTATGTGAAATGTTTATATTTATTTTTATATTTATTTACATTGGAACAATTCTATTTGCAAAATTGTTCCAATGTAAATAAATATAACTAAAATATTTATTTATTCATCTCTCTCTCTCTCTCTCTCTCTCTCTCTCTCTCTCTCTCTCTCTCTCTCTCTCTCTCTCTCTCTCTCTCTGTATATATATATATATATATATATTGTAATACAGGTACAAGTGATAACCTACTCGAGTTTCACCATAAGGATCTTCAGGGTTAAATCCACTGAATTAATCAAGATATTGATTTTGTACTCTTGCAGTTAGCTGTAATTAATCAAAATCTTTATTAATTCAGTGCATTTAACCCTGAAGATCCTTATGGTGAACCTCGAGTAGGTTATTTCTCTACATACCATAATAATAAATTCTCTCTACTTACGTCCTGAGCACTTTATATTGACTTATCATGGTAAAACTTGTATCAACTAAGTATTGAGACCAATTCCACCGGTAAGTCTCCCCATTTTCATATATATATATATATATATATATATATATATATATATATATATAAGTGTATTTTGGCAGCATTTTTTCTTTTATACAAGTTTTGTTGAAGTGTACATTGTTCTCACAACTTGTGCCCCCCTCCCACAAAAAATCACTAATGCAACGCTTGCTCGAACCACTACCATTCCTACAACCTCCTACTACCAATGGTTATTACCTCCCACTTCTAATTCCTTGCTACTACTCGTTCTCGTTAAAAACGAGACACAAAACCATACCATCGTTTCCTACCTGAGGATGGCAAATTTTATTGCCGAAAGCGCTCGTTTTGGTGGACTGTTATACCAGTTACACCCCGACACCAGAAGCATGGTCCGAAATTGGAACGGATCAACCAACGACTTGTCCGACATGAATTGTCTGTAAAGTTCAACAAAACTTGTGTATATATATATATATATAATATAATTATTATAATGGAGATTGTGGGTTTGACTGTCTGTAACCGAAACTATATTGCTATACAAGTCACAATTCCCTTTGTTATTTACACCCCATTCTCCATGATTTTATTTTTTATTTAAACCTCAATTATTAGTAAAATTGTTTTCATCATTAAGACTGTATCTACATACTAATAACATGCAATTTTATTTATATATACAACAAAATAGCGGTTCACAGTGTGAATGGGAAGGCTAATTTGCATATTGATCTTAAAAATTTGATTTTTAATAAATATATGCTTAGTATTATTGATTTCTAATTGTTTGGTTTTAGCTTATTGAATATGAGCAAAAATCTCGGTGATAAATCTTAAAAGAAATCCATTAACAAGAAGAAATAACTGTAATATTATCCTTTACTTCCTATTTTAACTAAATAGTTAAATTAGGAAAATTTACCACTGAAAGACGGGAGTAATGGAAAATGATGGAAGAGTTAGTTTCAAAGTTGTTCTATTTTTCGATTATACCCCCTCTGTTCCAAATATTTTTATCTGAATTCTTATTCAGTTTCATTAGCCTTTCTAATTTAACATGATATTTTATTATATTAAAACTTAAATACTTGCACCCGGAGGGTGCATATAATTGCTAGTATATATAGTAGAGGGTGATAGAGAAAGAAAAGAACCGACTGAGATATCTTCTCTTTTGTCTCACCATCTTGCAAAATAATCAGGGAACAGCTTTGTAATCCACTTTAGTCTAACCAACGAGGAAGTTTCACATATTTGAAGGTTTCACACATATTGAGTCCAATTTCTGCTCGTGCGCCGCATTTTCAGTAAGGTGCTATCAATAGTTTTAATCATCTTCGTAAAACCTCACCACAGGAATGACTCAACTGAGAAATAACTGCATAAACATTGTGTAGAAGAACAGACATCGGGTGCGATTAGAACTATCTAGGAATAATTTCCAATACATTTGGATTATTACTCAATAGAATTCCTTAATCCTGGAGAAGAACCCAAGATATATGAAAACTTATTCTCCTCTTACAAAAAATTCCACCAGAAACCTTCTTCTCGATTTGGAATATGAAACTTTTGGGTTTTGTTCAGTAGAGCCTTTTCTGTGAGATATAAACTGAAATGGGTCGCTGCCATTTGAGAGACCCAAAATAATTGTACAGTTTCAATCAGTCGATACTCTCTTCTTCAGATGGAGACAACTCAACTAAAAAACTGGAGGTATAGCTTCATCAGAGTCAGAGTAGGTATTGACATGCTGATGTGATTAACTAGATAAGTGATTTATGTCTGTTTTGTATTCGACCCAAGAGCCTTTGTATTGACAGACAAAAAATAGAGTCATGTTGTGTCGGTCCTTTCGGTTCCCGCCAGGCTCTATGGATTCCGAAATGTCAAAGCCCTTACAATTTTCCCTGTATCCCTTTCAAGCCACACAGACATACAGTATATGTCTATCCCCATTTCCTTGATTCTTGGTCACAAAACGTAAATCGAAGCGACGCTTGTATAGGCTTGACTTTCTACAAATAATGTAATAGTTGCGCCTCTGACAGAACATTAAGCGTGCCAAGTATCCTCACCAAGTACAGTTATAGCCTAGACAAACACGTTATGCGGGTTTGTCCTCACACCATTAATGTGCAGTTCTTATATACAAATCATCATCAACTTAATGAACAAGAAAAATAACCCTAATCTCCGAGCACTAAATTAGCTAAATCTATCTCCTATGCTGGATAACCTATCAGCGATGATGGCTGACACTGAGGTGTTGCGAGACTTACAATTAAAAAAAAGGAGGAAGCAAGAAAAAGAAATAAGTTAGAACGATGGATAAAAAAATACAAGTGATGCAAGCACAAAACGGATTTGTCGGTGGAATTGACCGGGCGTGACCCCCCTGAATGAGAATTTGAAAGTAACCCAACCGGAAGTTTCGTGGTGTTGCGACCGGAACCCGGAAGCTACGTTAGGTGACGTGACTGAACGACGTATAGAAAAATACCCGGTTCTCCTTTTTGTTTCGAGACCTAGGGTACAGACGGGCCTCTGGTCCCTAGTGTGTGATTTATCATGTAATTTAAACAGTGTCCTCTCTCTCTCTTCTTTGCTTTATCATCCACTTACCGAAACAATCCCATTGAGACGAGCCTGAAATAAAAGCTAAGCCAGCTTGTGACAGATTATTTCTCGGCGTTGTACATTTTTATCGACAAGATGACCGCGCACGTGCCGAACACCTTTTAGTGTCGTGGGAATTTTGGAGCAGCATTGACAACGGCCCGCCTATACCCATATCGTCTTTGGTACTGTGGCTATAATCACTATTAGAAAGGTTAGTGTATATCGTTTAGGTGACCGATATGACATATAGCATCAAATACGTAACATGACCCATTAAACGCGTCAAAGTAATATTATTTAGCCACAAAAGATAAAAATGTAATACCTCAACTTGTATGAAAAATAGGAGTATACAGAACAAAATGTTTCCAATTTTAATCAGCAGATCAAAACAAGAGCTGAAAAAAAAAAACTCAGGCAAGCTGAGACTGGGGTAAAATTTGTTCCTTGTGTAATTCCTGTCTCAACTAGCAGTCACACGCTTTCCATGCCTGTTACACAGACACTCGATTTTTGAATGTGATTTTCTACCCAAGTATGTGACTGTCATCTACTAATTTCAGTAGCTTGCCAACCAGTGTTGAGATGTCACGGAAATGTTTCGTCGAGTCGTGCGTGAGACCTAAGTGTTAGGCAATTGACTCTCCAAAGAAAAAATATTTCAGGGGGAAAAATATGGAGATGTTTTCTTGGCAAGAGAAAATCAAAAAAAAATCAGTCAATCGGGAAATTTATAAGTGATAAATAATATTTTATTTTTATAAAAAAACTAAGTATATTTTTACTTTTGTTTGTTGACAATAGACAGATGCAAAATACCAATGAAAACAGTCTATGAAACAAAATTGTTCTACGTCAATAAATACCGTTCGTTTCTTTTTCTCCGCTTTAAAACATAAGTTCCTTCTTTTGTGTTATAATTTCTTTTCCTGTCCTTATTTTTTCATTAAAAATAAGTTCCTCCTTTTTCTCTTTTTCTTTTTATCTTTAAATCACGCGTTTATCCAAAAAAGAACAATCATACTTTTCCTCGTTCTCCTGATTTCCCTATTCAACCATCAGAATTAGGTTTTTATTCATAATCAAAGATCTCTTTCACCCTTGATTTCTTAACTTTATATTACCCTTTTGTTGATAAAAAATATTACAATGATCACGGTATACTAGATGCACATTAATATCCTTGTTCTCCTGTCTCTAATCGACAATTCCCACTGCTTCAATATATTCAATCTTTGTTTGTCCTTCTAACTCTCCTGAATTCAATACGTCCTAACCTTCAAAAACAAATTGCTTCAACTTCTTGATCTACTTCTTCGTCTGTCTTCGATCCGGACTCACTTCCTTCTCTCCTGTTCTAGTCTCTTCTCGCTCTGTCCCATCGTCTCTGCACTTCATTTACTTTGAGTTCACACACACACGACAAAACAACACCCCCACCAACACCCCACACACCATATAGCTATACTTATATATATATATATATGAGCAAATCGACTTCATTTAGATACAAAAGATTCTACTTGACTACAAATACCGCGGATATTAATATTTCTAACATTTATAAATCAAAGACGGATACTATTAGCATATAGGTGACATGCGGTAATAATTACCAACCAAACCCAGCCAACAATCAACAAAGGGAAATTATGAAGGAAATTTAACGGTCTCTTCATCCTGCCCATTGCCTCCTCCCGTACCCACGACATCTTTCTGCATTTCCCCTTTGCACCGCATTACGCTATTACACAATTCGCGTTACAATCCTGTCTATCGTCGATGCAATGAAGGGGGATGCTTGATATAGTCATGTTTGCTGCGATTGGTACCGGATCGTTTGAGAGAAACATGGCGCGGTATATGAGGGTTGGGGGGTAGGGAGGAGCGAGAAATAAAGGGATCATGTAGGCTGATAAGTGGGGGTGGAAGGGGGTTTCATGTTTGGGTGAACGAGACTCTCTGATTGCCAGTTCGCCACCAGATGCGCGGATCTTTCTCACACATTGGGCAATGGTGGCGTTCGTACTGTTATTCTACGCTGTTCGACAATTACATCTTTTTCTCATCAGAAGTTATCTGCAAGCAGACAATAAACACACACAACCACACCACGCATATATATATATATATACTAATATATTATATATATTGAGCATGTGGGTGTATGATGATATTGTGCATATTTGGCGGATACAATGTGTGTGTGGGGATATTCGTGAGTGTGTTTTTCCAGGCCTAGAAACACACTCATTCACATACACCACACCATTATATATATAATATATATACACACACACACACATACCCGCACACACACTACCCACACACACACACACACACACACACACCACATATATATATATTAAATAATTAAAATAATATATAAAGGTATTAATATTATTTATTTGATGGCAATAAAAGTCAACAACCTTAGGTTTCATACATGTGCCAAAAATCGCATGCATTCATCAGGTGACGTCTGATCCGACATCAAGTCCTTGATTGAAAGCAACAAGGACACACACACAACACACACACACTACACTATAATAATATATATATTATATTATATGTAATGGGTATGTGTGTTGAATGCTATGTTACTATATGTGCTATTGGGGATACAATGTGTGTGTGGGATATACGTGAGTGCTGTTTTCCCAGGCTAGAAAACACAACATCACATACACACATTACACAACTACAGACACACTACACAACAACGCACACAATCACACACACACACACACACGACTACAACACATCACACACACACACACACACTATATATATCTAATATATAAATATATTAAATAAATATATAAAGTATTACACTGATCTATTTATTTGATGGAAACGAAACAGTTACAACCTTAGGTTTTCATGCATAGCAAAATGCATGCATTCATCCAGGTGACCGTTTGATCCGAATCAACGTCACTGATGAACAGTCAACAAAATGCAACATCAAAACTACGGGACAGCCTTCATACTGCTACATCTGTGGCGAGCTGGTTTTCGAACTTGACTTTGTGAGTCAGGAGGTGCTGTAACTTCAGGGGCAACAAAAAGTATATAGTTTCCGAGACTGCAATGCCAATTATATAAATATATATAATATATATATTATATATATCAATCATAAAAAATGGATATAAAAGAAACCTAACTCGAGTTTCACCATAAGGATCTTCAGGGTTAAAATCACCTGAATTAATCGAGGTAACAGATTAATTGCAGCGGATTCGCGTGTGTTCACTGGAAATACGATGTTATACGTACGGACATCAAGTGGTTTAACCTGAAGATCCTTATGCGGCAAACTCGAATAGGTTTCTTTGTATTATCCTTTTTTATAATAAATTTGCTCTATCACGTATTGTGAGCACTTTGTATTTGTTATACTCGTGAACTTAAACCCTGAATTTTGACACTTCATGATCTGCCCCATTTCACCGGTAAGCGACCTATTATCATTCTATAATACTATATATGAATTATATATATACTCTATATATATATAATTATACTATATATACATGTGTATGCTGTTGCGTGTGTGTCAATTCTTCCATAATTAGACAGCATACTGATCAAATTATATTCAAAGCGGAGGGAAAGTGGCTTTTAAAATTCAGATGTTTTTCTCCTAGCATGTTTCCTTTATCAACATCAAAAAACCAGTCGCCCTATATTTACCCACAGCTGGGAAAGGGTGACGGATAGGATTTTATACTTTTCTCAAGGACTATCAGGTATATAAGGGAACTCGGTTGGCGTTCATTTTCTAGACGATAACCGTAACAGAGAGGCTCGTCTTTAGAGTATTGACTATTATATTGATAATATAAACATTGAATATATGTGAGTGCTGTGTGTGTGTGTATTATATATATATATGTGTGTGGTGTGTGTGTGTGTGTGTGTGTGGTGCGCATATGCAATATGTGTGCGTGTATGTTGGTGATTGGCGGCGCACTGTACATAAATACTAAACACACGAGATTACACCACTAACTGCCTGGTGTTGATTCATAAACTTGCAAAAAGAGACAAATATCTTCAGTGGAAAGTCTATCAACAAGGAACATATAGAACCCATTTACATCGACATGTAAAAGTGTAAAAGGGAATTAACGCTGAGGCCGATTCCGCCCGTTCTATTTCTACCAAGGGGGTCCGATGCTCAAAAATTGCGAGTTAAGAGACAGTAAGAAAAAAAAAGAAAATACTTTATAACAGGTTAGTAAATCAGTCCTCGTTGGATGACTTAGTCATTCGTTGAGTAAACCTAGACTTAGTAAAACATAAAAAGAAACTAATATACTATATGAGATTAAGATAATTTGCTTTAGAAGCATTGTTTGGTAAAGTATATTATTATTATATTTTTTGCTGGAAAGGCGTATGCAATGCATATATCGTATAAAAGTTCGATAACTTAATGATACGTCGGAGAAGCAAGGACCGAACTCATAAGCCATGTTGAAGCAACACGATGGACATAACTAGGTGGCCACCATTATAATCAAATTATTATTCTATTTTTGCTGGGAAGGCGTTACTAATGCATATATGTATGAAATTCGATAATTAATGAAAAAATTTATGACAGCGGAACTCGGCAAAACACCGTAGGTGACAGTTCCCGGTTCTCGATTTTTCTGTCGGAGGAATCATAAGTATACATCGCTTGATGAGACTTAACATAAGTTGAAACAGCTGTACATGTTCTACGTAGGGGCGAATTTGCCGAGTTCGCTTGCATGATCATTTTTATTACTACATTACTCGAAATCTTTATTCGATTGATATGCTTGATAACTGCTTCACGCAAAAATATAATATAATATGAATAAATATAATACTAATAATATATATACTAATATATATATCATATATATATATATTGATATTATTATTATCAATGTAGTCCTTACTGGTGTGACCCACACTGCAGTCATGTCCATGTGTTAGGTCTTCTTAACAGGAGAACATCGCTAATGACCGTCTTCGTCTTTGTCGCAGCATCTAATCCCAAGTCTTCTTTGTCCGCTCTTACTCGATAATTTTTGAGATACTCAGTGGCGCAGTGGGCCGTCACAGCTGCTTCCTTGTTGGTTTTGTTTCCTCATCTGACTTTTTCAAGGCTTGGATGCTGCGCAGAAGGCACCTCCAGGGACAGATGAATGATAGACGAAGCATTGGGAAGAGATGATTATCATGGATATAACGTGCTAATTGCGCGACATGATGACTATATATAAATATATATATATATATATATATACCTATATTTATATACTACCTTACTATATCTCTATCTTGCCTTCAAGCGCCAACAAAATATATAATAATAAGTATAATACTTTATTCAACAATGCTCTAACATATAAACAAACATCCATAAATCTTATTTCCTGTCGCCGAAGAGCTACCAGCCCGTTGGTTGTTATTATTCACTCCAAATCCTTTACCTATATGGTAGAGGAGTATCAGTATCATTGACAGGTCAATTTCGCACAGATTTTCCGCTGCTCGAGTACGTGCTGCGAAAGCGTATGGTTTCTGACTATCCTGCTGAAGTCCTGGTTTCGCATTTCTGTGGAGTATACATCGGATGAGACTTAATAAAGTTGAAACAGTCTGTACATGTTCTACACTCAGAATAATTTATTTACCCGAAATTCTCTTGTCATTATATCTTCTATATATTATCGAATTTTATTGATATACGCATTGTAATTGCCTTCAAGCAAAAATATAGATAATAATAATGTACTTCTTTCAACAATAGCTTCTAAATAAACAAAATCTTAATAGTATATCCTTATTATAATGGGAGATTGTGTGTTTTTCTGTCTGCAACGCGAAACTTATATCCTACTCAATGTCACAATTCTCTTAGTTATTTGGACATCACATTCTCCATGATTTTCTTAAACAATCTACAACACTCCATGTATTAATAAAATTGTCTTAGCATTATTAATACTCGTTTAACTTATGTTTACATAATACTTGACAACATGCAACTTTCGGTATTTATCTATGCAACTAACAACTAACGCGGTTATACAGTGTTGGAAGGGGCCACAGGCTAATTTCTGGCCAGTTAATATTAAAAAACGATTAATAATAATTATGTCGCCTGGTCATTATGTGATATTCGAATCTGCTTTTGCGTTGATTATACTATGAATATAAGCAAAACTTCTTCAATGAATTTAACAAAATCCATTAAGACATAATAAAAATAACTGCTCATTCATATTCGTTTCAAGCTCTCTTTAACTACAATACTTAAAATTAACCGAAACAAATAACACCATGCAAAGACGAGAGTGATGTGATAGAGTAAGTTCAACTTGTTCCATTTTTATTCTATTACTACCCTCTGTTCTCAAATCTGTATCTTTTCAATACCCCTACCTGTTTCAAACTCTTTTATATTCTGATTCTTATCTTAGTTGTCAATAGCTTTCTAATTTATCACCAATATTTTAATCTCATCATTTTAACTAACTTAATACCTCTGCAACCCGAGGCGTGCATATATGTTTCTAGTAATATACTAATCGTTCGGATGTTAGCAGCAAATTCTCTGAAGCGCTATCTTGTATACAGTCCACGATAGGATATGGCTGTTTTGATTTTTATTGGCTGTTTTCTTGATGTCGCAAATAGTAGTTGTCCCAACAGTCTCTCAACTGGTTGATTGAATTTAGGTAATTTCGGCAACCTTTGGTCATAGTCACAGGAGGTCAAGGTACAATGTAATTGTCATGTTAACTACAATGTGTATATGGAGTCTAGGGCACTAGTTGTTCTGTTTCAAGGAATTACAAATGCTGTCACCTGCACTGATGACACCGTGCCTTTAAAAAAAAAATCCTTGAAGTTCAAAATCCTTACTATCTATTCTATCTATCTATCTATTACGATCTTTTCGTTTCGAGCCAGATCTTCCGGTATCTAAATATCCGTTTACACGGTATCATGTAATGAACAACAGATCACTAGTGCTCCATCACACCAATGAGGCTTTCAATTCTCGAAGCAAGGAAACATATCATCACAACAAATTCTAATCAACACGCAGCACGTTCGGCTCCACGCAGACACAGACACTGACTCACAGACACAGTACACACATAATATACTATTTTTTTGGAGATTATGTACTGGGATATTAAAGTCATACCTAATTTTTAATTCAATTATAATTAACAAGATATTAGGCCGTGCAATATCGGTTTAAATGATAAAGCAGTAAACCAATCGAGAAAAAGTATAACAGAGATGAATTTTTCTTTCTTACGTTTACATTATAAAACGATATGCATGCCTAATTCATATAATCTATAATCAATATAATTACTGAAATTAGGCCAATGATTTAATTCAGCACATAATCTCCTCAAAAAAATTGTCGGCTATCCATTCGCAAACACAGTGTTTGTCCACTTCGTATAATATAATGGTAACTCTTATATATAGTCTATATGATGATAATGTAAGTTCAAAGTCGTCGGGCGCGGCCTAATGTCGTATCAAGCAATCAGCGAGGAGTGATATCCGCTTTTCACTTACGGCTAGCCTAAACGCGACGACTATATGGTAGCGTTGACCGGGAGCTCCGCACCTACATGCAGCGCCTACTTTACACGCATCTGATCATTGTGCTACTCCGTACGAGTCTGGCGAGCGGTCCGGTATCGACCACCAGAAGATCTTGCAGATCTCTATCCGACACGCCTCCTAAACCGACTGATGACTAACGCGGCCCTATGAATGAATATGGAACAAACAGCATGGCTAAGACAAATACAGGCAAATTTGTTCGCAAGGTATGCTTTTATATAGGTCAGCGTCTGGAGGAAAAAAAAAGAAATTGATAAATAAGAAAAATTTTACGATTAACAAAGAAACACAACCAAACAAACCCAGGGTCTAAATTGGACAAAGTCCAGTTTTCGATCACAATGTGTGTGAGTGTGTGTGTGGTGTGTGTGAAACGAGAGAGAGAGAGAGAGAGAGAGAGAAGAGAGATGAGAGAAGACGAGAGAAGAGAGAGTAGGAGAGTTTCTTTATAACAAACTCCGTTCAAAATGAACCACAAAATATTGATAATGCTATTAGAAGAAAATCCATACCAAATATGACACTCAGGGGTCATACATTGAGACCACTTTGAGAAAGCCCCATAGATAGATAGAATAGATAGATAAGAGAAAGTGAGAGAGAGAGAGAGAGAGAGAGAGAGTGTGTGTGTGTTGTGTGTGTTGTGTGAGAGAGAGAGGGAGAGTAGAGTAGTGATAGAGAAGAGAGAGAGAGAGAGAGAGAGAGGAGAGAGAGAAGAGAGAGAGAGTTTCTTACATAGACCAACTTTAGAGAAGCCGCGATAGATTCAGTGATTCTCAACTGGTCAGCTGCGACCATCTGTGGTCCACAGAACCATTCTAGTGGTCACAGAGAGTTTTCGAAGCCACAAAATCGTTTTAGCCATGTGTCACAGAGAATTTTAACTATTTTGGCCTTCTTAATGACTCCCCAGTGGAAAATCTCTATTTAAGCGCACTCGATAGGCGGGAAAATAATTGTCTTGTTTTACTTTAACACTGTGTCAAGGCGCTCGCAGCAACATTCAAGACAAAGTAGGATTGGTCCATGGAATTTTTTAATAAAAAATGGTCCATAAGCCGAAAAAGGTTGAGAAGCACTTGCCATAGATAGACAGATAGATAGAATAGCGTGTGGTGTGGTGTGTGTGTGTGTGTGCTGTGTGAGATGAGAAGAGAGAGAGAGACGAGAGAGAGAGATTCTTTGCTGATCCAGCTAACTCGTCAAAATCCTCGTAAGAGGATCAGAGTGATGCCCTTAAAACAAGTGAAAGGCAAACAAATTTAGGGGTTTACATAATTGCGTGTAGTGCCGTGTACGTGCTGTGTGTGGTGTGAGTGTGTCTGTGTGTGAGACGAGCAGCAGATGGGAGCGTGAGAGAGAGAAGAGAGATAGTTGTACCCTGACTGACTGGCAGTGTATTTGAGTGGGATGTGTGTGAGAGTGTTCGGTAGGCGTGGTGGGTGTGAAGAGAGAGGAGAGAGAGAGAGAGAGATGAGAGAGATTTCTTCGTGATCCAGCAAATCCGTCAAAATATCCTCGAAGGATCAGATGCCCTTAAACAGTGAAATAAACAATAACTTAGGTTTACATATGCGTGTATGTGCGTGTGCGTGTATGTGGCGTGTGTGTGTGTGTGTTGAGGAGAAGAGAGAGCAGAGAAGAGAGAGAGAGAGAGGAGAGAGAGGGAGAGAGAAGAGACGAGTTACACGTATACTCCTACGATGTGTGTGTGGTGTGTGGTGTGTTGTGTGAGAGAGGAAGGGAGAATATTCTTTATCCAGTACAACGCGTCAAGGTAGAATCGGATCCCGAAGGATCCGATGTGCACTGAAACAGCTGAATCAAAATTTAGGGGTTCTATTGCGTGTCATGTCCATGTGGGTGTGTGTGTGGTGAGAGATTAGTAAGCATAGATAGAGAGAGTAGAGAGAGAGAGAGAGAGAGGAGGAGAGAGAGAGAGAGAGCCGCGGACTGAAAGAGAGAGATATTTTTCGTTATCCAAGCTAACTCGTCAAAATATGCCCTCGAAGGCAGATGCCGTTAAACAGTGGAAACAAACAAATTTAGGGGTTTACAAGGACCACTTTGAGAACCCGTCTTCTGACACAAAAGTGTGTGCTGTAGGTGCCCGCGCGCGCGTGTGTGTGTGTGTGTGAGGTCGAGAGAGAGAGAGAGGAGAACGAGAGAGAGACGGAGGGGGGCGAGGAGAGTTCCTTGTGACCCAGCAAATCCATCAAAATCTGCACTGAAATGAGTCAGGATGAAGCTATCCTGTACCCCTTCAAACTATTTCACTCATGTGTTACTTTCTGCCCAGAAATTCCGCCGATTTTACAAGCTATGTTATTCATCACTCAAAGAGACGTCTGAACCACACCCACATTTTTTTTTTCTTAACTCCGAGGTGACGGGGGGGGGGGGGAGGGGGTCAGACTGATGACGACGCACTACCAGTCGCTATAACTAATAAATTGCCACTGATGTGTTTGGTACGAAGAAAACATTCTCCAACCCGTGTACAAGAAGTAAATGCGCGTAACCGACTCTATCAATTACAGTTCTCTTTGATCACTGCACTTACGACAATATTGGCACTCGGTTTAATTTTCTACATTTTTCTTTCTAAGTTTCTTCTAAATTTCTTCATCAATTTTTCTTTTTTGTGAGTCTGACTAATTTTAGAGGCCACTGTTCGGTAAATGGTTAAGTTCGTAAGAAATGGTTCAGACCAATCGAGTTCAAACCTTGACAGGGATGTTTACATTTCGCATGGCATTAATATTTTGGAAAGTATGCATACGACTATCCTCCTCCAACGAAGGATAAATAGTTTACGGAGACTGGCTACTTTAAACTTGGCATGGAAACAGTCTAGGAGAAGAAAAAAAACTGTTAAAACTCCGCTTTTAAAGAAATTACCTTGGTCTCAGTCTACCGCGTTGTATATGTATATATAATTATTTTTAGCTCCGTTGGTTAGAGTGTCTCGGCTAGAATCACAAGTTCTTGGGTTCGATGCTGGCCCTCGCCACTTCAGCGTATGAGTACGGCATAGGGACTTTGTGCCGTAAAGTGAGGAGCTGAATGGTAGGTGTCGGCGCTCCATCTCAGATTGCTAAAATAACCTCCTTGGTCTAGTGCTAGTGAAACGGGCAGATAGACTCCCTCGCTGTCTGGTGAGTACCGAATTAGCCGCCGCGACGTCAACTTTAACTTTACTATATTATATCATCATCCTGTTCTTGCTGGCAGCGCAATATCCATGACAAATTCTCGCCATCCTTCCATATCATTCATAAGCCGCGGGAGGTCCTTACGCAGCATCCCAGTACCGGCAAGAGGCTGATCTATGTACGTCTTTTGCTGGCCGACCCACTCTGGCGCCCCATGTGTTTGGCTTCCACAGAAGAACCGTCATCTATGAGTTACCTTGCTTTTCCAGATGTGCTCAGCGTCGTTGTCTGTTCGCCCCACACGATGGTTTGTGTGATATGGGCAGAGTGGCCACTACAGCTGAATGTTCTCGTAGGTGTGTTCCACGTCTTGTTTAATATTGCCCGCAGCATTTTCGTGCAGTCCCGTCTAGCTTATTTCCCAGGCGCTTCGTAGAGTTAGGTAGTGCCACAGCCGATATAACACTGGAACTACACGGTTGGATATATATATATATATATATAGATTATATATTATATAATATATATAATGTTGTGTGTGTGTGTGTGTGTTTGTATTGGGGCAGCTTCTTCATTTAATACAGTAGAATTAAACAAAAGGTAATTCTTCGTTTAACAATTTTATTAACGATTCTTTTCGAGCTTTTCTGGGCCAATGTTTTTACTTTTGATGGAATTCGTGGATTAGTCACCCAGAGTTTTTATCCAAGTATTCCGGCCTTTGGAAGTGCCCATATCAGGGGATGTGTTTAGCGTTCGTTTTTTTTTCAAGTTTAGTGTTAGTGAGAGTAAATTAGAGCCCGGATCTTCCTGAAATATATTAAGGGGTGTGGGGGCTGAAAAGAGGAGAATTGGTAGGAAATCAATCTAAATTTTTAAAAGTTGGCTAGAATCCCAAAGATCATAATAAATTGTTGAAACAGCAGAACGTGTCTTAGTTTAATTATATATTATATATATATATATATATATAATATAATAGATATATATATATATATATATATATAGTATATATGAGAGTTAAGTAAGGCCAACATGTGTTTATTGATCATGCTATTTAGCCAACAATTTTTGGAGTATTTCCTTAGTACCCAAATATCTATCTATCTAATCTCTATCTATGTATTCATTTACTCTATTATCTATCTTTTAACTTCTTCTATCTATCATCTACGTATTCTCTGTTCATATCTATCTATCTTTTACCTGTTCATATCTATCTATCTATCTATCTATTTTTTTACTCTGTTCATATCTATCTATCCACTTATCTTAGTCTGTTTATACTATATATCTACTATCTATCTATCTATCTATTCTTTCTGTGTTTCATAGGTATAAATGATCTAGTCCCTTCAATCTATTATTATCTATCTATCTATCTTCTATCTATCATCCTACTCTTAGTCTGTTTCATTTTAATATTACTCTTCTATCTATTATCTATCTATCTTCTGATGTCATAGGTCAAAATGTATCTAAGTTCCTTCAAATCTATCTATCTATCTTAGTCTGTTATATCTATCTATCTATCTATCTATCTTTATCTATTTTTACTCTGTTCATATTATCTATCTATATTCTATCTATCTATTATTTTACTCTGTATCTATCTATTATCTATCATCCTATTATTATCTATCCTATCTATGTATAGCTATAAATGTTATCTAGTCCTTCAACCTATCTATATTTATCTATCTATCTATCTATCGCTCATTTTACATTTTGACTTCAATCACTTTTTTCTTTCTCTTTTTCATTTCCCTTTCTCTTTCCTATAAACTTCATCTTCTTATTCTGGTTCTCTTTGGTTGGTGGTCTTCCTCTCTTTCTTTTTTCTTAACACGACTTATTAATAATTTACTTTTTTTTTATTTAAAATTCATTGACAACCTCTCTGTTCCTTCCGTCAAACTTAACATTTTCTTCCAGATGAAAAAGCATTCATTGCCCCACCTCCTCACCGTCTCCAAATTTTTTTCTTTTCTTTCCTTTATTTAATCTTTCGTTACCTTCTCTGTTAATTCGGTTCCAAACTTTTCTGATTCCATTTCACTTTACACATGGTCGTTTTGATCTGTTCTCCGTGTCACGCTTATTTGGAGACGGCACGAAAAATAAATAATATAATAAAATAAATGAAAGAGAAGAAAAAAAGAGAGATGAGAGGAGGAAGAGGAGGGAGATAATAAATAATAATATAATAATTAATATAGTACTAATGATATAGTAATAATGATGAATAATAATAATAATAATAATTAATAATAATAATAGATAATATAAATGTAATTATATAAAATTAAGTACGTGTAGAGACAAATAACCCTATTTCCGAAGAGACAATCGCGCACCACTACCCCTCTACCCTGCTCAGCCCACCCCATTTTTTCCTTCTTCTACACTACCGACTTCACCTTGGCACTGTCAA
>CM042165.1:18749058-18771558 GCA_023376005.1 Doryteuthis pealeii | reverse complement strand
GGAGAAAAATGAAAGAAAGAGAGAAAGAAGAAGAAAAAATGCAAAGAAGAAAGAAAGAAAGAAGAAAGAATGAAGAAAGGAAAAGAAAGAAGAAAGAAATGCAAAGAAAGAAAGAAAAAGAAAAGTAGAAAGAAAGAAAGAAGAAAGGAAGAAAGAGAGGAGAAAGGAAGAGAGAAAAATGCAAAGAAAGAAAGAAAGAAAGAAAGAAAGAAGAGAAAGGAAAGAAAATGCAAAGAAAGAAAAGAAAGAAAGAAAGAAGAAAGAAAGAAAGAAAAATGCAAAGAAGAAAGAAAGAAACTAAGAAAGAAAGAAAGAAACAGACAACAATAGAGAAAAGAACGTAAGAAAGAAAGCGGGTGAAAAACAAAGAGAAAGAAAAGAAAGAAAGGAGGGGGTGTTACAGAAATCGATATACCCAAAGCAGTTACCAATTGTGCGTGGCGTGCCGGGGGGTTGGGGAGGTTGTGTCTGCTGCTATGTGGCAAGTAGTATGTATGTGTGCGTGTACGCGGAATTGACCTTTCAATTTAGTCAAAATACTTCTGCGAGTCCTCAATTAATTGACAGAAAAATGGTTGATCTTCGAAAGAAGAAAAAAAAGAAAATATAAACAAAAAAGAGGCCATTTTTCTCTTACTAACTGCCCCAGGTCTTCTCCCCCTCCTCACTATAACTTCCTTATCTAAAATCGATCTATCTATCTGTCTAGTCTTATCTATCTATCNATAGATATTTATATTATATATATAGTATATGTTACCTTAAATATGTCCTAGAATGTCCTTAGAGAGAATAGAAAAAGACGAAGTAACGGTAGAGTAGGCAAATAAGAAACTTCTAATATAGATAGATAGATAGATAATAGATAGCATAGATAGAATGATGAGCAGACTGAGATAGATTAATAATTGAGAAATAGATAGTATATATAGATAGATAATAGATAATGCAGCAGACGATATTATATATATAATATGATCTACTATATTAAGATAATAGATAGATAAAACTATATATATATATATATATATCTCTTGTTACTTTTCTCCACCATACCGTTTCGGATTGGTCTCCCTCCTTTTACTCCCTTAAATTAGATAATAACAGAATCTGAGATATCTAATAGTGAAGATAGATAGATAGATATGAACATACTAGTGGATAAATATGAAAAGCGAGAAGATAGATAGATAATAGATGGAACAGACTGAGATAGAAATAGATATATTTATATAGATAGTAGAAGAGAGGTAGGTAATACAAGAGAGTGAGATAAATAGGGTTTATATATATATTTATATCTTCCTATATACATATATATCGCCCTCACATATATATATATATTATATATATAATTATTAGTGTGTGTTTGTGTGTGGTGTATATAATAATGATAGTAGTATTATATATTATATATAATTATATTATAATCGAAAGGCTGCCCATATATCCGCATGTCAAATTGCTTAAGTTGTATCCAATGTAAAGAAGGATTTTCTACTTCGTAAGTGATTGCAAAGTTATCGCTTTAGATATAAAGTTGACTTAGAACGACTTGAGCAACGAAATTAAATCTTAGAATCTCTCTCCACCTTGTATCTATTCGCAGATTGCAGGTTTGCGATATTCATTCACAAACGCTTACTTTACGGGGGTGGGGGGGAAGAAATCCAGACTTCAAATACTTATCACTAATGAGGAGCAATGTAGATATACTTTTTTTTTATATAGATAAATAGAAAACAAAGAAATTTTAATAAGTTTATTGTAAGACTGGTTCATGGATATGTATTCTGGATTGTCTTTTAGAATAACAGCTACTGCAGTAACACTTAGAGCACGGATCTTTATTGCGAAACAATTTACGCAATTGTTTAGTGCATGAAGTCGTTCCTCATAGGTCTCTCATTACAATGGCCTTGTGCCAAACTAAAGTTTGTAAAAGATTATCAATAAAAAAATCGTTTTATACAATATTTAATAAGCTTGCTGAAATTCCCTGCACGACTTTCACGAGGCTCTATTAAAATGGCCTTGTTCCAGACAAAGCTGCGTTAGCTATGTGTGTATGTATGGATTTCCGTAAATGCACATATATATATAAATCAATATATAATATATATATAAATATTATATATATATATATATATATATATATATAGATATATGTGTCTTCCCATTTTTCAAATTTGGCCTGTTGACCCCTTCAAAAGATCTCATGGCCTGAAGGGTACTGCATACTCCTCAAAGTCGGAAATGAGCCTCACCAAACTGATACAGTTAGTGTCATATTTCAGGACACTTTTTTGTGAGATCTTACACTTTGCTAATGAGTTCGATTCTCACCGAGAGTCTTCTACAATAACAACGATCTGCGTTTTTTTGTTTTTAGTCGATTAATTACATGCAAAAATGTCGAAACGTGACCACTCTATGTCGAATTCTGGCAACAACGATCAAACTGTCTTGAGTCGCCTCAGGGACGCACGAATGTAAACTATTTTTTTTATGTGTGTTTTGATGCTTTTTTTTGTTAAATTTTGCTGCAACATGAATAGCAGGAATAACGAAAACGTTTGCCTTCTTCAAAATATAAAAACGCTTCGTGAGCGTACATAGTGGTGGTGCGATCACACAGACACGAGAAGGCTCCTAGCGTTCCAATGTAAGCAAGACGAAGTGCCTAAGCAGAAAGATTAGAGAGATGTACAATTGAGGGTTGCCGTGGAGTCGTAGTAGCAGCGAAAAAAAAACAACATACGTTACTTCCACGACTGTTATGAGGGTTCAGCAAGCTACGATTCAGCAAAGTTCACTCTTCTTCTTCTTCCTCTTTCACCCAGTATATATATATATATATATATATATATATATATATATACTTATATATATACTTATATATATTAGTCAATTCCTTCGCTATAATATATATATATATATATTATATATATATAATATATAATATATTTTATAAAAAAAGGAAGGTCCGCAAAATGTATTTTGTTCTCAGAAAATTTTTTAAAATTTTTTAAATTATTTTTGTTTATATATATATATATATATATATATATATATATATATAATATATATATATATATATAACCGTATATGTTTTTGTTTGTCTCAATCTGTCTATTCATGCCTGTTCATATTACAGTTAAAACATCTCTATCTCATTCTCTTCATTATATAATGAACTATTCATTATCTTTCTATCTACGTATTGACTATCGGTCAAACTGTTCATCGTCTCTCACTATATATATATATATATATATAATATATATATATATATTACGTGTTTAAGGTGTGTGTGAGAGAGAGAGAGAGAGAGAGAGAGAGAGAGAGAGAGAGAGTTTTCCTGTTACAGTCTGTAATATCATGTAACTCTTGTCATATCAGTCTTTTAGTATCTATCTATCTATCTACTATATAATATAATATATATATATATATATTTGGAATAAAAGGCCTTAAATACCATGGGTATCGTGGTTATGGACCATTTCCACTCGCGAGTATGCTCACGAGCTTCTTCAGACCACTGATATATTTTATTTAACTTTGCTCTGTTTACAATAATTAAAGATCGAGCTCTCACACGGAACCTGAACTCTACAACAAACTACTGGTAGAGAATTAGGACCCACCTAGAATCACCTTGTACCAAAAACTTGGTACCGCACCAAAGTAATATTATATATATATATATAATATATATATATATTATATATAATTCTACTCATATTTCCTTATCTGTTTCTTCACAAAATACCCACCGAGAATTATTTCCTATCTCTATATATCTATCTGAGTCAGTTCGTATCTATTTATTCTCTTTCCCTCTCTCTCTCTCTCTCTCTCTATATATATATAATATAGATATATATATATATATATATGTGTGGTGTGGGGGGTTGTTCTTCACCCTCTCTCTTCTCTTTCCCCTTCCTCTCTAATTTGTCTGTCTAAAACCTTTTTAATATATGTCCATCTACACCTCAAATTGTTTATGTTCAATCGATCAGCCTTTTCAGACTTGAACCTTAGCAACTCATTTTCAAACCAGTCCACTCACAGAAATTTACCAAATAAGCCAAGACAAAAATTCGATGCTAATTCAATCAACTCATCAAAAGTAACCGTACATATTCAGCTGACGATACTTCTAATTGTAACTCTGACGCGCGCTAAGCCAAACTGATCAGTTCAATACCAATATGCTTGTGAACGAAGAAGCGAGCAATGGCATCTCTTGAATGATCTTTGATCCTACAGTAAGTAAAATTGTCACCTACCTCGATCAATTTTTCTGAAATTTTGTACGGGTATGGACTGAGTTAAAGTTAAACATTCTCCAAAATTTGAGCTTCCAATTCCAAAAATTGGCGGAGTTATGTTAATTTTTAGCTTAGAAAAAGTGGCTATTTTTCGCGATCCCCACCCCTCAAATTTTGAAGCTAAAAATCAACATAACTCAGCCAATTCTTGGAATTGGAAGCTCAAATTTTGGGGATTGTTTAACTTTAACACAGTCTACACCTGTACAAAATTTCAGAAAAATTGAAGGGGATTGGTGACGTGGCCTGGATGATTTGACATGGAATTACCCTGGTACTATTTAACCCATGCTAGCGACTCGCTCGTGACCTCAAGTACGAAGGGGTGGGGGTCAAGAATCTGGGAGTAATCACAATGAATGTTGGTTGGTTGGTTGGTTAGATTTCACGGCATATCAACTCCGTTGGGTTATTTTATGCATTCTTTTTGGATATTCAATTATTTTCTGTCTTAAAAGAATATCATATATTCTAGGATGTCTCAGAACCCTTTTTATAGGAGCCCAAGTGGCTTAGTGGCTACTGTGATGGTCTGTGAGGTCGAAGTAAGCGAATTCGAACTCCAATCGTGCCATTTCGAATTAGTATCTTTAGTAATGGTATGAAACCACTCCCCCCAGCTGTGGGTTAAATAATAACTATAATTTTCTTCTACAAGGATACTGTGATATCGAAATAAGCGAATTCGAACTCCAATCGTGCAATTTCGTGCGATTTCGTCCATTTTCGAACTATTATCTCTGGTAATGGTATGAATCCACTCATCCCCCAGCTGTGGCTTAAATAATACCTATAATGTTCTTCTACAAGGATGCTGTGATATTGAAGTAAGCGAATTCAAACTCCAATCGTGCAATTTCGAGCGAGTTCATCCATTTTCGAACTAGTATATTTGGTAATGGTATGAATCCACTCATCCCCCAGTTGTGAGTTAAGTAGTACCTATAATGTTCTTGTACAAGGATGGCTTTGGCATTAAATAACTCACAAAGGTTGATATGCCATTAAACAAAGGGTTCAAATCCTGTATCAGGCAGTTTACATTTCCCGTAGCACTAATACAATTCGGAAAGGTATGAATCCAATTGTTTTCCCTCCAACTATGGGTAAATAGTAGGGCGGACTGGGTTCTTTAACCTTGGTTAGGAACATTGGAATTCAAACCTGTTAAACCCCGCTAAAGAAATTGACACACCCTGTTCATGTGGAGCGGTTGGGTAAATATGTACTTTGATGCCACAGTATTAAGAATTAGCATAATGAAAGAAAAATAATTATGAGACTAGTGGTCTATATAAAGTGTGAAATGATAAAAAGGCCATTGAAGATCTTTGGATCATACTGGAAAGCTTGAGAGTATACTCTATGACCCCTGAGACTAGTTTTGAATGCATTCTAGGGTGACACTTCCATTTTCCAATGACTTTAACCATTACACCACGCACTTCCATATATTGCTCTGTATATAATTCCCCAATTATTGTGCGTTGAGCTCTCAACGTGCACTCTACCAATTCTAATATTTTAATATTAAAAAATATCCTACTTTACAATCATCACCAACACCAACATCTGTTTATCCTAGGCGGCTGTTCTACCGACTGAGCTAAACCGACCCTTTATATATAACATTGAAGGAAGCGCGTGGTGTAATGGTTAAAGTCATGGGAAATGGATTCGTTGCCCCGAGTTCAAATCCTGGATGTGGTAATTGCATTTCACTTAGCGCTAATAACCTTGGGAAAGGTATGAATCCTACTCTCCCTCCAACTATGGATAAATAATAGGTTAGACTGGACTCTTTAATCTAGGTTAGGCGACCCGTCTAGGAGAAGGAAAACTCTGAATTCAGACCTGTTGAAATCCGCTTAAGAAATTGACTCGAGTCACATCCTGCTCGTGCGATAGGGTGTATATATATATATATATATATATATATATATATATATATACAAATAACATTTGAAAGAAGAGCTTGCAAAATACATTCGGATGGGAGAAAAGAATTTCAAACAACGACTGGAATGTAGAGCAAAACTGATAGACATTGCTTCGATAATGACCTATTGAATCGCTTGATCGATGGGAGGATATATCAGTTGAATAACGAATAGCATCAACGGTGAGATCAAAGCGAAAAATGGCCGTTAATAGGTGCAGGAGCACGTGTTTACGGAGTGCTTGTCCAGTCCACCTTGACCTTCCTCCATCCGAATTTACCGAGAATCGGGTCAAATGCACCTGTGTGTAAGTGCACAAACACTGAGTGTTGCCTCTTTTCCGCATGCAACGTTAAAGCTGGGCAAAGCCAGCTTAAATGAACACACAGCGATTTGTTGGTGCCATCTGCTAATCTTGCGATAAAAAGATTTATCTGATCAGCAGTGGGATTACAATGTTGCTAGCATTATATATATATATATATATATATATATATGATATATACTATAAATGCTATATATATATATATATATATATACAATAAACTTGTCTGTGATACTTATACATGTAAACACACAGATATATATATATATAATATATATATATGTATATATATATATATTATGTTTTCAACAAATATCAATTTACATCAATTAGTTAGTTATACGATTTCAGGGCAAAAATCCATTAATTCGTTCATGATAGATTGCTAGATGGGTTGATGTGATGAATAATATAAACAGATAATATATAGCTCTGTACGGACTAAGATAGATAGATAGATTGATTAATAGATAGAACAGAGTAAAGATAGATAGATATGAATAGACTAAGATTTATATACACACACACACATACACACACACACACACACACACACATATATATATACATTTTAAAATAAGTGATTTTGCAGCATTTTTCTTTTATATAAGTTTGTTGCACTGTACAGACAATTCTTGTCGCACAAAAAAAATCACTACTGCATAGCTCGCTCGAACCACTACCATTCCTACAACCTCCCACTACCAATTGTTATACTCCCACTTCGAATTCCTTGCTTACACTCGTTCTTGTTAAAAATGAGACACGAAACCTTACCATCGTTTCCTACCTGATGATGGCAAACTGTTTGCCGAAAGCGCTCGTTTGAAACCTTTGGGGACTGTTACACCAGTTACACCCCGACACAAAAGATGGCCCGAAAATTAGAAAGGATCAACCAAAAACTTGTACGACAAGAATTGTCTGTACAGTTCAAAAAAACTTGTATGTTATATATATAAATATATATAATATATATATAATATAATATATAAACATGAATAGATTAGAATAAATAGATGGAAGAAAATGTTTATTAATTTTTTTGTAGAAGCCAAATTTCATATTCAACGATTGAAGATTACCGTTAGATTACCAAAGTTGAGCAGCTTCCTGAAAAACAAGACAATAAAAAAACAACAAAAAACAACCATATAATCACCAAAGCCTTCATCAGATATGACCCGTGGTTCAGACATGTTTTAACCAATAAAGCATCATTACCGCTGAAGCAGACTGTGCTAGCATTATCTTACATGACCACCAAACTTTGTTGGTTTTTTCGTCACGTCGTGCGAATGCCAAATCGTGATGCAGCCAGTGCATATAATGATTTGCTGCGTGGCCTAATGGTCGCAATAAATGGACTCGTCTACCCGAGTTCAATTCCTGGACGAAGCTGTTTGCATTTCACATGGTCTAATACGCTTGGAAAGGTATGAATCCAATTCTCTCTCCAGTTATGGGTAAATAGAAGGGAATACTGGGCTCTTAACCATGTCTAGGTAACCATTCTAGAAGGAAAACTCTGAATTCAAACCCGTTAAACACACTTAAGAAATGAACCTTGTGTCGCATCCTGCTCGACGGAGAGATTGGTAAATGCTTTGTGCTGTTAACCCCTTTCCGGCGACAAAGGGTTAATTTACTGATATATACAGATTATAAAAATAAAATGACTGGAATGGTGACACGCATTTGCAAGGGACTACACGAGAAAGAGAATTCCATAAAATCCATCGCGATCTGGAAGTTGAACTGAGGGTAGTGCAGGTATTCGAAAAGATTTTGATTGAGTCCAATTGTGAATATTCGACAGCACGGAAGCTTACTCTAATCGTTCTGAGTAAGAAAATGTACACCCAAATTTGTGGATATCCAAAGCCATGATTTCAACAATCTTAGTGAGTTAATCAATATCCCTAGTGTTAATTAATTTTAGTACCCTAAAAATTATGTCACATTAGTTAATAGGCCGTTAGAATTACGGCCCAGCAGCCTTTGAGACGATATCATGGAAGATTGATTGACACAATATTCAATAAGAACGTTAGTTCATGTTACTAATTTCAGTTGAATTAATAGATATAATGTCATTGGAAAGCGAGATAACGTTCTTCATTGTTTCAAACGGAATGTCTCTATATGTACATAACAAACTAACATATTTATCTGAAGGTTATATATATATATATATATATATATAATATATATATATATATATATATATATTACAAATTCATGAACTTATAGCACGGCGGTTTCGCTCAGTCGGTAGACCTCCGCTTAAAATCGCCCAAGTCCTGGTTCGCAAACCGGCCCTCGCCGACTCAAGCGTATTGAGTAGCATGGTGCATGGCTAGTGTTAGTAATCCGTGGAAAATGCACTCTCGAGATATATATATATTATATATGTGTGTGTATGTGTGGTAATGGTTAGAGTAGGAAACTGCTGCCCAACATCTGCCCTGAAGATGTGTAAATAACCGAAAAAAACGAAACTTGGCAAATTCTTAGAAAATACTTCCTTTTGTATATTGTTGTTGTTTTTTTTCCATATTTCATATTTACGTCGATTTATTTTCATCTTTCTCATACATTATATATATAAACTCTCTCTCTCTCTCTCTCTCTCTCTCTCTCTCTCTCTCTCTCTCTCTCCCGTGTATTTGTGTCGTGGTTTGGTGTCCGTATATAGGCGCACTTAAAGGATTTCTTAGCGTTCATTTTTTTTTAAGTTCATTTTGTTTGGTTTTTTTTTTTTGTTTTTTTTTTTTTTTTTTCCTTCTCTAGTTATTGAAAATAAATCTCAGATTTGTAGTTAGTGTGTTGGAAAGGTAAGGCGGCATTCAATCATCGCGAAGCATCAACCATTGTCTCCGATTAAACCACGAATGACTAAAACCACTGCTAGCTTCTTCCAAAGAACTCTAAGGGACACCGTATTTTCCTCGCTTCTAATGTCGCGGAAAGCGCAAAGACGAATAGCAGTCGGAGGACAGCGAGCAAGTTCGAGGATAGGCTATTTGTATCTGCTTTAGTTTACTTAAGTTCTTCATCTTTAAAAAGGCATTCTTGTCTACGGACGAAAAACGCTTAACCATTCTCTAACTTGTCGTCTAGAAATCCAAACACACACGTACGCACACACTGCTTAAACGTACATACATACACACGCCAACCACATACATACACATACATACACATACATACAACATACATACCACGCCAACCACACAGGTGCATATACATGCTTAGCTTTAAGCAAGTCAAAGCTAATCCGACCTAGCACACATTGAGCCTCATTCTCCAACGTAAATTATATATAATAATATATATATATATATATATATTATATGAGGAAAAAATGAGTAAAAAAAGAAATGTAGATGATAAAATGAATTTAATCGCATATCACATTAATCCGATATCACTTACACAGTGTTTCGGTCAGTTATGTGTTTAGCGTAAAATATTTCGCACAACATAGAAGAATCGACCTTCATCAGAGTGAAACATTTATTTTGAATGTAAAAATTCGTGGGAAAAAATAATGGAAAATATATATATATTGCAGACTACACAGTATTTCAATATGAAATAAACAAGGCAAATTCAAATCATTCACTCACTTCACTCACTGATCTGCGATTGAAGCACCACGATCTTCAGGTTAGATGTGTGCGTGAAACTCAGAGTCATGGTTTCTTAATTTACTTTGTTTATCTTATAATATCGTAATACTGCTCCACATTCTATGTTTTAACCCATTTCTAACATTTTTACTGGAAATTGTACTCGGACACACACACATAACACACACACACACACACACAAACACCACCAACCAGCAAACTGACCAATCCTTCCCTTATTCACACAAACCTTCTAATTCACCAGGTATGAAAATGTCACCATTGAAGCAAGAACTCAATCCAACGTCTTGAAGAAGGTCTAACAGACCGAAACGTTACAACGTCGACATCACTACCTACAATAAAACATTTATTTTCTACAACATCCCTGTTTGTCTACCTTTCTCCGCACACACACACACACACACACATACAATATATATTATATATATACTTATATAATATATATATAAATATATATATATATATGTATTCTTCAGAATAAAGCAAATAGTTAGCTCTCTTGTTTTATATATTAATATCATTTCTTGTAGTCTATCATCGAAAAATAAATTATATTCATATTAAAAAATGTCTATTTTTAAGATACAACTTGTGTGAATTTAGAGTTCCTCTCTTGGATTGGTTGCAATACCAAGGTCACAGAACCCAGTCAACCCTACTATTTACACGTAGCTGTGGGAGAGAATTATATGGATAACACCCACCCCAACGCTTTTTAGTGCATATTGAAATACGTCACAGCTTAAGATCCCAGACATTAATCTCTAGTGCCCATATAACAGACGAATAACCCGGTAATACTCCATATACGCACCCATTCTACTCTTACCATCCTTCCTTCTAATCGTAAGTAAGTAATCCTTTCTTCATTCTATCTATCTACACTGAATAGATGTAACGAAATGTTGGCAATAAAATCCATTGTACAGAAAGGTAGATAGTACAAAAAATAAAACAGTACAGATTAGTACAGATAACGTACGTATTTTTTCAAATTTCAAACCCTATATTATTATCATATAATATATATATATAATTCAATTGTAATATTATGGATTTAGACTCATAACTAAAAAGTTTCATGCTTATGATATCATCAATGAAGTCAAATGGCTTTGAGATCTTAAAAACCAGTAGTCAAATCGTTGAGATTTTTTTAAAAATGCGTTCGAGATTTAAAAACCAGTAGTTTTTTAGCGTTTATATAAACGTGAAGCGTTTTCACGCCGATGGATGATATAAAGCTTACATATATATATATTATATATTATATATATATATATATATTATATGGAGTTGTATATAGCTGTCGTTTTTTCCAATCTCTTAGTCAGCCTACTAAACGAAAACTGTGTGGTATATCCTGACCTCATTAGGTTAACTTTAATGGGCTGACTAAAAGACTTCGAAAAAAAACCACTATTATAACAAAACCTCCATATATATATATATAATAATATATATATATATAATATATGTAGCTTTATATCATCCCATCGCGTTGAAACCTTACACGTTTATATAAACCTAAAAAACTATCTGGTTTTAAAATCTCAACCATTCTTTAAAAAAAATCTCAACGATTTACTACTGTTTCTAGTCTCAACCATTTGACTCATCTGATGATTGCATAACATAAAACATTTTAAGTTATGAGTCTAAATCCATAATATTACCAATGATTAATATACTAATATAATATTATATATATAGGTTTGAAATTTAAAAAATACGTACGTTAATCGTACTAATTCTGCTACTGTTTTATTTTTCTACTTATCACCTATCTATGTACAATTGGGATTTTTATGCAAAACATTTCGTTCACTCTATTCATGTAGAATAGATAGGAATGAAAGAAAAATTACTACTTAAGATAGAAGAAAGGAGAAGAAAGGAATGGGTGCTAGAAGTAACGCGTATCGTTCGTATATATGCAACCAGAATTTAAATTTTCTGGACTAAGCTTACGTATTTCAATATGCCACTAACACCTTGGGTGTGGTATTAATCCATATATTCTCTCCCCCACACTACTTAAATAGAGGGTTGACTGGGTTCTGTGACCTTGGAAATGCAACCAATCCAAGAGAATGAAACTCTAATTCACACAAGTTTACTCTTAAAAAAAAGACAATCTTTATTATATCAATATACATTATTTCGATGCAAAGACTACAGAAATGATATTAAATATATCAAACAAGAGAGCTACTATTGGCTTTTTCTGAGAATCACCATATATATATATTATATAATATATTATATATAATAATATATACTAATATATTATATGTATGTGTGTGTTGTGTGTGTGTGCGGAGAAAGGTAGACAAAACCACTGGGATGTGTAGAAAATAACTGTTTATTGTAGTAGTGATGTCCGCGTTGTAACGTTTCGGTCTGTTAGACCTTCTTCAAGACGTTGATTGATTTCTTGCTTCCAATTGGTGACCATTCATACTTGTGAATTAGAAGTTGTGTGAAAAGAAGGATTGGTCAGTTGGCTGTTGTGTGTTGTGTGTGTGTGTGTGTGTGTTCATTGTGTGTGTCCGAGTACAATTACCTAGTAAAATGTTAAGAAATGGGTAAAACATAGAATTGTGGAGCAGTATTACCGAATATTATAAGATAAACAAAGTTAAATTAAAAACCCATGACTCTGAGTTTCAACGCACACAATCTAACCTGAAGATTCGTGTGCTTCAATCGCAGATCAGTGAGTGAGTGAGTGAATGATTTGAAATTGCCTTGTTTATTCATAATTTGAATACTGCATGTGTCTCAATAATATATATTTTCCCATATATTTTTCCCACGAATTTTTTCATTCAAAATAAATGTCACCTTGTCATGAAAGTCATTCTTCTATGTGTGCGAAATATTTCCGCACATAAACTGACCGAAACACACGTGTAATGCAATCCGATTAATGTATATCGATTAAATTCATTTATCCATCTACATTCTTTCTTTACTCATTTTTTCCTCATATATATTTATTATATAAATATATATATTAATTATATTACGTTGGAGAATGGCCTCAATGGTGCTAGTCGGCATTAGCTTTGACTTGCTAAGCTAAGCAGTATATCACCTGTTGTGGTGCGTGTGTATGTATGTTATGTATGTATGTTATGTATGTATGTATGTATGCTGGTTGGCGTGGTTAGTATGTACGTTTAAGCACGTGTGTCGCGTACGTGTGTGTTTGATTTTCTAGACGACAAGTTAGAAATGGTAAGCTTTTTTTCCGCTCCGTAGACAAAAAGAATGCCTTTTTAAAGATGAAGAACACTTAAGTAACTAAAGCAGATACAAATAGCCTAATCCTCCCAACAACTTCCTCGCTGTCCTACCACGCTATGTCCCTTGTGCGCGTGTGCGCGACGAGTGCGTTAGAGCCGAGGAAAATACCGTTCCCTAGATTCTTTGGAAGAAGCTAGCCCAGTGTTTTAGTCATTCGGTTGGTTAATCGGAGAACAATGCGTTGATGCTCGCGTATGATTAGAATGCCGGCCTTACCCTTTCCCAACACCACCAACTACAAAATCTAAGATTTATTTTCAATAACTAGAGGACAGAAAAAAAAATAAACAAAAAAAAAACAAAAAAACAAAACCCCAAACAAAATGAAACTTAAAAAAAATAAACGCTAAAGAAATCCTTAAGTGCCGCCTAAACGGAACACACACACACACCAACAAATACACGGAGGAGAGAGGAGAGAAGAGACGAGAGAGAGATAGAGTAGAGAGAGAGAGAGTATTATATATATATGTATGAGAAAGATAAAAAAATCCGACACGTAAAATATGAAATATGGAAAAAAAAAACAACAACAATAACAAAGGAAGTAAATTCCTTAAGGAAAATGCCCAACGTTTCGTTTTTTCGGTTATCTTACAACCATCTTCAGGCAGATAGTTGGCAGCAAGTCTCCCTACTCTAAACACCACCACACACATACACACACATATATATATATAATATACCGACGAGTGAACATTTTCCACGATTCTAACACAGCCCATGCGACCATGCTATACTCATTACGCTGAGTCGGCGAGGCCGCGTTCGAACAGGAACCTTGCATTTTAAGCGATTGGTCTACGACTGAAGCGAAAACCGCCGTGCCTATAATGTTTCATGAATTTGCTAAATAATATATATATTATAATATATTATATATATATTATATATATATATATATAACCTGTCAGATAAAAATGTTATTGTTATGTACATATAGAGACCATTCGTTGAACAAGAAAGAACGTTATCTCGACTTTCCATGACATTTTAATTTCATGCAACTGAAATAGTAAAACCTGAACTAACGGTTCCTTATTGAAATATTGTGTCAATCAATCTTCCATGATAATCGACTCAAGCTCTGGCCGTAATTTCTAACGGCCATTTCACTAACTGTACATAATTTAGGCTACTAACAATTATGAACACATAGGTATTGATTAACTCACAAGATTGTTGAAATCATGCTGATATCCCCAACAAATTTGCGTGTACTTCTTATCAGAACGATTAGAGTAAAGCTTCCTGCTGTCGAATATTCACAATGGAACTCATCCAAATCTTTTCGAAACCCTGCCACTACCCTCACGTTCACACTTCCCAGACGCCCGATGGATTTTATGAATTCTCTTCTCGGTACGTCCCTTGCAATGCGTGTCACCATCCAGCAATACATCAGTTGAAATATAACCCTTGTCGCCGGAAAGGGTTAACACAACAAAGCATTTACCAATCTCTCCGCCACGAGCAGGATGCGACACAAGGCTCAATTTCTTAAGTGGTGTTTAACGGGTAATTCAGGTTTTCCTTCATAGAAATGTTACCTAGACACTGGTTAAAAGCCCAGTATTCCCTTCTATTACCATTAAACGAGAGAGAATTGGATTCATACCTTCCCAAGCGTATAGCACCATGTGAAATGCAAACAGCTTCTCCAGGAATTGAACTCGGGTAGACGAGTCCATTTATTGCCGACCATTAGCCACGCAGCAAATCATTATATGCACGGCCTGCAACTCACGATTTGGATTCTCGCCACACGTGACGAAAAACCAAACAAAGTTTGTTCATGTAAATAATGCTAGCACAGTCTTGCTCAGCCGTAATGACTATTGGTTAAAACATTCTGAACCACGGGTCATACTGAATGAGGCTTTGGGATTATATGTTGTTTTTGTTGTTTTTTTATTTCTTGTTTTTCAGAAACTGCTCAACTTTTGGTAATCTAAACGTTAATCCTTCAATGCGTTGAATATGAAATTTGGCTTCTACAAAATTAATAAACATTTCTTATCCATCTATTTATTCTGATCTATCATTTTATAAATAAATTTATATTATATATATATATATATATATAGTATATCAACATAAAGTTTTTTGAACTGTACAGACAATTCTTGTCGTACAAGTTTTTGGTGATCCTTTCTAACTTCGGCCATCTTTTTGGTGTCGGGGTAACTGGTGTAAACCAATCCACAAAGGTTTCAAAACGAGCGCTTTCGGCAATTACATTTCCATCATCAGTAGACGATCTGAAGTTTTCGTGTCTCATTTTTAACAAAAGCGAGTAATAGCAAGAATCTTCGAAGTGGCAGGTACGTAATAAACCAATTGTGTGGAGGTTGTAGCGTAATGTAGTGGTTCTAGCGAAGCATGCAGTAGTGATTTTTTTGTCGACCAAGATTTGTCTATACAGTTGCAACAAAACTTATATTATATAAAAGAAAAATGCTGCCAAAATACACTTATTTTTTTTTTTTAAAATGTATATATATATGTGTGGGTGTGTTGTTTGTGTATGTTGTGTGTTGTATATAATCTTATCTATTCATATCTATCTATCTTACTCTGTCCTTATCATTAATCAATCATCTATCTATCTTAGCCGTAACAGAGCTATATCTATCGTTTATATCTATTCATCACAATTACCCATCTAGCAACTCTTATCATGAACGAATTAAATATTTTGCCCTGAAACCGTATAACTAACCTAACTGCTATGTAATGATAATTTGTTGAAGAAACAATAAATATATATATTATACATATATATATATATATATATAATATATATCTGTGTGTTACATGTATAAGACACAGACAATACTATAATATATATATACTATATATATATACATATATAATATATATATATATATATATATATATATATATTATTTAGCAATCTAGCAACATTGGTAATCCCACTCTATCAGTATAAATCTTTTTATCGAATTATACAGATGGCCACCTAACAAATCGCTGTTGTGTTCATTTAAGCTGCTTTGCCCAGCTTAACGTGCATGCGAAAAGAGCACACTCAGTGTTGCACATTACACACCAAGTGCATTTGACCCGATCTCGGTAAATTCGGATGCAGGAACGGCAGGTGATGACAAGCACTCCGTAAACACGTGCCCTGCACCCTCATTAAACGGCCATTTCGCTTTGAGCTCACTCGTTATCTATTCGTATTCACTGAAATCCTCCATCGATCACACGATTCAATAGTCCATTATCGAACCAAATGTCTATCAGTTTTGCTTCTAACTTCCAGTCGTTGTTGAAAATTCCTTTTCTCATTCAATGTATGTTTGCAAGCTCTTTCTTTCCCAATGTTATTTGCATAATATATAATAATATATATATATAATATATAGTACCAAACCTATCCACGAGCAGGAGTGACTCGAGGTCAATTCTTAAGCGGATTTTCAAACAGTCTGAATTCAGGAGTTTTCCTTCTCTAGACCGTCGCCCTAACCTAGATTAAGAGTCCAAGTCTAACCTATTATTTATCCATAGTGGAGGGAAGAGTAGGATTCATAACCTTTCCCAAGCGTTATTACGCTAAGTGAAAGCAATTACCACATCCAGGATTGAATCCTCGGGGCAACGAATCCATTTCCCAGACTTAACCATAACACCACGCGCTCCTTCAATTTTATATATAAGGGTCGTTTAGCTCAGTCGGATAGAACAGCCGCTAGGATAAACAGATGTTGTGTTGCGTGATGATTGTAAAGTAGGATATTTTTTAATATTTAAAATATAAATTGCGTTTAGAGTCACGTTGAGAGCTCCAACCGCACAAATAATTGGGGAATTATATACCGAGCATATAGAAGTGCGTGGTGTAATCGGTAAAAGTCATGGAAAAATGGAAGTGTCACCCTAGAATGCATTCAAAATAGTCTCAGTCATAGAGTATACTCTCAAGCTTTCCAGTATGATCCAAAATCTTCACATGGCCTTTTTATTCATTTCACACTTATATAGACACTGTCTCATAATTAATTTTCTTGCATTTATGCTAATTCTTAATACTGTGGCATCAAAGACATATTTACCAAAACCGCTTCCACATGAAACAGGGTGTCAATTCTTTAAGCGGGGTTTAACAGGTTTGAATTCCAATGTTCCTCTAACCAGGTTAAAAAACCCAGTCCCCCTACTATTTACCATATTGAAATATTATCAATGGATTAGACCTTTCCGAATGTAATTAGTCTACGGAAATTGTAAACGGCCTGATACAGGATTTGACCCTTTGTTTAATGGCTATCAACCGTTTTGTTGAGTATTAATGCCAAGCCATCCTTGTACAAAGAACATTATAACTAACTTAACTCACAACTTGGGATGAGTGGATTTTACCATACCAAATATCTGTTCGAAAATGGGATAACTCGTCCTCGAAAATTCACGATTGGAGTTGATATCGCTTACTTCAATATATCTACTTATCTCTTGAGAAGAACATTAATAGGTATATTAACCACACTGGGTGTATATGATGCATACCATTTACCAGAGATAATAGTTCGAAATGGACAAATCGCACGAAATTGCAACCGATTGGAGTTCGAATTCGCTTATTCGAAAATATCACAGTATCCTTTAGAAGAAAAATTATTAGTTTATTAATTTAACCACAGCGGGGGTGGTTCATACCATTACTAAAAGATTATCTAATTCAAATCACATTGGAAGTCGAATTCGCTTACTTCGACCTCCACAGACCATCACAGTAGCCACTAAGCCACTGGCTCTATAAAAAGGTTCTGAACATCCTAAATATATGATATTCTTTAAGACAGAAAATAATTGAAACCAAAAAAATGCATTAAAATTAACCCACGGATTGATTATGCGTGAAATCAACCAACCAAACCAACCAACATTCATTGTGATTACTCCCAGTCTTGACCCCACCCCTTCCGTACTTGAGGTCACGAGCGATCGCTGCATGGGTTAAAATAGTACCAGTGGTTTAATCCATGCAAATTCTCTATCTACTGTCACCAATCCCCTTTCAATTTCTGAAATTTGTACAGTGTAGACTGTGTTAAAGTTAAACAATCCCCCAAAAATTGCTTCAATCAAGAATGGCTGTGTTATGTGTATAGCTCATATATATATTGATTGCATCGCGAAAAATAGCCAACTTTTTCTAAGCCTAAAAATTAACATAACTCCGCCAATTGGAATTGGAAGCTCAAATTTGATATAATTATTGTTTAACTTTAACTCAGTCCATACCGTACAAAATTTCAGAAAAAAATATCGAGGTAGTACAATTTACTTACGTGGATCAAAGATCATTCAAGAGATCACATTGCTCGCTCCTTCTACAACATATGTATTATACTGATCAGTTTGCTTAGCGCGCGCAGATACAATTAGAAGATCGTCAGACGATATGCGTTACTTATATGTTGATGAATTAGCCATTCGAAGTTTGTGGTCTTGCTTTTTCGTTAAATTTCTGTAGTGGACTGTTTGAAAAAATGAGGTGCTAAGGTCAAGTCTGAAAAGGCTGATCATTGAAATAAACAATTGAGGTGTAGTATGGACATATAATTAAAAATGTTAGACAGACAAATTAGAGAGGAAGGGAAGAGAAGAGAGAGAGGGTGAAGAACAACTCCCCCACATCACACACTATATATATATAGTATATGTGTAGTAATATATAGTAGTATATTATGTAGAATAGTATGAATAAGGGAAAAGAGAAATAAATAGATACGAACTGACTCAATAGATTAATTAGATAGGAAAATAATTCGGTGTAATTTGTGAAAAACAATATATATATATATATATATATTATATTATATATATATATATATATATATAATATTATATAATACTGGTGCTCCTATATCTTGGTACAAGTGATCTAGGTGGGTCCTAATCTCTACCAGTATTTGTGTAGAGTTCAGGTCCGTTATATCCTTATCTTGTTATTTATGTAAACAGGAGCAAAGTTTAAATAAAAATATACATGTCTGAAAAGCTCGTGAGCATTCACCGCGAATGGAAATGGTCCATAACCACGATACCCATGGTATTTAAGGCCTTTATTCCCAAATAGTATAATATATATATATATATATATAGAATAGATGATAGATAGATACTAACAATAAAACTGATATGACAAGATTACATAGATTACAGACTGTAACAGAAACTTCTCTCTCGTTCTCTCTCTCTCTCTCTCTCTCTCTCCTCACACACAGCACCATTAACCCCACAGCGAATGTTATATATAGTATATATATAATATATATATATATATATGAGAGACAAGATGAACAGTTGATCGAGAGTCAAATACGTTAGATAGAAAGATATGAATAGTTCATTAATAATGAAGAGAATGAGATAGAGATTTTTTAACTGTAATATGAACAGCATGGAATAGACAGATTGAGACAAAAACAAAAACATATGACGGTATATATTATATATATTATATATATATATTATATATATATCATATATATATTAAACAAATAATTTAATATTAAAATTTAAAAAATTCTGAACAAAAGACATTTGCGACCTTCCTTTTTATAAAATAGTATGTAGTGTAATATATATATAATATAATATATATAGATATATATATATAGCGAAGGAATTGACTAATATAGTATAAGTATATAATAAGCGTATATAAGTATAATATATATAGATATATATAGTATTATATAACGGCGTGAAAGAGAAAAGAAGAAAGGAACTTGCTGAATCGTAAGCTTGCTGAACCCTCGATACATATATATATCTTAGTTTGTTTTTTTCGCTGCTAACTACGACTCCCACGGAACCCTCAATTGTACATCTTCTCTAAACATCTTTCCTGCTTAGCAACTTCTCTGCCTTACATTGAACGCTAGGACCTGTTCTCGTGTCTGTGTATCGCATCCACCACTATTGTACGCTCACGAATACCGGTTTTTATATTTTGAAGAAGGGCAAACCCTTTCGTTTAGTCCTGCTATTTCATGTTGCTGCAGCAAAATTAACAAAAAAGAAAGCATATATATATCAGCGATCATAAGATATAAAAATAGTTACATTCGTGCGTCCCTGAGGCGACTCAAGAACAGTTGATCGTTGTGCCAGATTCGACATGAAGTGTCCGTTCGACATTTTTGCATGTAATTAAATCGACTAAAAACAAAAAAAAACGCAGATCCTTGTTATTGCTAGAAGACCTCTGGTGAGGAATCGAACTCATTAGCAAATGTTAAGATCTCACAAAAAAAAGTTCCTGAATATGACACTAAAACTTATCAGTTTTGTGAGCTCCATTTCCGAAAACTTTGAGAGTATGCAGCTACCCCTTCAAGCCATGAGATTTGAAGTGGCTGGCAAAGGCCAAATTGAAAAAATGGTAGAACACATATATATATATATATATAATATACTATATATAATATATTTATATTATATATTTATTATATTGATTTATATATAGATGTGCATTACGTAATCCCATAGCGATAACATAGCTAAAACGCAGCTTTGTCTGGAACAAGCCATTTTAATTAGACACTCGTGAAAGTCGGCAGGAATTTCAGCAAGCTTATTAAAATTGTAAAAAACGATTTTATTATAATCTTTACAAACTTTAGTTTGGCACAAGGCCATTGTAATGAAACCCTATGAGACGAACTTCATGCAAACTAAACAATTGCTAAAAATTGTTTCCAATAAACGCATCCGTGCTTAATGTTACTGGCAGTATCTTATTCTATGTATAGATATCGAACTTCATTAAAAATATCCATGAACCAGTCTTACATAAAACTTATTACAAAATTCTTTGTGTTTCTATTTATCTATATAAAAAAAAAACCAGTATATCTACATTGCTCCTCCAATAGTGATAAGATTTGGAAGTCTGGTTTCTTCTCCCCCCACCCCCCAATAAGCGTTTGTGAAGATATCGCTCAACCCTGCAATCTGCGAATAGATTACAAGGTGAGAGTTCTAAGATTTAATCCGTTGTCAAGTTCTTCCTAAGTCAACACTTTTATATCTAAAAAGCGATAACCTTTTTCAATCACTTACGAAGTAGAAAATCCTCTGACATTGATACAACTTAAGCAATTTGACATTGCGATATATGGCAGCCTTTTCAGATTATATTATATATAGTTATATTATAGATATATAGTAGTAGTGAGTGAGTGAGAGTGAGATACACACACACACACACACACACACACAATATAATATATATATATATATAGTTATATATATATTGAGGCGAACATTTGTTAAAATCATAGCAGATATATAAATTATATTACCATCTATTTATCTCACTTTCTCGAATCTACCTACCTCTCTACTATTCTATCTTATATAGGTCACAGTCTATCATCTCAGTCTGTTCACCATCTTATCTATCTATCTATCTAGTCTTCATATTTATCCATCTCAGATGTTCAATTCTATCTTATCATTCTTACTCTCTAGCTATCTCAGTCTGTTCATTATCTATTTAAGGGAGTAAAAGAGAGACCATCCAACGGTATGGGAGAAAAGTTTAGACAAACACGGCTATCATCTATCTTCTATCCTATCTATCTATCTATCTATCTATCTATCATCTATTCAGTCTGCTCATTATCTACTATCTATCTACAGGCTCTTAAATTTTATCTATCTATTTGCTGTATCATTCTATCTATCTATTCTCAAAATTCTATCTACTATCTCAGTCTGCTTCATTATCTTCTATCTATCTATCTATCTTCTATCTAATTCTATATTAATTTCTTATTTTGCTATTACCTTACCTTCCTCTTTTTCTATTCCTCTCTAAGGACATATCTAAGGACATATTTAAGGCTACATATATATATATAGCTATATATATATTATAT
>CM042165.1:18740567-18748958 GCA_023376005.1 Doryteuthis pealeii | reverse complement strand
AGAGAGAGAATTGTGTTGTGTGTGTGTGGTTGTGTGTGTGTGTGTGTGTGTGTGTGTAGTTAGGCAGAATTTCTTCTCTAAGGCATATTTCGGTGAATAACGCAGCCATTTTTTGTCTGCAAATCTTGTTCTGTGTCCAGATATAATTAGATCAATCCGGCAACTTGAAAGGACACAGACGAAGATTTGCAGACAAAAAATGTCTGCGTTATTCAACGAAATTATATATATATATATATATATATATATTATAATATATTATATAGTAGTTATATATATTATATATCATATATATATATATATATATATATATATATATATATATATATATATATATATATATATATATATATATATATATATATATATATATATAAGTTATGATAGCTTAGACCTAAATCCAACGGCGCTTGGGGACTGACAGTTTTTTCACTAATATGATCTTCGGACCAATATACATTTACTCAGCCCCTCTGCGTTTAGGATGCGACACAAGGTCATTTTAAAGTGAAGTTCAACAGGTTTGAATTCAGAGTTTTTCTTCCCCTAGGCCTTCCATATTAAGGTTAAAGAGGTCAATATGTGTGCTCTTAATGTTAGAGTCACAGAGCAAATATATAAGAAAAGAAATAACAAAAGACTTAGAGATTTAGCATTATAGTCTAAGCTCCCTGAAATAGACTATAACGCTAAATCTCTAAGTCTTTTGTTATTTCTTTACTCATATATATATATATATTATATATATATATATATATATATATATATACACGGGGTGTTCGGGATAAATTTGACATGTTTATATTTGGTTATTTTTCTCCGTAGGTTAAAGGTATTGACAAACACTACCCATCATTTAAAAGCTCGGACCTTTCTCCATCTACATACGTGATGACAGATAGAATGGATGACTGGAATCCACCTGAATTATGGAAGAGATTAACTTGTATCATGATAATCTGCGACAGCCATTAAAATAAGGAGATTATGGTTGCTGCCCAATGCTCCCTGAACACTGTAAAAACAATCAGGCATAAACTGGAGAATTGCAATGGAGACTATGAGGCTGTGGCTAGAAGAAAGCAACATAACAGACGATCTGATTGCGTTCGTACAGCATTTTTTCAGAGAGGGTATCAGGTTGAATTCAGATGCCTTAGAGTTGCTAAACTGTAGTTAAGACCTGGATAACAAGGGTAGCCAATGGTAGGTATCCGGATTTAGTATGCTAATAACTAGTTAAGTAAATAATAATGATAATAATAGCACAACGGGAATACAAAGCTAGGCATGACTGGGTCGAGAAGGTGATCCACTGGGAATTATGCAAAAATTTTGACCATACAATAAAATGGTATATGAATAAACCAGAATCTGTTCTTGAGAATGAAACGCATAAAATTTTCTGGGACTTTGAGAAAGACGCATCACCCTATCCCAGCCAGAAAACCAGAGCTAGTGTTGATTAGAAAGAAAGAAAGAAAGAAAGAAAGAAAGAAAGAAAAGAGAAAAAGAAAGAAGGAAACAAAGGAAGGAAGAAAGGAAGAAAGGAAGGAAGACATGAGAAAGAAAGAAAGAAAGAAAGAAAGACACAGACAGAAAGAAAGAAATAGAAACAAGAAGAAAGCGAAAAAAGGGAAAAGGGGAAAAGAAAGAAAAAAGAGATGACAAAAAAGAAAGAAAGAAAGGCAGCAAGAAGGAAAGAGAAAAAAAGCGAAAAGAGGAAGAGAAAGAAAATACATGAAAATAAGAAAGAATGAAAGAAATGGAAGAAAGAAAGAATGAGAGAAAGAGAGAAAGAAAAAATCGACATGACAAAAAAAGGAAGACAGGAAGAAGGAAAGAGGAAAAAGAAAAGAGGAAATGAATAAAGAAAAACAATCAAAGAAAAGCAGTGAGAAAAAAAGAAAGAAAGAAAGAAAGAAAGAAAGAAAGATAAAGAGAGAGAGGGAGGGTGAGGAACGAAAGGAAGAAAAGACGTGGCCAAAAAAAAGAAAGGAAGACTGGCAGAAAGAAATAGAAAAAAGAAAGAAGAGGAAAAGAAACGAGTAACAATGAAAGGCAGCGTGAAATAAAGAAAGATAGAAAGAGAAAGAGAGAGAGAGAGAGAGAGAGAGGGAAAGAGAGAATGAAAAAATAAAAAGAGGCAAAGAAAGAAAGAAAGAAGGAGAGAAAGAAAAAAGAAAAAAAGAACAATGAAAATGATTGAAATTATAAATGTAAAAAAAGAAAGAAAGAAAGAACTAGAAAAAGATAAAGAAAAGAAAAGAAAGAAAAAGAGAAAGAAAAAAGAAAGAACAAGAAAATATAAAGAAAAAGAAAATAAAAAATAAAAAGAGAAAAAGAAAGAAAGAAAGAAAGAAAGAAAGAAAAAGGTAAAGAAAAAGAAATAAGAAAGAAAAAAGAGAAAAGAAAGAAAGAAAGAACTAGAAAAAGATAAAGAAAAAGAAAAGAAAGAAAAAAGAAAAAAGAAAAATGAAAGAACAAGAAAAGATAAAGAAAAAGAAAATAAGAAAGAGAAAAGAAAGAAAGAAGAAGAAGAAAAAATTTTTTTAAAAAAAGAAAATAAGAAAGAAAAAAGAAAGAAAGAAAGAAAAGAAAAAGATAAAGAAAGAAAAAGAAGAAAAAAGAAAAAGAAAGAAAAAAGAACAAGAAAAAGATAAGAAAAGAAATAAGAAGAAAAAAGAAAAGAAGAAAGAAGAACAAGAAAAAGATAAAGAAAGAAAATAAGAAAGAAAAAGAGGAAAAGAAGAAAGAAAAGACAAAGAAAAAAGAAAGCCCAATGAAAGAAAAAGAGGAAAAAATTAAAGGAAGAAAGAAAAAAGAAATTAAAAATGAAAAGAAGTGAGAAATGAGGTTGAGACAAGAAAGAAAGAGAGAAAGAAAGAAAGAAAGAAAGACTGCTTGATATTTCCCGCCAATGATGTATTTACGGAGTCGTAAAATGCAGCCATTTTCTGAAGACAAATTGGATATATCGCTTGTCAGAAATGCAGGCTGCATTTTCAGTCTTCAAACAGTTCTCGTTTTGCTTTCTAAAATGTTTATTACCCAAACAAAATTTTACAGATATTTCGTTCAATCAACACCACATCCCCCGACTCTCTCTCTCTCTCTCTCTCTCTCTCTCTCTCTCTCTCTCTGTCTCTCTCTCTCTCTCTCTCTCTCCTCACACACACACACACACGAAAAGAAACTAAATACCGGCTGTAAAAAAAAAAAAGCAAAAAACAACAAACAAAACAATAAAAACTTTCGCATTTTCTCTGATCGAGTTACATTTTATTTCTTTTTTTTTTTCTTTTTCGCGTGACGATTTTTCTAACGTCAGTTGAAAATTTTACGGAAAAACAATTTTAAAACATTCCTCTAACATTTGAGACGCAAGAAGACAGAAAAAAAAAATGGCTGTCGCGTAAGTTTGCCGTTCAGTTGACTTTGGTATGAGCCGAAGATAAAAGAAGACAAACAAAAAAAAAATGGTTTCTGCCTTCAGGCGGCTCCTATGAAATCTATCACTGCATAATCGTTCATTATACTTTGTAAACAAAGGTTTTAGATTTAAGTGCCAATCATTTGGTGGCGAAGATAGTTGGGGCGTTCATCTATGGTTCATGAAGTTCGGGGAGTTTGAGTTCAGATAAAAGCTAGAATCTTTGAATGCTGATTTTCAAAACACATTTGATGGATTAGTGCAAAACATGGTCCACAGCCCCAACCCCCCCACCTCTCTCTCTCTCTCTCTCTCCCCCTCTCCCTCCCTCTCCCTCTCTCTCCCTCTCCTCTCTCTGCCTTTCTCTCTCTCTCCCTCTCTCTCTCTCTCTCTCTCTCTCTGTTTTCAATACTATCTGAATCTGCTCATATATGCGTGCAAAGATAAAACACACACACACACACAGATATATATATATATATATATATATATATATATATATATACTCACATTCACACACATATATGTAAACACACACATACATTTGTATGTATACACATATAATCATACACACAACTCCCATGAACCCTCCCTCACATATATAAGAGCATTAAAAAATAACCCACCACATAGTGATTCTTCGCGGAACAAATGGACATGCTACTACTAACACACTCGTCTACCCGGATTTTAATAGCATGTCAAACCCTCAAAAACACTTCAACTTTTATAGTTCTTCTATAATGCTCCCTTTCTAATAATCTATAAACAATTTCTTCAAATAAGAAATTTTCTCCTGACGATGACCTAAGGTCGAAACTAGTTGAGAATAAACAACATACAAGAAATATTCCTGATTGTCTTATCACTTTTTGTTCATACTATATATATATATATATATATATATATATATATATATATATATATATATATATAATCCAAAAGTCCAGAGAAAAAATCTTCCTTACGGCACAAAAGTTTTATTTAAAAAAACAGTCGCAGTTTGAGAGCTCAATGTGTGCTCTTAATGTTAGAGTCACAGAGTAAATATATAAGTAAAGAAATAACAAAAGACTTAGAGATTTAGCATTATAGTCTATTTCTTAGACAAGCTTACACAAATAGTCTAACTCTCCCGCCTCATCAGATGCGAATGAATTTTTTTATTACTTTAAAGGCATTTGAAAACAGATTTTTATTTTTTATATATTTTTTTAATTTTTTAGAATTTTATAGTCCTGTGATATGAATTCCAAATGAAATCCTTGATGTTGCAAAAAAAGAAAAAAAAATTATGCTGTAGTATCACTTCCGCCACAAAAAAAAAACTCGGTCAGCAAAAAATGTATATATATATATTGTTGAATAAAGTATATATTATTATTTATATTTTTGCTTGAAGGCAATTACAATGCGCATATCGTATAGAATTCGATATTTATAGAAAATAACCATGACAAGTGAATTTGGCAAACGATTATGCGATGCTAGAACATCGTACAGTCTGTTTCAATTTTATTAAGTCACATCAACGATGTATACTGACGATTTCCCTCCGACAGAAATCGAAACCGGTAGTCCTGCAGGCAAAGTCTGTGGCTTTACCGCTCGGTCAACGGTCCGCATCGTACAATACCTGCGAAATTAACCTGTCAATGATAATAGCACGCCTCTACCATATGAGGTACACGGACGTTGAGTGAATAACAACAAACTAGACCCATGTCCCGGTGAAGGAAATAAGATTTTTGGATGTTTGTTTTTAGAAGTATTGTTGAATAAAGTATATATTATTATCTATATTTTTGCTTGAAGGCAATTACAATGCATATATCGTATAAAATTCGATAATGATAGAAAATAACAATGACAAGTGAATTTGGCAAACGATTATGCGATGCTAGAACATCGTACAGTCTGTTTCAACTTTATTAAGTCTCATCAGTGATGTAGAAACAGACTGTACGATGTTCTAGCATCGCATAATCGTTTGCCAAATTCACTTGTCATTGTTATTTTCTATAATTATCGAATTTTATACGATATACGCATTGTAATTGCCTTCAAGCAAAAATATAAATAATATATATATATATATATACATATATTTGAGATATATTTTTGTATCTATATCCGTTTTTCGGAAGTACATATATCAGGTTTGGGTATTAGTGTGAAGCATGAAAGTGCCATATCTTATTATAATGGAGATTGTTTGCTTTTCTGTCTGTAACCGAAACTATATCACTACTCAAGTCACAATTCCCTTTGTTATTTACGTCACATTCTTCATGATTTTATTTTTATCTAAACCTCAATTTCTAATAAAATTGTTTTACATTATTAATACTGTTAATCATATCTACAAATGAATAATATGCAATTGTATTTATATATACACTAAAATAGCAGTTTACAGTGTGAACAGGAAGGCTAATTTGCATATTGAAATTAAAAATTTGATTTTAATAAATATGTGCTTAGTATTATTGATTTTTAATTGTATGGTTTTATCTTAATGAATATGATAAAAAGTCTCTTCAATAAATCTTAAAAGAAATCGATTAACAAGAAGAAATAATTCTGATTTTATTCTTTACTTCCTATTTTAACTAAGTTATTAAATTAGGAAAATTTAGTAATGAAAGACGAGAGTGATAGAAGTGTAAGTTTCAGTTGTTCTATTTTTCGAGTATACACCCCTCTGTTTCAAATCATTTTATCTGCATTCTTATTTAGTTTCATTAGCCTTTCTAATTTAATATATTCTATTACATTAAAACTTAAATACTTGCACCCGGAGGGTGCATATATTTGCTAGTTATAATAATGTAAGTAAGGTAAGGTCGTCGGGGCGGCCTAAAGTCGGTATAAGCCAGTCAGCGAGGGTGTCTATCCCCTTTTCAATAGCGCTAGACCAAGGAGATTGTTTCAGCGTCTGAGGTGGAGCGCCACACCTACCATCAGCTCCTTACTTTACCGCACAGATTCATGTGCTACTCATACGCTGAGTTGGCGAGGACCGGTATCGAACTAGGAACCGTGTGGTTTCTAGCCGAACGCTCTACCGACTGAGTTATCATAATATATTCATCTGGGAATAAATATCAGAAAACTACATACGTGTGTGTGTATGTCTGTGTGTTATCTCTGCAAGCATATATGACATAACATACATACACACACACACTCAGACATATACTGTGTTATCCACTGTGTTTCGTTGTATCACTTCTCTTCAGTGTGGCTAGACTTAGCAGGCTACCTACAGCTGGGACAGAAACCCGACTGATTTTTCATCAGTCAGGCGCGTTAAACACTTGGCCAGCAGCCACCTGCATACAAGGGGTAGATTTAGCTGATAAATACATACATAGGTATATATGTTACAACCACTAGAGAGCTCACATGCGTTTTTTTTATAAGAAGCTTTTTTTTATATTTAAGCTTAATTCGGGGCCGACATTCAAATTTCACCATGAAGAACTCAACCAACAAGGAGTTGGGAGCATATATTTTGTCATAACACACACACACACACACACCACACAATATATATATATATATATATATATATATATATATATATATATATATTATATATATATATATATATATGGGGGGGAGTAATAGAGAAAATCAATCCGACAGTATGTGGAGAAAGGTAGACAAACACGGGATGTTGTACTGGATGGAAGTTTATTACTGGTGGCGATGTCAACTTTATAACGTTTCGATCCATCAGACCTTCTTCAGGACACGAGCCGAGTTATTGTGTTGAAGGATTCAGTTCTCTTACTGACGAGTGTCTTGCGGTCGTGATTGGGATGAGGGTGGTGGTCAGCTGCTGATGATGTGGTTTGAATGTTTGGGATGGTAGTAGGGTTTATGTGTGATTGTTTTGGTGGGGATGATGGGTATGGGGTCATGGGGTGGATATGGGCTGAATGTTTGGGGTGGAAGTGGATGTTGAAAAGATAATTGAAAGAAAAAAATTTTTTTGTATGGATGAAATTTATTATTGTTATTTGTCGACACTTGTTTCGACCAAAATTCGTTTACACACACAGTATTCTATTCAAGGTTTTTTTAAATATAAAAATAAACACTCTGCCTTGATTTTAAAAATCACAAAAAATATATAAAGAATAAAAGATAATGAAACAAATATACAGAAAATGCTTTTTATTAATATATACTAGAAAAATAAAAAAAAACACCCTCCGGGTGATGTAAAAATAAATTTTTGAAAGATATTACTTGAGGAGGTGGAAGTTAAAAAATTAAATGTCGGAGAGTTTGAACCATAAATCATGAAATCATCAAATTTATTAAAGGAGTAAAAGAAATAAAACAATTTGAAATCGAAACTAAGTTCTATTAACTTTGAATATCTATTGAAATAAAACAAACTATATATAAATATATGATACTGGGGATGTATCTATTAAAACTTGTTTTTAAAAACAATGAGGACTGTCTAATGTTACATGCTCAAATTTTGAGTGTATTTATTCTATGTTATGACGATTTCGGGTATAGTGATGTAAGCTAAGCAGGGACGTAGTTTTTGTTACAGACAAAAACCGGAGGCGAATCTCCATTATTAATAGATAGATAGATGAATGTAGACAAGAGATTTACTTTTTAACTTCAAATCCCTGGTAACGCCGGATAACTCTGCTAGTTTATTATGAATGAAGGCCTTTGTGCCACAGGATCTTGACTAGAATTGGCATAAGAGCTACTAAAAGTTGTGGCAACCATAACGAAGTCCATGGAAAAAAGACACTTGATGAGTTTTGATAAAGAGGGATAAAAGTCTTTGGGAAAGGTATGCATTCTCCTAATCTCCCCCAGCTATGGGTAAATAGTAAAGCAGACTGTGCTCTGTAATCTTGGTTAGGTAACCAGTCTAAGAGAATGAAAACTGCTAAACTCCGCTTAAGAAATTGACC
>CM042165.1:18733459-18735467 GCA_023376005.1 Doryteuthis pealeii | reverse complement strand
CAACCTGGGCTTCTATTCACTTAAGCATCACGGGTCGCCACCCACGGCAACAGGTGGCCCCATTGGGGGAGTCTTACCCCTCTGTAGAGGTGCAGTTGGTGCATTCTAACGCCCCACCGACAGGGCGGTAAAAAATTGAAATGGAAACTTCTGATAACTTTTAATATAATATAAAAAAAAATTTAAACTATAGATAGATAAATAATACCAGATATTTATTTATTAAAACTTGTTTAAAAAAAACAATGAGGACTGTCTAACATTGCATGCTCAAATTTTGAGTGTATTCTATTCATGACGATTTTAGGCAGTGTGACGTAAGCAGTGACGTAGTTTTTGTACAGACAAAAACGGTAGCGAAATCTCCATTATTAATAGATTTTGAGTGTATTCTATTCATGACGATTTAGGCAGTGTGACGTAAGCAGTGACGTAGTTTTTGTTACAGACAAAAACCGGTAGCGAATCTCCATTATTAATAGATTTTGAGTGTATTCTATTTATGACGATTTTAGGCAGTGTGACGTAAGCAGTGACGTAGTTTTTGTTGCAGACAAAAACCGGAAGTGAATCTCCATTATTAATAAATTTACCTCTTGTTAACAAAATGTTGTTGTTGTTGGCATCCTTCCGTCTATTGAAGACGATGGCGTAGTGTCCATTTTTTGTTTCTGCAAACACGTGAGTGGTTGAACAGACCAATTTTTTTTTGCTGTTGCCTCTCCTTCCTTATGACTCTCTTTTCTGCGGCGGCTTCTTTTTCACTCCTTTTCGTTCCTTGTTTAACAAAATATCATTCATATATATATATATATATATATATATAATTTCGTTTAGTGACCTATTGTTGGTATCAGACCGAACAGCAAGGGGATCTAGACCCTTTCACTAGCACTAACCATGGGAATTCCTGGGGTGGAGCGAGTGATCAATATCAATGATATTATATATATATATATATATATATATATATATATACATATTTAAATATATATATCTGTGTGTGTGTGTTGTCTGTGTGTGTGTGTGTGTGTGTAGTTAGGCAGAATTTCTTCTCTAAGGCATATTTCGGTGAATAACCGCAGCCATTTTTTGTCTGCAAATCTTGTTCTGTGTCCAGATATAATTAGATCAATCCAGCAACTTGAAAGGACACAGACGAAGATTTGCAGACAAAAAATGTCTGCGTTATTCAACGAAATAAATAATATATATATATATATTAATATATATATATATATATAATATATATAGTAGTTATATATATAGTATTATATATATATAGTAGTATTATATATATATATATATGATATATATATAATATATATAACTACTATATATATATATAAATATATATTATATATATATATATATAAAGTTATGATAGCTTAGACCTAAATCCAACGGCGCTGGGGACTGACAGTTTTTCACTAATATGATCTTCGGACCAATATACATTTACTCAGCCCCTCTGCGTTAGGAATGCGACACAAGGGTCATTTTTTTAAAGTGAAGTTCAACAGGTTTGAATTCAGAGTTTTTCTTCTCCTAGGCCTTCCATATTAAGGTTAAAGAGGTCAATATGCCGTACTATTTACACCCACAGCTAAAAGGGAAGATTGTTCTCTAGGCTATTAGAAGAATGTGAATGCAAAATGCTTTGAACCAATATATATATATATATATATATAATATATATATATATATATTATATATATATAATAAATCCCAAAAGTCCAGAGAAAAATCTTCCTTACGACACAAAGAGTTTATTTTCAAAACAAACTGTCGCAGTTTGAGCTCATGTGTGCTCTTAATGTTATATAAGAAAAAAGAAATAACAAAAGACTTAGAGATTTAGGCATTATGTTCTAACCTCCCTGAAATAGACTATAATGCTAAATCTCTAAGTCTTTTGTATTCTTTACTTATATATATATATATAATATATATATATAATATAATTATATATATAATATATTTAACAGTTGTGTTTGGGGATAAATTT
>CM042165.1:18663459-18723459 GCA_023376005.1 Doryteuthis pealeii | reverse complement strand
TCATTAATTTGACGTATGTTTCATGAAGCCAGAGAGTTTGCCTATTTAAATAAAATAGATTTTATCACTGTTGTGTGCTCAGTTTATTTTACACGGATTAAAGAGAATGGAAGAAATGTTTTCTAAGAGTGGTAAGTCCATATTTTTTGCCAGGGTTAGATGAAGATGCAGTTCTGGAGTGTAAAATACTCCTTCTCTGCCATTACTTCCATGTTCATTTGACACAATTGTTAGTATGTGCTATCTATGGGTCTAATTGGGCTATTTGAAAATGATCAGTATTGGATATGGTTGAAACTATATACTAGTGTGAAAATTATTTATTTAGGTGACGATAATTTTGCCATCACACCATATATATATATATATATTAAATATTTTATATTTTTGCTTGAAGGCAATTACAATGCGAATATCGCATAAATTCGATAATTATAGAAGATGACAATGACAAGTGAATTTCGCAAAGAATCACTCGGTGTGTAGAATATCGTACAGACTGTCTCAACTTTATTAAGTCTCATCAGCGATATATACTAACGATTTCCCTCCGACAGAAATCGAAACCGGGACTTGGGCAGGATAGTTTTGACACTATACTGTTTCAGCCACGATACAGCACCGAGAAATACCTGCGAAATCAACTTGTCAATGATACTAGCGTCTCTACCATACGAGGCAAGGAAGGCGCTGGGTGAATAATAACAAGTACATCCGGGCCTTTATGCTTTTCGGCGAAGGGAAATAAGATTTTTTTATTTGGATGCTTGTTTATTTATAGAAGCATTGCTGAATAACGTATGTATATTAAATATTTTATATTTTTGCTTGAAGGCAATTACAATGCGAATATCGCATAAATTTGATATATATATATATATATATATATATATATATATATATATATATATATATATATATATACTATAGTGCGGGATTGTCACTGTTTCAGCTTTTACTGGAACGGTATGCCAAAATGCAGTATTATTGGTAGAGTGCTCAATATAAAATAAAATAGAGCTATTATATAATATAATGAAATGAATATATAAAGGTTTTACATATCCATTTATTTGATGACAAAGGAACAGTCACAACCATTTGGTTTCATGCATGCGTAAGCGCAAACAATCTTCAGGTGACGTTGTTTCAATCTAACTCTAAAGAGAGAAATATTTTACGGTTTGAACTGCCGTTTAATTTACTTGTTAAAATGAATTGTTTAATGACTTTTTTGAAAACATTAAAAAAACATTATCCACCCATTACCGAGCTGTATGAAATATCTTACACAAATACCGTTAAATAGAATTACAGTTTTATACCTACAATGTTACTGAAAATATTAGCAAAATTAACTTGAATTTCACTTATTTCGACATCAAAGTCTGCTGTCTTGTCCAGATGCCTCGACAGTAATTGCTCAAAGAAGGAAGAGAAAAGGGGCAGCTAATTACCGGAAATGGTCGAACTCATTAGAAGTCAGTGCTTCACCCGGTGAGAACACAAAGTTCAATCTTTGTTCTTGTTACAAAATTGGTCTTTTGTGACGTTACAGTAAGTCGTAAGCACTAAACATTAAAAAATATTTGCATTAGACGAGACATCTTATTATAATGGAGATTGTGTGTTTGTCTGTAACCGAAACTATATTATGACTCAAGTCACAATTCCCTTAGTTATTTTCGGCACATTCTCCATTATTTTATTTTTACTTAAACCTCAATTATCAATAAAATTGTTTTACATTATTAATACTGTTGGCCATATCTGATATTTTCCACGTACCCCACTTGTACGGGTCAGGCACAAAGGCCCTATTTATGTGGGACCACCCACAAGCCGAGACTCATGGGGTGGCGGATGAAAAATTGCGTCGATCCCGTCGGCATTCCCCCTCAAGAGGGGCGCCTCAGGCACTGGGCAATAAACCCAGCCCTGCCCCTTTAAATCAAGGGGGCAGGTGTTGCCTGGGGGGATGGCCCCCTGGGATCGACGCAGTTAATTATAGCAATGGTCCAGAGGCCGAAGCCACTGTAGACCATATCTACATACTAATAACATGCAACTGTATTTATATATAGTTTATATAGTTTATGAATGGGAAGGCTAATTTGCATATTGATATTAAAAATTTGGTTTTAATAAGTACTAGTACAATTACTTGAATTGACTGAAAAAAACAAAAAAGTAAAGATCTACCATTCAATTGTTATGTAAACAAAAAATAGTGTCCTCTTAATGCTAAATGCTAAAGTGAATGTATTGTACACAAGAATAATATAAAAATTGATGGCAAAATAAAAATGAAAAACCTACTTGGGTTCTACTCAAGATACTTTAAAGAAAATATTTTAGAATCATAAAACCAGCTCTTCGTATATGCATAGTACCACCCTTTCTAAGTATGTCTGGAACATTAAAAGCAAATATGCCGTTGACCTAATCCTAAACTGGGCCGCCCTGTCGGTTGGGGCGTTAGAATGCACAGACTGCACCTCTGCAGAGGGGTAAGACTCCCCCAATGGGGCCACATGTTGGCCGTGGGTGGCGACTCGTGATGCTTAAGGATAGAGCCCAGGTGGATGAGCAGTTCATGACATGCAATACTCCACTTTGGCCCTATCTTGGGCTAGACGGGCGGTCGGAGAGGCCCCCTCCGATCAATCGGCTGGTCACGTCAAGCCCTAACACCTATATGATTTTCCCAACCCTATTGCCCTTATGGCAAGCCTCAAGCCCTTTTTATCATATGGGTGCTAGAAGGTGGTGACTGAAGGTCTACATGTCCTGGGAATGACGTTAAACTCTATCTGATGGTGAGGTTCCAGTTTTGGAGGTTTGGGGAATGTGGAACACCCCTTCATCACCATTGCTCCCTGGTCCACTCTGACCCGGAGTGGTAGTACCTGTTAGGGTCCCATCTATGGGTTAAATAGAAAACATGAGTTTATAAACAAAATTGTATTATCCATTAAGAATTGATTTATTTCAAAACTTTATCGGCATTAAATGACCCACTGAGGTTCATATGCCGTGAAACAAAACAAAACAAAACAAAACAAAACAAACCTAAACTGGGATAATGTTGAAAGAGTTCGTAATTACAAAGCGGGTCATAAATTCTGCATTTTCTGTATAGAGTAAAAGTTGGCTATTCCAATTTTAAAGAATTTCCAAAACCAAAGATCTAGTGATTTTCAAATCAGAGATCGGATGTAGGCACAAAGATAAATAGCTCCGACACAATTAACTGACCCATTACGCGTTTAGGCTTTTCTTCTTTTATGTAAATTTCCATACCTTTTTCTATATGTGTACCTGTTTATACCAATCCCATCTTATTAGAGTTTTTTTTTCTGAAAATCCTTATCGGTGAAACCTTTGTAGTTAACTTCTGTTACTGATTCGGTTCTCTTTATGTACGTATTGGGCAATTTTCAATATACTTTTTTCTCCTATATCATATATCAACATGCGTTTGTATAATGAATTCCATAATATTGCCACGTTGAAGAACATCACATACACATCTTCTCCTAGACTAGTTGCCGCACCAAGGTTAAAGATTCCAGTTAATTCCCCATAGCCGTAGGGAGAATATTCAAATGCACAGGGTATTAGTGCTTTGTGAAATGCAAACATCCCTCGTCTAGGACTATATATATATAACCTTATATATATATATATATATATATATATATATTATATATTATATAAGTCCTAGACGAGGCTGTTTGCATTTCACATAGCATTGCACAGAGCTAGTTCTAAGCAGCACCTAACCATTCTTGAAGCTGCTTATATTTCATTCTTTCGCCCCATTCTGTGCAGACAAAAACCCAAACACTCCCTTTACTTGTTGGGAGACATCTCCAACCCTGTTTCGACCTGAGGGTTCATATATATATCCCCCCTTTTCTTTTCCTTTTTTTCGTTTTTTTTTTTTTTTTTTTTGTCCCCTCTGGCTCAACTCCTTTGTTCTTAAAGAATATTTCTATACAATCTGACTTTTATTCGTCGCCGGTGTTTTACACTCGAAAAAGAACCGGTCGAAAAGGCCTTCGTATTCCCTTTATTTTATATTTTATTTTATAATAAAATATTACCATCTTATAATTGTATGATCTCCCTACATGTATATGATTCCTCCACTTTTAGTATTATATAAGTTATCCTGTACCAAATATATATATATATATATATATATATATATATATATATATGAAGTGGACAAACAATGTGTTTGAAATGGCGATAGCCGACAATTTTTAGGGAGATTATGTGCTTAATTAAAGTCATACCTAATTTGTTAATTAGTTAATTATAATTAAATGAATTAGGGGTGCATATCGGTTTAAATGTAAAGCGTAAAAAAATCGAGAAAAAGTCGATCTCCGTATAAGCTGAAATGTACATACAGAGATCGATTTTTTCTCGATTTGTTTACGCCTTACATTTAAACCGATATGCATGCCTAATTCATTTAATTATAATTAATTAATTAACAAATTAGGCATGACTTTAATTAAGCACATAATCTCCCCAAAATATATATATATATATAATATATATATATATATAATACCTAGGGTTTGTCATTGACGTTGACCCCCAGCTACCCGTCTCTCTTGACCCCACCTACCACTACTTAAGCAAGACGAACAGAAAACAAGTGAGTCTCCAAGCCAACATATTGGCATAAAACACTTGACCCTTTGTCCTCCACAAATGGATGCCGACTTCAATACAAAATGTTAAGTAGACGAAGATGCCTTTTAAAATTGGCCAAGTTTTCCAAGACAGAAGATGAACTGAACAATATTAGACTATATCAACTTTAAATTTAGAACGTTAGATCATTTTATTATGGAACTTCATTTGCCGTATTTACTTGAGTATTAGTCGAAATTTGATTCGGATTTTACAAGAATAACAATTTTGTCAGGAAGTATCTGTTTTTCTTTCTTTCCTTCTTTTCCTTTTTTTATTATGTTTGATTGAAATAGATAAGCGCGCTAACCCACTCTCTCTCTATCTTTTCGCTAATCACGTTCTTTCTTCATTCACGTTATATTTTTTCTGTGAGCCATAACCTTTTTCCTCCCTTTCTTTCTGTTGTAGTAGATGACTCACCTATGACCAGAACAATGGACTTACCCAAAGGGTGTATCTAGCAGAGCAAAGCTGCTCAAGTGGGGAAGTAGCAAGTGCATGACTTCGTGTACGCTGTACCAATGAAACCCTCCTCATTTTGTACTTGATATGCGTTGAATACATCTGTTCTTTACTTCTATCTCCGTGTTGAGGATTTATTTATGAGTAAAGTAAAGTCGTCGGGGCGGCCTAAAGTCGGTATCAGCCAGTCAGCGAGGGAGTCTATCCCCTTTTCAATAGCGCTAGACCAAGGAAATTGTTTTTTAGCATCAGAGGTCGAGCGCCACACCTACCATCATCTCCTTACTTTACCGCACAGATCCCTGTGCTACTCATACGCTGAGTTAGCGAGGACCGGTATCAAACTAGGAACATTGTGGTTTCTAGCCGAACGCTCTACCGACTGAGCTAACCCGGCCCCTTTAACAGGTCATTACACTTTCTTAATAATAAAAAAAAAATGATCCATTAATTAGTTTAAGAAAACTAAGGGCCAGTTTAGCTCGGTAGAGTATCTGCCTATGAATCACAAGGTTTCGAGTTCAATACCATTCCCCAACAACTCAGTGCATGAGTAGTAATCTTAGGTAATCTGATCTGTGTAGTTGAGCTCAGCGAAAAAATAACTGTGCATTATTTCAAGTAAACAGTTTCTCTTTATATATATATATATATAATATATATATATATATATATATATATATATATATATAAAGGGGCCGGGTTAGCTCAGTCGGTTAAAAGAAAAAGAAGAAAGAAAGAAAGAAAGAAAGAAAGAAGGGAAAAGCTGTTTAAAAAAAGAAAAAAGATATCAGAAAGAAAGGGAGAAATAAATAAATAAAAACATGAAAGAAAGAAAATATGAAAAAGATATGAAAAAGAAAAAAAGAAAGAATGAAAGAAAGAAAGAAGTGAAAAACTTTAAAGAAAAAAAATGTGATAAAAAAAGGGAGAAAGAAAGGAAAAACATAGAAGAAAGACAGAATAAAGAAAAGAACAACAAATAAAGAAAGAAAGAAAGAAAGAAAACGAAAGAAGGAAATAATTTTTTTTAAATAAAGAAATGAAGAAAAAGAAATAATAATAAAGGAAAGAAGACAAAATATTTGTTTTGATGTGGTTTATATGTTTAACGGTCAGTCAACTCTTAATGGGTTATGTAATGCCGAAATTTTATTGATTTCTAAATGCTTGCAAGTAATTACATGTACATATTCATTTTTATTAATTACACTTCTATTTTTCTAGACTCATTTATTTGCACAGTTATATGATATCAGGAAGCGCGTGGTGTAATGGTTAAAGTCATGGGAAATGGACTCGTCGACCCGAGTTCAAATCCTGGGTGTGGTAATTGCATTTCACTTATCGCTAATACCCTTGGGAACGGTATGAATCCTAATAGAATCCTAATAAATAATTGGTAAATAGTATGGCAGACTGTGCTCTTTAACCTTTGTTAGGCAACCGGTCTAGGAGAAAGAAAACTCTGAATTCAAACCTGTTAAACTCCCCTTAAAAATTGACCTTGTGTCACATCCTGCTCGTGCGGAGGGACTGGTAAATATATATATGATATCAGACAATTCTACCTAATACAAATAATTTGCATATACTTAAATGGTTTGAAGTATTTCTTTCTAACATTAATAATTCTATTCAATAATAATCATATATTTGCACAGTTATATGATTTCAAGTATTCCTATCTACCACCACTAATTTGTATTACGGTCAAATCACAGAAAAAGCACCGGTTCCCCATAGATCACCGAAGTTAAACAACGATGAGCCTGTTCAATGCTTCATTAAGAAACAGCAGGTACTGTAAGCAATCCGAGCCCTTTGTTTATCAAAATGACTTGATTCGACATTAAATGACCCGAAAAGGGTTGATATGCCGTAAAACAAAACAAAACAACTGACCAATAATTTTTTAATGGTTTTAAGTAATTAATAATAATCCTTGGTAAACAATTATAGCTTCCAGTAACTATTTCTAATACAAATAATTAGCACTCTGTTATGTGGTATCAAGTATTTCTATCCAATACAACTAATTTGCAAATATATCTATTTGACCCACAGATGGGACCCTAACAGGTAATACCACTCTAGATCAGTGTACCTGAGACTAATGGCACTGGAGGGTTACTCCATACTCTACAGATTTTGATTTCAAATAAATAATATAAATGTTATAGGCTTTTTTGTTAGATTTCGATGCATAGAATTCATTGATGCCAAAGAAAGTGCTATATTTAAATGATTGGCAGAGACATAATACCCTCCTTATAGTGCCTCAAAATAACCAATTTTGTAAAAGGTGTCGATTCTATTGGATTTTCGTAACGACTTTCGTAGGTCCAGAAAAAACATATTTTTGGGAATCTTTAAAGTTTCGATTTTATTAGCTTTTCTGATAGATTCCGATGCGTAGAATTCATTGATGCCAAGGAAAACACGCAATTCGACGAATTGGTATAGATATGAGCCCTTAAAACAACCTTATAGTCTTTAAAGATGTCCAATTTAATTAGAATATTAGGTTTCGATTTTATAGGCTTTTTTGTTAGATTTCGATGCGGAGAATTCATTGATGCTAAAGAAAGTGCTATATTTAAAGCATTGGCAGAGACATGAACACTTAAAAAACCTTATAGTGCCTCAAAATCATCAATTTTGTAAAGATTTGAGTTGTCGATTTTATCAAGTATTCCTATCGAATCTATTAATGGAGATTCGCTTCCGGTTTTTGTCTGTAACAATTACGTCACTACTTTCGTCACATACCCAATACATAATCCAACGTCATAACATAGAATAAATGTACTCAAAATGTGAGCATGCAACGTTAGACAATCCTCATTGTTTCAATAAATAGATGCCCGGCGTTATATATTTATATATATATTGTTTTATTCTAATATAATATTCAAAGTTATCGGAACTGTTTCCATTTCAAATTGTCTTTCCTTCTTTCTTTCTTTTTTTTACTCCTTTAATAAATTTGACGATTTTACATACTTATGGTACACATTCTATGACATTGAATTTTCAGTTCCCATCCCCTCAGGCAATATATTTCAAAAAATATTTTTACATCGCCCGGAGGGTGTTTTTTATTTTGTACTAGTAATGATTGTTTCCCCGGAAATTTGAACTCTCAGTGACCGTAAAATACATAAACAAACCTATGTATTTAATAGTTTAAAAAACCCAGTCTCGCTACAGCTGTCAGTAGACAAGGGGATAAGATATCCGGCAGGCAAACAACCAGTCTGAGTTCGACCCTAGCCAAGGAGAGCTGTTGTGTCTAGCCACACTGAAGAGGCGTGAAACGCCGAAACACGTGTCTGTGGATGACATATATATATATATATATATATATATATATATATATATATATATATATATATCGGATGAGTTTAATTTTCAATGTAGATATCATATATATGTGTATGTGTGTGTGCTATATATCTATATATGTCTATAATATATTTTTCATACTTACGGAACACACTCTATGACATTGAATTTTCAGCTCCCATCCCCTCAGGCAATATCTTTCAAAAAATTATTTTTACATCGCTTAGAGGGTGTCTTTTTATTTTGCTAGTAATAATAATTTATAAACAAACCTATTTGACCCATAGATTGGAATCTAACTGGTACTACCACTCCAGGTCAGAGTAGACTGGAGATTAATGACAATGAACAGTTACTCTATACTCCCAGATCTCCATAACTAGAGCCTTACCATCAGATGTGGTTTAATCTCATACTAAGGACACTCCCTGTTTGCGGGGAGTTTTATCCCTCAGCATGGAATACAGTCAGCGTGTTCTAAGTCCCTACCCCATGTTAGTGGGGGGGGGGCAACATAGCACTGAAGTAGGCGTACAAAATCCTATAAACAGTGACAATAAAAACCTTCAAAAACTTTTGGAAGACAACTTCACAAAGTTATTCTAGATTTAGAGATGACGTAGAAAAACAAGAAGTCAACTTAAAACATCATGAATTCAGATCGGATACATTCAAACAACTAAATAAATAAATGGATGAAGGTTTTAACTTGTGTCCCCAATCCACTACACTAAACAAAGAATGCATCAGAGTTTACGATTTGGAGACATTCTTTAGAAGAATAAAATTAAAAGCGCATTATGGAATATCACACTATCAACTAAAAGAAACTACGAAACCCATTCACTCAGAAATAATATAGACACAACAACGGAACACATTTCAAATAGCTGTTAAACAAGACATAAAACTACTTTTTAAATAACACTTAGCATATCACAACCTAACCACAAATACTGAAACACTTAAATGTCTCAGAGAAAGAGATGGTTTTAAAAAGCTGATAGACAAGGTGTTGTATACTCTCTTTACTTCTATTATTCTTCTGCTCATCTTTGGTATCTTACGTTCTTCTTCTAGCGTCTGGACTTCGTCTTGGGGACTTCGTGTCTGGTCTTCCATTGGGGAGTTCTCTTTATCAGAAGCCCTGTGTCATTGGTAGTTTTTAGATAATAACCCAAGACTTCGATTTGCTTTAGATCATATTTTATTCCGAAATATCCACCAGACTACCTGCGCAGATTGAGTTGGCCGTGCGCTTAACACGACTTACCACCTTCGCCGATCTGACTAAACTCTCTTTCTAATCTAAACCGGAAGAGGGTCTTCTCCACCGATTCTCACGCCTTACTAGGGTGATTTGTGTAACGGGGGGTGGGCATGTGGCCGTGTATCTGCCTTCTTGTGGGATACTGCTTGCACGATTTGTTCAAGATCACACACAGCATCCTTGTGCAGCTCCTATCCAGTCTATGTTCCATGCGCCTCGTCAAGGTCCAAGTGGTGCAGCCATACAACAGCACCGACACCACCATGGCCTGGAAGAATTGTCGCTTCAACTTATCGGGGAGTCTGTTTATAGCGGACCATGCCTTCCCTCTGCGTGCATCAACATCGCTTTCTGTGGATGAGATATTACTACCTAGGTACGTGAATTGTTCTACTGATTTTAGAGGCTTACCGTCGAGCGTGGAGGTATCGTCTTTCTTTTATAAAATTTGAAATAGGATATACGTTGCTTTTCATATTTATATTCGAAACTGAAGAGATTATAATACCGGGCCCGGTTTATTTATTTTCATAAAAAGTTTTCTTAAATGCTTCAGAAGAGTCCAAGTGGTACAGCCATACCGTAGCCCTGACACGGCTTCAGCTTGGAAGAATTTTCCCTGTCCTTTCCCAACTAGCTTTTTCTCTAAACGTTTGAGTCCAAGTTATGCAGCCATACAGAGGCACTGAAACGGCTAAAACTTGGAAGTATTGTCGCTTTATCTCATCAGAGGGATCAGATTTCTGTATTCTTTCTTATAGTAAAAAGGAGGCGCGTGGTCAAATCGTTAGAGTCATAGGAAATGGGCTCGTCGCCCCGAGTTCAATTCCTAGACGGAGCTGTTTGAATTTCACATAGCGCTAATACCCTTGGGAAAGGTATGAATCCAATTCTCCCTCCAGCTATGGGTAAATAGCAGGGTAGACTGGGCTCTTTAACCCTGGCTAGGTAACCGTTCTAGATGGAAAACTCTGAATTCAAACCTGTAAAACTCCGCTTAAGAAATTGACCTTGTGTCACATCCTGCTCGTGCGGAGGGGTTGGTAAATATATATAGTAAGATAAAATTTGAAATAGGATATATGTTGCTTTTCCTATTAACGTCGCAACTGAAGAGATTATCATACCGGGACCGGCATCAACTCCAGGGTGAGGCATTTTGAATAGAACCGATGTTTTCTTTCATAAAAATCGTATCTAACGATTGTGATGAATCAACATCTACATATCCAAACACGCAGCATTCATATTTTGTATTTAAAGTAAGTGGTATGTATCTTCCTCACTAGACAAACTGCCTCTTCTTTGCCACCAGTCCTTAGCTCTACCACAATCGCATCTCACAATTCTCCTTAGAGGCTCCGAGGCTTTATCCGACGCCCCCTCCAAGGATAGCCAGGATGGGTTTGTAAAAGTACTTTCTTATGTGATGGCCTTTCAAGCACTGGGGGAAAAGCCGTGTACAGCGAGGAGGTCGAGATATTTTTCAAATTCGTGGACCGGAGGTGGATGAAACCCTTGCAGAGACGGTGGGCAGAAACGCGGTGTTTGAAATATATTCATGCTATTTAAAGATGCGGGAGAGAGCAAGAGAAGGGCGTACAAGAGGTCATGGAAAATAGTGAGGTGGGCGAAAAGGCGGAGAAGGAAGTCCAAAAAATGAAGAGGGGGGAGAGATTATTTGTAAGTAGATAAAGACAAGAGATAGAAGGGAAAGAGATGGAGGGAAAAGAGACAGATAGAGAAAAAGAGAGGGTGTTGTTGGATTTGAAGAAGAAGAAGAAGAAGAAGAAGAAGAAGAAGAAGAAGAAGAAGAAGAAGAAGAAGATGATGATGATGATGATGATGATGATGATGACGTGGTCAATAGAAGAACAAGAACAAGAAGTATGAGGACGATAGATAGGGTGGTCAATAGAAGAGAAGAAGAAGAAGAAGAAGAAGAAGAAGAAGAAGAAGAAGAGAAGATAGATAGATTGATAGATAGGGTGGTCAATAGAAGAAGAAGAAGAAGAAGAAGAAAGAAGAAGAAGAAGAAGAAGAAGATAGATAGATTGATAGATAGGTGGTAATAGAAGAAGAAGAAGAAGATAGATAGATAGATAGATAGATATAGGGTGGTCAACAGAAGAAGAAGAAGAAGAAGAAGAAGAAGAAGAAGAAGAAGAAGAAGAAGAAGAAGATAGATAGATAGATAGATAGATAGGGTGGTCAATAGAAGAAGAAGAAGAAGAAGAAGAAGAAGAAGAAGAAGAAGAAGAAGAAGAAGAAACGGAGGCGGGGGATATCAGGATAAGATCGTGTATATGAAACAGAATTGAATAAACGAATAATCTTTATTTGAATTAATACGCTAAGTTTTTCAACTATAAATAAGGACACGTTTAATTCTTAACTTCTTTTAATTGTTATATTTTTACGGGTAAAAATAAGATTAATTAAATGAATATGTCTTCATCACTTTAACTCAGCAAACAATTTAAGACTGAGTCTAAGTTTTTGTCAAATGTACAGAATCAGTTTTTAGAAAAATAAAACAGTTTCTCTCTTGAGTTTGGGGTTCTATTTTCTTAAATAATATTTTAAATGTAAACAAACATTGGAATATAAGAATTATCAGCAATCATTTCTTTTAATTTCATAAGAATCTAGTCTAAATCATTTTCTTCTTATCCACTCTCTTACTTCTATCTCCCACCTTTCTCTCTCACTTAGTGGTGTTCTTAAAATCACCTGAGTACGTTCATGGACCGGATCCTTCTGCTAGCATATATATATATATATATATATATATATATATATATATATATATATGAGAGGTATCCAAAACTTGGTAGTGAGGGATGATTCTATATGTGATTTCTAAGATACACTGTATTATTATTGTATGATCCAGTATGTATAAATACAGTGAATCTTTAAATCACTAAAGAGAGAGCTCAATGTGTAATAATCTTTTTAGATTATATACAGAGCAATATTTATCTTAGAAAGGAAGGAAAAACTGAACACCGTAATTCCATAATAAATTTATTTCGACCAAAAATGGGGCCTATATAAATCCAATTTGATTTAATATAGCTTCCTAAAATCCAGTCTTATCAGATGAAAGATCAAGTTATTTGAATTGCACAACTGAAAAATTTTACTTCTCAAAAAAAATAAAAATAAATAAATTAAAATAAATAAATAAATAAATAAATTAATATAAATATATATATATATATATATATATATATATATAGGGTGACAAAAAAACATCCCTTTTTTAAAAAGTCAAGCCTACTTTTTGACGTCACCCTGTATATATATATATATAGATAGATAGATAGATATATTGCTCTGTGCATATATATATATATATATATATATATATATATATATATTATATATATATATATAGTCATCCACAGACACGTGTTTCCACTTATCAAGTCTCTTCAGTGGGGCTAGAAATTTGTGAGCTACCTACAACTAAGATAGAAACCGAATCGATTCAGCAGCCGTCGGACCAGCTTACCGCTCGGCTATCGCCACCCACAGAATGCGAAAGGGATTTTAACTGTTTGAATAATAAACATATAATAAACAATTTATCAGTCAAGGGTGGTTCCCCTTTGATAATGTTAGACTTATAGGAAATAACCAGATTTATTTTAAAATCCCGGGCAGCGTTTGATAGCTCTGATGCAATGAACTCATATTGATAAACCCCACTTTACGAGAATGGAAAGCAGCTTTCTGGAAATCAAGACAAGTACAAGTCACTATATGCCGATTTCGCATTGGTCTCACAGGACTTGCACACTCCTTTAAACTTAAACAGAACGAACAACGACAGTGTATATCATCTTAAACAACCTACACTGTTAAACACTTTCTCGTTGAATGCAGAACTATCGCTCCCATCAGATTTAGCTTTTTCAATCCAAATGATATGAAATCTACTTAAAAATGTCAACATAGATGACATTTTGTGGGAGAAATAAAATTATATCAAAAATTATAAATGTAAACATGATCAATATTATTCCAAGTAGGTATTTACCCAGCCCGTTCGTCACGAGTAGGATGTGACACAAGTCCATAAGTATGGGGAATCAAAGGGAGGATTTTCGAAACTAGCTTGCTAACCATTATACCACTATGGGATAACATATCAAGTAATCACTCCACATAATCCCCGAACCACCGAATTAGAATACAATCCAAGATGATGTTGTCATATTGGCAAAATGAAATAAAACCTATAGAAAAAAGTTACATAAAAAGTAAATATAAACGTAAAATGTACGCAATTCCCTAACCCCTGAGCATTAAATAACCCCGGGCAGGTTGACAATGAGTCAATCAACCTTCTGCTTTCTTTCAATTTAATGCAATAGTAATGTAATAGTAATTTAATGTAATAGCAGACAAATAAAATCTAAGATCTGAAAAAAAATGTGGTATGAGAACAAATCGAGTGTTATAATTAAAGATATGCATACAATTCTACAGTGCTTGGTTATGTACGGAAGATGAGGACGGTTGGTGAGAGATAGTCATGGTTATCCGTGCTGCCAGCACGACCTGATGATGATGATGATGATGATGATGATGATGATGATGATGATGATGATGATGATGATACCTGGGGGAGGAACTATATATTAAACTATATTTTTGGAGGATATGTGCTTAATTGAAGTCATACCTAATTTTGAAAATTAATTTTCTCGATTTGTTTAGCCCTACATTTGAACATATATGCCCGCCTAAATTCATTAATTATTAATTAATTAATTTTCAAAATTAGGTATGACTTCAATTAAGCACATATCCTCCAAAAATTGTCGGCTTTGGATTTCAGTTTTTAAAGTAGTGGTTCTATGGAGATAAATTACGAAATAAAACGAATTATTATAGATAAGGTTTTGGTTTGGTTTGGTTTTACGGCATATCAACCTCATTTTTGTTTGTTTACTTAACCTCATTAAGCTATGTATAAACTATATTGTTTCTACTCTTCTTTAAACCTCGTTGGTGGGGCTTAGAATACGATGACTGTACCCCCCCCCCCACAGAGGGGTAAGACCACCCCAAATAAGAGTGTCTTGGGTATTACACTAAACTGCATCTGATGGTGAGACTCACATTTTGGAGAACTCGGGAATTTCTAGGTACGTTCTGTCGTTCTATCGGTCAAATAGATTTGCTTGAAAACTATTTGTATTAGAAAGGAATACTTGATATCTTAGAAAGGGGTGCAAATTATTTGTCTCAATAATAGTTTCTTGAAGCTATAATTATGGTTAAATCGAACTTAATGGACCTAAATTCCACCATTGTATGTCACCCTGCCGAAAGAAAAACAAAAGCGAAAAAAAAAAGGGAATTAACCGAATTCAATGAAATTTTCAGTGTTGATATATTAATGAATAAAAGTTATTTTATTTAAAAACTTTTACTTTTTTTCAGGTGGGTTATCTTTGAATCACGTATCCTTGAGGCGTAACACAGATTCTCAAAGATATGTGGTTCAAAGTTAACTGACCTGAAAAAATGTAAAAGTTTTTTAAATAAAATAACAGGTGCATTATATATCTTATTCATTAATATATCAACACTGAAAATATCATTGAATTCGGTTAATTCCCTGATTTTTGGTATTTTTTTTTTCTTTCGGTGAAGTGACATATGATGGTAGAATTTAGGTCTGTTAAGTTCGATTTAACCATAATTGTTTACTAATAATTATTATTAATAGTTACTTTAAACCATATAACTGTATAGAAACAAATTATTATTATTAAGTATAAATAGTTAGTTGAAACCATATAATTGTGTATATATTATTAGTATTGGATAGAAATACTTGAAACTATAAAACTTTCTATATCATATAAGCGCGTGGTGTAATGGTTAAAGTCATGGGAAATGGACTCGTCGCCCCGAGGTCGATTCCTGGATGTGGTAATTGCATTTCACTTAGCGCTAATACCCTTGGGAAAGGTATGCATTCTACTCTCCCTCCAGCTATGGATAAATAGTAGGGCAGACAGGGCTCTTTAACCTTGGTTAGGCAACCGGTCTAGGAGAAGGAAAACTGTGAATTCAAACCTGTTAAACCCCGCTTAAGAAATTGACCTTATGTCACATCCTGCTCGTGCGGAGGGGTTGGTAAATATATATATATATATATCATATAACAGTGTACAAACAAGCGATCATAGAAAAATGCAGTGGAACATTAAAGATATATTTATGATTACAATCAAACCTTTACAAATTAATTAAATTTCAGCATCAAATAACCTATAAGAAGTTGATATGCCGTTAAACAAATAGACATAAACCAAACTCTTTTTCTTTTTATTTCTCCTACTTCATTCGTCCGATTCTTCTTCTTCTTCTTCTTCTTCTTCTTCTTCTTCTTCTTCTTCTTCTTCTTCTTCTTCTTCATTTCTCCCCTTTTCTTCTTCTTCTTCTTCTCCTCTTCCTTCTCCCTTCTCTTATTCTTATTTTTCTTCTTCTCTTCCTTCTCCTCCTTCTCTTATTCTTCTTCTTCTTTTCCCCTTCCTCTCCCCTTCTCTTATTCTTCTTCTTCTTCTCCTCCTCTTCCTTCTTCTCCTTCTCTTATTCTCATTCTTCTCTTCCTTCTCCCCTTCTCTTATTCTTCTTCATCTTCTCCTCTTCATTCACCCCTTCTCTTCTTCTTCTTCTTCTCCTCCTCTTCCTTCTCCCCCTTCTCTTATTCTCATTCTTCTTCTTCTCCTCTTCCTTCTTCCCTTCTCTTATTCTTCTTCTCCTCTTCCTTCTCCCCCTTCCCTTAGTCTTTTCTAAGTTTTCTAAGCTTTAACAAAGTTAATGTTCAACAGACAATTGAACATTAATTTTGAAACCAAACCATCATTTTCTCCCTCCCCCTTCTTCTTAAAGGGCCCGGTTTAGCTCAGTCGGTAGAGCATCGGACTATGAACCACAAGGTTCTGGGTTCGATACTGGTCCTCGTCAACAGCGAATGAGTAGCACAGGGATCTGTGCGGTAAAGTGAGGAGCTTATGGTAGATGTGGCGCTCCACCTCAGACACCAAAAACAATCTCCTTGGTGTAGCACTAGTGAAAAGGGGATAGACTCCCTCGCTGTCTGGCTGATACCGACTAGGCCACCCTGACGACTTTTATAACCGACGAAGAAAAGTGGATACTTTACTGTAACGTTGAATGGAAAACAGTGCGAGGCAAGCGAAATGACTTCCGCTCTACATAGCCAGGTTTAGTAATACCGAGATCCAACGGTGTAATTACACGTTATTGAATAGTCTCAACTAGTGCAATACTCAACAGATCTTTAAATATTGCTTTTTCCTTTCTTTTTTTTTTTTTTTTTGAAGTGTGTACCTTTGCACATTTTTATCTTACAATCTACCCGTGCAAGCATCACCCCGTCAAACTTTCATTCCTTTTCATCTGTCTCCTCCTCCTGACAAATATTCTCTAAGAAAAAACAGCATCTGCTTCGAAATGGGATGAAATCGATCACATTGATTCCTGATTAGCGATTGGTTGAATTGACTTACTAGAAAATGATCTGATTGGGGAACACTTGCTGTGAATATGCGATAGTTGCGTCACCAGCCAAAACCCCCGTGATTTTAGGCACAGACTGAATTGGACAGGTAAGCGACTATTAAGTAGACGACTTCTACCTGCTTACCTGCCTAATCGATTGGCTGGTTGATTTATTTGTTTGACGGCACACCAACTACTCATGGCTTATTCAATGCCGGAATTTGATCATTTGTCAATGTTTGATTGTAATCCTAACTGTATATTTTCGATGTTCCATTGCGTCTTTTTCTTTAAAACTGTTTGAAATAATATTTAAATCTGTTTAAACTTTATTAATAAAAGAGTTTTATAATTTGCTTGAAGCATTGTGTATATATTGGTTTGGAGGTTGATTTTGAAGGCTATCACAATGCAGGTGTAAAGAAAAAAAAATAATACGGTAATAATGGTGTTGTGTGTTAACCTGTATTTTATTCTTGAATTTTCGAGATAAAATCTCTTTTTCAAAAGATCACTGGAACTGAATCAGTCTAGTTATGGCATTTCTATTTAAATTAATTTTTTTTTTTTTTTGAAAATGATGGTATTTTTTATATAACTGTATTCTCGTGTTGCATGTTTATGTGAATGCGTTTTTTGTTTGTTTGTACGTGTGCGTATGTTGTCATGCGCGTGTCCATGAAAATGCGTGTTGGCTGTGACGTATGACTGTATCCTAGCGCGGGATTGCACGTGTGTATGTGCGTATGAAAGAGCGTATTTGTGTTTGGTGGCCATGGTGACGTATAATATTTAGAGTTGGATTTATTTATTAATAAAGTAAAGTCGTCGGGGTGGCCTAAAGTTGGTACCAGCCAGACAGTGAGGGAGTCTATCTACTTTTCACAATCACTAGACCAAGGAGATTGTTTTAGCGTCTGAGGTGGAGAGCCACACCTACCATCAACTCCTCACTTTACCGCACAGATCCCTGTGCTACTAATACTCGTACGCTGATTTTGTGAGGACCGGTATCGAACCCGGAACCTTGTGGCTCTTAGTCGGATGCTCTACCGACTGACTTTATAAAGACTCAGCTCTAAAACATGGATATTGCAAATAATAAGGACGCGTTTATCTGAAGGATCTTAAACTTTATCAATACATTGACTCATAAAGCATTGATATATTTAAGTATGAAATGTTGACCTGTGTAGAGTTACTGCACATTTTATTTATACATGGGCACTTAAAACAAAATAGATAAATTAGAAAAAAATGAAAGACGGGAGTGATGGAAAATAATGGAAGAGTTAGATTTAAAGCTGTTCTAATTTTCGATTATACCCCCTCAGTTTATCATCTTCTAAATAGTTTCTAATTTGATACAATATTTTATTACATCAAAACCTATATACTTGCACTCGAAGGGCGCATATATTTGCTAGTATTACAAGAAAATCTATCATGGAAGTAGACTACACAGATGATATAGCACTTCTCGAAAATTTAGAGTAGATCCATCTAGTTTTTTTCCGACTAGCGTATCGTTAACGTTCAGTAATATAGATACGGTTACAGTTTGAAAGAATTCTAGTTTAATTTTGTTAGAGAGATCAGATTTCCATAAGATCAATAACAAGTCAGTTGCAGTGCATGCCTTTCATAAGCGTATATTGACATAGTTTTCTGTAGATGAGATATTCCTACCTAGGTATGTTAACTGCTCCACTAAAGAGCACTTGTTTGAAAGAATTCTAGTTATATTTGATAGAGAGATCAGATTTCCATATGATCAATACCCAGTCAGTTACAGTGCATGTCTTTCCAAGGCGTATATTGACATCGTTTTCTGTAGATGAGATATTCCTACCTAGGTATGTGAACTGCTCCACTAAAGAGCACTTGTTTGAAAGAATTCTAGTTATATTTTGTTAGAGAGATCATATTTCCATATGATCAATAACAAGTCAGTTACAGTGCATGTCTTTCCAAAGCGTATATTGACATCGTTTTCTGTAGATGAGATATTCCTACCTAGGTATGTGAACTGTTCCACTAAAGAGCACTTGTTTGAAAGAATTCTAGTTATATTTTGTTAGAGAGATCAGATTTCCATATGATCTATACCCAGTCAGTTGCAGTGCATGCCTTTCCTAAGCGTATATTGACATCGATGAGATATTCCTACCTAGGTATGTGAACTGTTCTACTAAAGAGCACAAATCTTCTTGATCCTGTATTAGCCTATTAAGATTTAAAGAGCGATTACCACACAGAGGAAAATGAACGGCTTAGCAGCAGTAAGTGATATCACACCTGACGACATGAGGATTACATTGAGAAACGTTATGGACACGGTTGAGTCGAATAAATCTACACTGCCAGAAAAGAGGAATCGTAGGCACTGTGTATCAAACACGAACCTGAGTCATGGGCAGAGAAAGACCATTTTGCCAATAATTAGATGTTCGACATGGACGACGATATAGAGGCAAGAGAGCGAGAACAAAACGGCGTGACAGGACAATTATTTTTTCTAAAAGAGGGTATTACAAGAAATATAATCCGCCTGGTCCTGATAGAATCCAAAGTAAGTGTGCAGTTTGCGATTCCCTTGTGCATTGGGCGGGAGATTACCCAAAGAAAACAAGAGCATGGCTTTATATCTGATGCCAATATTGTTTTTATGCCTAACAACACTGAGTATCGTTCGAATGAGACATTCTTGGAGAAACCCTTAGAGTAATGGCCTCGTCGAATGCTGTCCCCGCCCTGTCGGCTGGGGCGTTAGAATGCAGCGACTGTACCTCTGCAGTCGGTGCAAACTCCCCCAATGGGGCCATCTGTTGGCCGTGGGTGGAGACCCGTGATGCTTAAGGATAGAGCCCAGGTGGATGAGCAGTTCATGACTTGCAATACTCCACTTTGGCCCTATCTTGGGCTAGACGGGCGGTCGGAGAGGCCCCTCCCCGATCAATCGGCTGGTCACGTCAAGCCCTAGCACCTATATGATTTTCCCAACCCTCTTGCTCTTATGGCAAGCCCCAACCCCTTTGTATCATATGGGTGCTAGAAGGCGGTGGCTGCGGGTCTACATGTCCTGGGAATGACGTTAAACTCTATCTAATGGGGAGGTTCCAGTTTTGGAGGTTTGGGGAATGTGGAGCACCCCTTCATCACCATTGATCCCTGGTCCACTCTGACCCGGAGGGGTAGTACCTGTTAGGGTCCCATCTATGGGTTAAAAAGAAAAATGTATTTATAAAAAAAATTGTATTATCCATTAAGAATTGATTTATTTCAAAACTTTATCGGCATTAAATGACCCACTGAGGTTGATATGCCGTAAAACAAAACAAACCAAACCAAACCATATGCTTAGAAAAGAAAACAAGAGTATGGCTTTATATCTGATGCCAATATTGTTTTTATGTCTAGTAACACTGAATATCGTTCGAATGAGACATTCTTGGAGAAACCCTTAGAGTAATGGCCTCGTCGAATGCTGTCCTTCGGGAAATGGTATTAAAGACACTAAATGATGGTAGATACCTCTTTGATGTTACTTTGGGGTGGTGTGTTAGTGCAAAGAATTCCCTTCACAATGTACACGAGTATGGTCGTAACCAGGTAGTTTTTGGCAAGAATTCAAATTTGCTTTCAGTGTTTTCTAATCAACCCCATGTCTTAGAGAGAGATTATCAACAAGTAAAATTGTTGTTGAAAATCTTAATTCAATACCCACAGCTAGGTTGGTAGGTTGGTTGGTTGGTTGGAGTTCACGGCTTGTCAACCCTTGTTGGGTTATTTTCATACCAAAAACATTGTTTTATTCATTTTTGTTGCGTATTCAATTTTTTTTTTCAAACTCAATTTTTTAAAACACTTTTTTAATCTATTTAACCGATAGACCCTAACAATTTTTCTCGGAATCTTTTTTAGATGAGGCTTGATAATTAGTATTATTTACGCGAGCTCGACAAGAAATATCTGAAGAAGGCCAAAGGGCACATCGGCCGAAACGTTGTACAGATAACAATGAAAATGAGGACAATAGTCAGAATAATCCAAATAATACTAAAACCCTAATATGTTTGGGTCAGGGTAGACCTGGAAGTCATGACGATAAAGAGGTACTCCACATTTCCCAGAGTTTCAGAATTGAAATTTTCCCTCTAGATGTAGTTTAGCGACATAACTAGAACAATCGCAGCAAGGAAAGCTGAATCAGTGAAAGTGAATCATTAGAAAATATAAGTAGAGCTTTGAGATATCAAATCAGACCTAACCTTTCTCAAGGCGATAATAATGGGGATATTGTCTACTATATTGTAGATGCACCCGTCGTGTATTTGTTATAGTCGTAGGAATTGGACGAGACAATTCGAGTTCAAATCCAGGACAATGAAGTGTGCATTTCAAGTAGCACTAATACGCTTGGATAAGGTAAGTACCCAATTATTGTCCCTCCAGCTGAGGGTAAGCAGACTGGGCTATTCAATTTTGGTTAGGTAACCATCCGAGAATGAAACCTATTAAACTCCGCTTAAGAAATTTCCCTAATGTCACATTCTGCACGTGTGGAGGGGTATATATATATATATATATATATATATATATATATATAATATATATATATATATGCGTATATAAAAAAAAAGAATAAAACATTTTTTTCTGAGAACAATACATTTTGTGGACCTTCTTTTTGATAAAATATTAAATTTTCTCCCGTTGGAACCAGAACAACATTTATATATATATATATATATATATATATATATATATATATATATATATATATCCCGACGACTTTTTTAAATATATATATATATATATATATATATATATATATATTAAAAAAAGGCGACGGTGTGCCTAAAGTCGGTATCAGCCAATCAGCGAGGAAATCTATCCCCTTTCACTTGTGCTTGACCGAGGAGATTGTTTTTGCGTCTGAGGTGGAGCGCCACATCTACCATCGGCTCCTTACTTTACCGCACAGATCCCTGTGCTACTCATACGCTGAGTTGGCGAGGGCCAGTATCGAACTAGGAACTTTATGGTTTCTAGCCGAACGCTTTACCGACCAGAACGTCTCTGTGACATCTGCATCGTCCAAGCTGAATCCATTGATACCCCTTATGCCAATTGATGATGAATTAACTGATAGTATTTTAGAAGAACATTGTTCTCGAATTTGGGAGAGTCCAGCCCAGCAGACGCCAGACCGTTTGCACTGCAAGGCATTGGCCCCATGGGTGTCTTCAATTCAGGTGCCCCCAGGTTCATTAGCCAAAGTGCGCAGTGAGCACAAGAAAACCGTTACTACCACGTTTTCATTGCAGTAGCATAAGCAGTTCATCCAAAAGGGCTCAATATATCTTGTAGAATATAGAGCATTTATAGTAACAGAAAAGTTCTTCTCTCTACCACTGTTTCGGTGTTCAAGGTACACCTTCCTCAGGAGAACTAAAAAATTATGGGTAATATCATATATACTTGCCTGATAAACTAATAATGGTAGCTAATATTATATATACGTGCATGGTAAACTAATCATTAATTTCAAAGGAAAAAGTTTAGTTTTAGGGACAAAAAGTTTATTTTTTAGGAGACATAGAGAAATAAAATTAATTCTAAACCAGGCAAGTATAAAAAATATTAGCTACCTATAATTTTTTAATTCTCCTGAGAAAGGTGTACCTTGAACACAGAAACCGTGGTAGAGAGAAAAACTTTCTACAACTAATATATATATATATATATATATATATATATATATATATATATATACCAAACTTATTGGTAAATCCTCGCGGTGAGAAAAAAAACAAAAAAACAAATAGTTTGATTGTAAAAATATACTACCAAACATCACCCGGGAAGAAAAGAATTTTTTGGAAAAAAAGAAAAGACTAAGATAATCGTACGAACGAAAAATAATCTATTGGTACAATATTTTGACCAAAAGAAAAAACAATATATATAAGATATCTATATTCATACAAAAACGCCAGGAAACTAAAGCTAATAAGTAAAAAGTGCTCAATATCTAAGTAATATAAAGATAAATCTAATGAGTCAGATAAACCTACTAAAATTTTCGCTTAATGCTCTTCAGGGCTAAGATCCGACTAAGAGCCCTGAAGAGCATTAGGCGAAACTTTTAGTAGGTTTATCTGACTCATTAGATTTATCTTTATATATATATATATATATATATATATAATAATAGAAAGAAATCAACAGACCGTGATATGGCTATTATGAATTTATTTTAGCTGGTAACGGGTAAATGGACGAAACGTGACGTAGAAAGATTATATTACGCCAATATCAAAGTTGAGAAAACCTTCATTTAAAAAATCGGACCATATGACCTTAAGGCACCCCTTCCGCGATCTCGCCTCGTGGGGACATTTTTTTCATTTACACCGTAAAAATCCGTTTGTTTGTTAGGTATTAGGGTTAGGGTTATGGGTTAGTTTTATAATTTAAAAAGAAAATCTAAAAATCGTCTGTAAACAATTCATCAGATTTTAACGGTGTAAATGGAAAAAATGTCCCCATGAATCGAAATCGCAAAAGGGGTGCCTTAAGGTCATATGGTCCAAAAAATCAACATTCGTAATACTGACCTCTACCTGACTCCTAACACCGTCCGTCCTATGGCACAAATCGGAATTAGACAATTAACAAATATCTCCCCCCTCTCTCTCTCTCTCTCTCTCTCTCTCTCTCTCCCTCTCTCTCAATTTATATGCATATTTAACCGCTTTCCAAAAACCTAATCGTTCACGCATCTTCGAATTCCCCAATCAGATTAATTCTTCAACTGGTACCATTGTTGCGGCACTTGTATTTCTTTTTTGCTAAAAAAATCCTTGGGGGTCTTATTCTTCTCCCTCTTTATTCACATTACAGCCAATGCGTTCAAGAGGAATCAACATTTTCTACTTCCTTTTACATTCTTCTCGTTTTCCCGTCAAGTCCTGTCTGCAATTGTCGCACCCTCACCCTCACCCAACTCAATTCTTCTTCTTCTTCTTCTTCTTCTTCTTCTTCTTCTTCTTCTTCCCTTGATCTCTCTGTCGCCTTCTCTAATTCGACCTCCTCCATCTTGGCGTTTCAAATTAGCTTCATTTGCTACTTCCGCTTCCGGTATAATTTTTCTTCCATCTCTTTTTCCTAATTTCTGCATTCAGCTTTGTAAATAGCTTCAGCATTTTTTCCATCATCTTTTTACTCGACGCTTCATTTTCTCAATTTTTAGGTTAACATTCGAAATTTTCTTTTTCTTTTTTTTAATACCGTATATACGTGATCCTTTCAAATATTAGCTTTAGGATTAAACTCAGTGGTAGACGATTACACGGATACTATAATCCAACGACACAGAGATATCTTACTGCCTTATCATCTTAAGCATTTTGTATATCTTTAACAAACTGAATTAGTTATTAATCAGTATATTTGAGCTGTAAGTTTGGTGCGGAAGACAGTTTTCATCACACACATACACACACACACACACACACACATATATATATATATATATATATATATATGTGTGTGTTGTGTGTGTGTGTGTGTGTGTGGTGTGTGTGTGTGTGATCAAAAGTCGAGGAAGAAAGTGGATAAAAAAAAACAATTACAATCAATTAATATTTCGCCTCTGTCTATTTACGAATATTCATCACAACTTTTTTTATTTTGAAACAGAACTGCTGTGTATATATAGTAAAAAGGTGGACACCTTTTCAATATATATAATATATATATATATATATATATATAATATTATATATATAAAGCGTATTTATAAACACATAAGAGGTCTTTAAATAGGCGATTGTTGGTTGTTTTGTTTTACGGCATATCAACCCATTTCGGTTTATTTAATGTCAAATCAAGTCATTTTTATAAGAAAAGAACGCAGGTTGCTCATAGAACCAATGGTTACTTAAATGGTCACTTAGTTAAGTATTGAACAGGCTCAGCGTGACTTGACCGTAATAAAATGGCCGGTGGGAAAAATGATTTAGTGAAATATAACTTAAAAACTGAACATAAAAAAAAAAAAATAGATACGACCATTGGATGCCTCGTAAAATTCTAATCTAGAATATTTTTGTTTGAGATTAGCACAGGGCTTAGTTGTCATTTGCGTCCCCGGACAGAAAGATAGAAAGAGACACCATAAATATTGTATAAGATAACTGTGGTCCAATTAAGGTTTTAGTATTTGAAATAGCGGATCCATGGGTAGACAACTATGGTTGACTTCACCACAGTAACAAATTATTAATTAGACATCTGATGATTGCAATCATAAAAAGATGTAATGTTAGGGTTAGATGAAGAGATTGACAGAAGGATCACATCAGATAATTTAACATTTGAAAACGCAGCGTACTCTTGGCATTGTTCGTTTTGAAGAACAACTGTTGACGGCGGTATGTATTTCCTAATATGGTTAATACTTTCTGGATGAGGATGAGGAGGTTGGGAGGATTGTCCCGATGGAATCACGTGGTTCTTATAGAAATCGAGGATCTGACAAGCAAGAATCTTGGACTTAAAATCTCTGAACATTAAAGATCAATGAATCTCATCGGCAATGTAAGAGAACTGAAATTTGAGTGAAGACGAAACTCTAGGTTCGTATATGACCCGCGGGCCGTGGTTCGGAACCCCTGGTTTAAAACTGTCCAATATTTCTATAAAAAAATTAAAAAACCATCTTATTCACATTTACTTTTTGGGTTTGTATCAATTCATTCTACATTTTACATTTCTATCAACGGAAATTATTTGCAACTAGCAGGAACTGTGGATATACAATAGTATGATAATCTAATGATTAAAACATTTGATATGTTTACTTAGAAGAAGCTATTGCGTAATAGTTTCAATATGTACAAATAATCTTAACTCTCTTTCACTCTTTTTTTTTCTTTCTTACCTTCTTTTCATATTATCATCATGTTCGATTGAAACAATTTTTTCAGCTCTCTGGCCCGGTCCAAGTATCATCTTTTCATTTTCCTTCATCTTCACTCTGTGGTCCGCCGGAACGGCAAAATTCACAAATTATTATTTGTGATGGTATTTCCCTAGAGTCTGAGTGACAACAAGTCCCCTCAGGTCTCCAGGACTCTTTTGAGTATTCTGGAAGATTGCAGCAGTGCAGTATTCTGGATGGTCTCAATTCTTCCTCTGATTTCCAGATTTTCCAGTCTTTTTTCCAATCTTTTTGGGACCGTTCCAAGTGCACCAACTACAATTGGTACACTTTGACTTTCATATTCCATAGGTTTTTCAGTTCTCTGGCAAGGTCCAGGTATTTGTCAATCTTTTCATTTTCCTTTAGCTTCACCCTGTGATCTGCTGGAACTGGAAAATCCACCAGTTGACAAGTTTTTTCTTTTTTGTTTATCAACACTAGGTCTGGTCTTCTTGCTGGGATAAGGTGATCCGTTTTTATTTCAAAGTCCCAGAGAATTTTATGTGTTTCGTTCTCAAGAACAGATTCTGGTTTATGCATATACCATTTTGTTGTAGGGTCTAAATTTAATTTTTTGCATAATTCCCAGTGGATCACCTTTCCAACCCAGTCGTGCCTGGTTTTGTACTCCCGTTGTGCTAGTTTGCTACATTCGCATAGTGCATAGTTTACAGTCTCACCTCTGTCACCGCAAAGTCTACCTTTACTATTTTGTTGGGTCTTATCAATTTTGCTTTGATATAGTTTGTCCTTATGGCATTATTTTGTGCAGCAATTATTAATGATTCAGTTTCTCTTTTGAGGTTTCCTTTATTATTATTATTATTATTATTATTATTATTATTAGAGGTACCTGTTTTTTCCAATGTATTATAACAAATTAACAACACTAATGTACAAATCATTTTTAATCAAAAAATTATTGGAGTAGCCAGTTAATCATTGACATTATTTTCCCTTGTCATAGTTAGTTCTAACCTGACCAGCACCAAGATCTTAATAATCTTTCTCAAAGACTTCCCCACACTAAAGAAATATCTTCATAAAATCATTGGGTAACATATATTATTCTAGTTTTGCATACCATTGCGAGTGAGTCCCGTTTTTTCAAGTTCTCATACTATCAAGATTTGTTACTAAGCCTAGTAGAAAAATATTTGGCACTTGTCTAAAGAGATGGACCAAGATAAATGTCATACCTATGTGACGCTATTAAAAGTAAATTCCTCTTCATTTACATAGAATTTTTGAGTTTACCTTTTTTTTTCTTTTCACTTCAGAAATAAAAAGGAATTATTTGTTTTTCTCCATATTATACTCTGGGTCACTATCACTCATTGCTGCAGCTAAGGTAGCCCATTGCATTGGCCTCCCATGTTTACCTTCTGCCATATATAAGAGATAAACACCATGAGTCTTTGTAATTACATACAAGAGCTGATCTTTAATTCTATATAAAATAAAACCTTTCTTTTCTATGGTTATGTAATACAGCTTCCATCATTTATCTACTTTATTTCTTACTAGCAAATATATGCACCCTCCGGGTGCAAGTATTTAAGTTTTAATATAATAAAATATCATGTTAAATTAGAAAGGCAAATGAAACTGAATAAGAATGCAGATAAAAAAGATTTGAAACAGAGGGGGTATGATTGAAAAATAGAACAACTTGGAAACTAACTCTTCTATCATTTTCCATTTACTCCCGTCTTTCATTGGTAAATTTTCCTAATTTAACTATTTAGTTAAAATAGGAAGTAAAGGATAACATCACAGTTATTTTCTCTTGTTAATGAATTTCTTTAATATTTATCCCCGAGATTTTTTTTCATATTCATTAAGATAAAACCAAAAAAATTGAAGTCAATAATACTAAGCACATATTCATTAAAATCATTTTTTTAAGATCAATATGCAAATTAGCCTTCCCATTCACACTGTAAACCTATTTTGTTGTATATATAAATACAATTGCATGTTAATAGTAAGTAGATATGGTCAACAGTATTAATGATATAAAACAATTTTATTAATAATTGAGGTTTAAATAAAAAAAAATAAAATCATAGAGAATATGATGTAAATAACTAAGGGAATTGTGACTTGTATAGTGATATAGTTTCGGTTACAGACAGATAAATCCACAATCTCCATTATAATAAGATGTGGTGGTTCTTATTTTATATTGTTTTCCTATCTTTAAGCTAATTTCCTTCGTTCTACTCCTGATATATTTTTGTTGCTTTTTCCTAATTTCAGAAATCTTCTCTCTCATTCTAACAAAATCCCGAAATCTGTAAGGATACTGGTGTAACATCAGCAATTGTCCTCCTTTGATGCATCTCGGCGATGTTTTACAAGACTTTTTGTCAAAACTTTTTTCTTACTTTATCTTTTTCCTTTCTTTTTTTTTGTTTCTTTCCACAATGTTTCTTTCTTTCTTTGACGACACATTTAATTTTATTTCTTCTTTCTTTCTTTATTTCTTTCTTTCTTTCTTTCTTATTTCTGTCTGTCTTTCTTTCTTTTTTTTTCTTTTTTCTTTCTTTCTTTCTTCTTTCTTCATTCATTCTTTCTTTTTTTTATTCTTTCTTTCTTTTTTCTTTTTTCTTTCTTTTTCTTTCTTATTTCTTTCTTGCTTTCTACTTTTCTTCTTTCTTTCTTTCTTCATTCATTCTTCTTTTTTTTCTTTCTTTCGTTCTTTCTACTTTCTTTCTTTCTTTTTTTCTTTCTTCTTCTTTCTTTCTTTCTTTTTTCTTTCTTACTTCTTTCTTTCTTTCTTTCTTACTTCTTTCTTTCCTCTTTCCTTCATCTTTCTTTCTTTATTTCTACCTTTCTTCCTTTATTCTTTCTTTCTTCATTCCTTCATTCTTTCTTTCTTTCTTAGTTTCTTTCTACTTTCATCTCTCTTTCTTTCTTTCTTTCTTTCTTCTTTCTTTTTTCTTTCTTTTTTCTTTTGAATACACATTTGTTTATTTATTTGTTCCTGAAAAGCAATTTAGTGATGCTCAATCTTGCAGTACAGTTGTCTAGATTGTAAAATATCAGCTACTCCTTTTTGTTAATATATATTATTCGTTTGCATACAGCTCCTATAATATTGGATTGGACGAAAACAAACAAAAAATCAATTTATATTTCGATAGCGAGCTGTTGAAATATGAATTGATATTTATTGTTTTCGTCCAATTCAACGCTTGAAATACGATTTTATTTGCAAAATCTTGCACCAGAAAAAAAGGGAATCGTGGTTAGTAATATGATCTTGCGCTCTAGAGTGAAAATATTTGATTGCTATTTCTCGTTTTACGGGTGTTGAATGGCAGCAAAAAAATACTCTTATTACATTGATTAATTAGAACCTCAAAAGAAAGACGTTCACATAATTAACAAATTTAGAGAAAAAAAAGGTAAAACAATACTTTTTTTTACATTTTTGGTCGACCATATTTTTGGATTGACTTCAGTAATTCTCGAGTGGTTTCAACTTCCAGCCTGAAATAATTTTCTGACTTTAAAGTCATTTCCGATTTCTGCCTAAATCTTTGAGACGACACATCATCATCATCATCATCATTAGTAGTAGTAGTAGTACTACTACTACTACTAATAATAATAATAATAGTAGTAGTAGGTTTTCACAGATGCATTAGCTGATTGTCTTTCACTGAGGTTTGAGTGACCACAAGTCTTCTCAGGTCTCCATAGGTCACCATGACTCTCCTGAGTATTCCAACTGATTATTATTTTTTCACACCTGCAGAAGCCGGTGGTTCACTCAGTCTCCTCAGGTCTCCAGGACTCTTCTGAGTATTCCAGCCGATCTCAATAATGCTGTAGTCTGAATGGTCTCGATTCTTCCTCCGATTTTTAATTCATCCAGACTCCTTTCTAACCTCTTTGGGATTGTTCCAAGGGCCCCAATCATGATCGGCACGACCTTAACCCTCATGTTCCACAGTTTTCTTTGTTCTCTGGCAAGGTCTAAGTATTTATTGATCTTTTCGTTTTCTTTCATTTTCACTCTGTGATCGGCCGGGACGGCAAAGTCCACGAATTCGGGGCGAGCTGTTGTCTTCTTTTTTTGTTTCACCGCATCCACCAGGAACGCCCTAATCAGTCGGGGACTGAATATGAACATGTGGTGTTGCAAGTTATCGAAAAAGGTTTGCGGAGACAAAAATAAATATGAAGAGATGATAAGTTCACAAAAAAGGAAAAATCAGACACGTGTCACAGAAAAATACTGTTTAGCTGAGTCGGTAGAGCACTTGTCTAGGAATCGCAAGGTTCTTGATTCGAGTTGGCGAGGGCTGGCCTCGCCAAACTCAGCGAAATGAGTAGCACAGGGATTAATTGTCTCCCCAGGTGGTTTGGATTCAAAATTTCCTTTTTCTAGACCTGTTAACCCTACCAAGGTTAGGAAGCCAGTCTTATCTACTACTTTCACATAGTTGGGGAGAAGTGATAGATTGAAAAAAAAGTGAAAATTGAAATATGTGTATATAGGGCCGGGTTATCTCAGTCGGTAGAGCGTTCGGCTAGCAACCACATGGTTTCTGGTTCGATTCCGGTCCTCGCCAACTCAGCGTATGAGTAACACAGGGATCTGTGCGGTAAAGTAAGGAGCTGATGGTAGATGTGGCGCTCCACCTCAGATGCCAAAAACCAATCTCCTTGGTCTAGCGCTACTGAAAAGGGGTTAGACTCCCTCGCTGATTGGCTGATACCGACTTTAGGCCACCCTGACGACTTTACTTTACTTTTATTTATGTTGCAAGCACAGTTCAGTGATATTCTAAATTCGATGAAGGAAAGATCCTATTTCTTTTATAAATCATAGCCTATCCCTGGGGTGAGGCTTCGTTAGCCCCGAAATTTAAGTCGTTTCTTGTCGCACCGGCAATTACTGATTAACTGACTGACCATTGGCAAAATGCCTCAACTCTTGCGTGTGACCGTTTCTTCACCTACCACGAGAGTTTTTTTTCTGGTTGACCTTTTGTTGTCTATCATACAGCGGGAAGGCACCAAGTTCACTGGTAGTGGGAGACGCCTACTTCATTAGATTTGTCATTACTTTTCAACATAATATATATATATTAATATATATATATAATATATATATATATATATATATATAAAACCGTTATATACACAATTTTTATTGAGATAGTGTTAATTCGATGTATGGATTCGAAAGAAAAAAAAGAGAAAGAATTATTGACAGAAAAGTTGAAAATTGAGATAAAAAGAGAGAAAGAGAGAGAGAGAGAGAGAAAGAAAGAAAGAGAAAGAGAAAGAGAGAGAGAAAAAGAAAGCGAGAGAGAAAAAGAAAGTGAGAGAGAAAGAGAAAGAGAAAGAGAGAAAATTTCCTTTTCTCTCTTTCTCTTTCTCTTTCTCTTTCTCTCTCTCTCTCTCTCTCTCTCTCTCTCTCTCTCTCTCTCACTTTCTTTTTCTCTTTCTCTTTCTCTTTCTCTCTCTCTCTTTCTCTTTCTCTCTCTTTCTCTGAGAGAGAAAGAGAAAGAGAGATAACGGGAGAGAGAACGAGAGAGGGGGAGAGGGAAACAATGAAAAATCAAGAGGGAGTGAGAGCCCTCTGGGCATGCGTTTGAGTTCTCTCGTGTGCGTGTGCAAAAAAAAAAGAGAGAAAGAAAAGGTGAGAAAGAATTCCTTGCCGGTGTCATCTGGGTAGAATAAATAAATTTAATGTATTTCAGCCCAACTTTTGCTGACAGCCCTTTTTTCATAGTTTGACCTTTGCGTGACAGATTCGTTTTTTTTTAGAAGTAAAGCCTAAAAATCCAGTATATATATGAAATGCATAGTATTACATCATTTTTTTACTCATGAAAGGCGTTCTTCCACGAATCTTCTGCATTTGTTTTCAGTCGCATTGTATTATACTATCATTTAACAAATTCTCAAATCAAATTTACTCAGCATATCGTCTGACGAAGGCTTTGTTGGAGGATAGTTAATGGTGGTTTACAATACTCCAACCATGTTCAACATCTGACGAAGAATTGCTGTCCAATGTTAAAGATAGTTGTTGGGGGACAGTACTGGTGGGTTTACAATACTCCAAAACCATGTTCAACATCTCACGAAGGGTTTGTTGGAGGACAGTACTGGTGGGTTTACATACTCCAAAACCATGTTCAAAATCTGACGAAGAATACTGTCCAATGTTAAAGATAGTTGTTGGAGGACAGTACTGGTGGGTTTACAATACTCCAAAAACCATGTTCAACATCTAACGAAGGGTTGTTGGAGGACAGTACTGGTGGGTTTACAATACTCCAAACCATGTTCAACATCTGACGAAGTCTTTGTTGGGAGGACAGTACTGGTGGGTTTACAATACTCCAAAACCATGTTCAACATCTCACGAAGGGTTTGTTGGAGGACAGTACTGGTGGGTTTACAATACTCCAAAACCATGTTCAACATCTGACGAAGTCTTTGTTGGAGGACAGTATTGGTGGGTTTACAATACTCCAAAACCATGTTCAACATCTGACGAAGTCTTTGTTGGAGGACAGTACTGGGGGTTTACAATACTACTCCATGTTTTTCCAAACCATGTGTTCAAACATCTGACGAAGTCTTTGTTGAAGGACAGTACTGGTGGGTTTACAATACTCCAAAACCATGTTCAACATCTGACGAAGGCTTTGTTGGAGGACAGTATTGGTGGATTTACAATACTCCAAAACCATGTTCAACATCTGACGAAGGCTTTGTTGGAGGACAGTACTGGTGGGTTACAATCCTCCAAAACCATGTTCAACACACGCCGAAGGCTTTTTTTTTGGAGGAGAGTACTGGTGGTTTTACAGCTTTCTAAAGCTATCTTTAACATTGGACGAAAGCTTTGCTGGGGGACGGTACTGCAGTCCTCCATAACCATTCATGGCTCGAAGTTCAACATCTGACGGAAACTTTGTTGGAGTACAGTACTGCCGTTTTTACAGGCCTCCAAAACCATATCTTGCACTGTTTCATCCTCTGACGAAGATTCGTTGGAGGACAGTGCAGCCTTTCAAAAACATTTTCAGCATCGGACAAAAGTTTTGTTAGAAGAGGGTACAGCTGTATTTGTCAGCCTTTCCCCACACAAAAAAAAAGCAGGCCTAACACGAAGTTCGTCATCAGACGAAGCTTTGTTCGAGGATAATACTGACAAAGTTCAACATCTCATGAAGAATTTATTGGAAGACAGACAAATCTTTTCAATTTCATAGTTTAGATAACAGTGATAAGTACAATTTCAATTGTTTTTCGCTTCCACATTTTTAAAGATTCCTAAAGAACAACCTTGTAATATATGTGTTAGATACGCAGTAACTACGTACACAGTTTGGTTTTTCTAAAATACTTTCAAAAATGTTTGTCCAAATTACTTATAAATAAGAAAATATACATCATCATAGTTTGATTGTCACAGCATATTTCTTCCAAACTAACAGTTTATGCATCATAATATCAATGGTAGAATTCATCAGGTTACGCAGTCATAGGTATATATATATTATATATATATATATATATATATATATATATATAATATAAAGATTTTGAAGGCAATTTACAATGCAATATGTGTTGAAAATTATATTATTTAACTTTTTCTTTTTTTTTTAATTCTAAATTTTTCGGAAAATAATTCCATTATCAGAGTTATTGAAAGTACTTGGTGTTTTTTATAGTATTTATCCCACAGCGATGTTGTAATCCTCTGTCATTTTAAGAAGTTGAGGAACGCCATATATTTGAAATTTTTTTTTTCTTTTTCGGATTAAAAAAATGCCCTCTGGGCGACGTAAAATAAATATTGCCTGAGGGGATGGGAGTTGAAAATTTAATATCAGAGAGTTTGTATCATAAGTAAAGTAAAATCATCAAATTTATTAAAGGAGTAAAAAATAAGATAAATTTATTAAAGGAGTAAAAAATAAAAAATTTGAAATGGAAACTTAGTTCTGATAACTTTAAATATATATTAAAATTAAAAGAAATATATAGATAGATAGATAATACCAGGTATGTATTTATTAAAACTTGTTTAAAAAAACAATGAGGACTGTCTAATATTGCATGCTCAAATTTTGAGTGTATTCTATTTATGACGATTTTAGGCAGTGACGTAGTTTTTGTTACAGACAAAAACCGGAAGTGAATCTCCATTATTAATAGATAGATATACACACTTAACGCATTATATTCATAAAATTCCAAATTAAGAAAAGTCCGAGGAGGATACGATTAGAAAAAAGAACATAAGAATTTTCCCTATCACAAATTAAACCTATCAACAATTAACTATGTGCATATTTTTATTTTGTTTCCTCAAGAAATAAGTTCAAGGTGGACACTTAGAATAGCATATTTAAATTATGTAATACATCTATAATAAATATTTATTAATATATATAATTAATTCATAAAATTTCATGCCCTCTAAAAATTACGGTCAATTTAATATTATTGATAAAGGAAAAAAACATATTACCTTCTATAATTTTTAAATATTTTATTTTATTCTATAAGATCTATTTAATTATATATATATATATATATATATATATATATATATAATTTATATATAATACCCTTGGGAAAGGAATCCATATATTCTCCCTCCAGCTATGGTTAAATAGTAGGGCAGACTGGGCCCTTCAGCCTTGGGTAGCTAACCAGTCTAGGAGAGGGATAACTCTGAATTCAAAATTCCCTCCAGCTATGGGTTAAATAGTAGGGCAGTCTGGACACTTCAACCTTGGGTAGGTAACCAGTCTAGGAGAGGGATAGCTCTGAATTCAAAATTCCCTCCAGCTATGGGTTAAATAGTAGGGCAGACTGGGCCCTTCAACTATGGGAGGGATAACTCTGAAATCAAAATTCCTGAGGTCGGTCGTTGATTTGGTTTGTGGCAACCCTTGATGCACCAATTCTTTCCTATCGACTGTGCCAAAAAGTGTGGATTGTCCAACACAAGCCTTCACCACTATAAACAAATCACTGTGTGGGTCTTCATTGTGTGTGTGAACCCTCATGCGTCGAAAATCGACGAGAGAGCCCACAATTATATATATATATATATATATATATATATATATATATATATATATATCGACTCACATGTAGATATAACAAGAGGGTTTATTACCGAGGAGAAATACGGTATACGGTTGAATACGATTAATCGTACGTTGCTCTTAAGCTGGTCTCCTAGCTCCGAGAGGTGGCCGCTAAATAGTCCTCAGACTAGTCCATCTTGTGGGAGTAGTCTGTCTACACTCCACAACACACACACACACATATAAACACAAACACACACATACATACACACACACACACACACACATATATATATATATATATATAGAGAGAGAGAGAGAGAGAGGGGGTGATGGCTGCAGGTCAACCACCAGTTTATTAATTTTACTAATTTATTGGTAAAAAAGGACTATTTGCTCGTAAATTCCTACCATAAAATAAACTGAACCCTCATTTTACGTCCGTGTTTTTACAATAAATGTTTTATTTTTCTTGCACCCGTTATTTTACAATACTAATATATTTATTTTATTTATTTTAATATTCACTTCAATGTGTATATTCTTAAAAGTTTTTATTTTGTGAGAATGGTTAGTTTTAAAGTGAGGGCTCGTTTTACATTTAGGCATAAATTGGATCCTCCTTTTATGAACGTAATTTTTTTTTTCGTCGACGATGATTAAAATCTGACGTTTTTATTTTAGAGTACCAAAGCCAAAAAAAAAGAAATAACAACAACAAAAGGTAATATTCAACTTTTTACTCATAAATTCCTACCATAAAATTAGGCTTGGGCATTTTATGGTAGGAATTTACGAGTAAAAAGTTGAAGTGTAAAAACGAATCCCCACTTTAAAACTAACCATTCTCACAAATAAAAACTTTTAGAATATACAAATTGAAATGAATATTAAAATAAATAAAGGAAATATATTTAGTATTGTAGAATAACGGGTGCAATAAAAATAAAACATTTATTGCAAAAACGCGGACGTAAAATGAGGGTTCAGTTTATTTTACGGTAGGAATTTACGAGCAAATAGTCCTTTTTTACCAATTTATTACCACGCATGAAGTTAATGAAATTTATTTCTACCAGTTTATAAAGATATAGCAAACAAATATTTGCCTAAAAACTATCATATATAGAAAAAACAAGATTTGGTCTTAACTTTCCCACAAGAGTTGGTATGCCATTCAACAAAATAACCAACCAATCAACTAATAAAAGCGTGGAATAAATTTCTAAGGAGTGCAAACTTCGCAGTTTATGCAAAACTTGTAACTGCAAAATAAACCAGTGGAACGAAAAACGTGCGATATTTTTTAATAAAATATCTCGTTTATCTAATTAAGATGAACGATAAGAACCTGACTTAAACAACCGACATTAGACAGCTGTAGAAATTAGTAAACATGCATCACTAAATTGTTTAATACAAAATAAATCGGCAGATTCCATTGAAGTGTTGTTAGAAAATGCTCATCTAACCAATTCTGGACGCCATATTGGGTTTTTTTTTGTATTTTTCAGATGTCGTCTGCAATCTAATTGTAAAAATTGGATATGAAAAAATACTTTCTTGAGAAGCAAAAATTTCGTTTAATAAAAAATATTTCTTTCAAATAAATTTCATTGCTTTAATTATTTTAAAATTCCTATTTCATAATCAGGTATTTATTTATTTATTTATTTATTTAATAGACGGCTGTGTCATTTTTTTTAGACGGAATCTGAGAATTCATCCAATCAAATCATCGCTGCTACTTAGTGTGGGATTTGTTAAAAGTGTCACCTGTTCCGGTCATTGAACATCATTACATTTTTTTTTAATGTAAAATTTAATTCCTAGTCATACGAATTCAAAGGATGATTGAATTTTCCCGAATGAAAACATAATCCCCCCCTAACTAAACGAACGTACAAATTTAGAAATACCCACAGACGCCCGTACGTGAATTCTGGTTTAATAAAGGTCCTTTCATGTTGTTGCTGTTGGAGTCAAGGTAACTAAATTTGTTACGGTGTATGGGAGAGACAAACACACACACACACACACACACACACACACACACACACAAACGCACACACACAAACACACACAAACACACATATGTACATATGCATATACACAGATAGGGTCTCAATGAGAAAAATCGAAGCGTGCATGCTGGAAACATGAGCCGCGGAACGAGCCCGTTTTCCTCGTGTTGTGGTCAGCAGCTGAACGACAATATCACTTGCGTGTCTTGCCTAACAAAATGACAACATCAAAGACAAACAGAAAACATGTCCATTGGTCCGCATTTATTATTTACTGACTAACTTGATCGAATATTCTTCAGAAAAATGGATAATGGGCTTTTTTAATCCATCTTAATATTGTTTCTTTTGAATCATAACATTCTGGGTTGAAGCCCACCTTGACTTGCTAGAGCAAACGGCGAAAAATTGAAAAGAAACATGAACTCGCATACCACACGTCAGGATCTTGATTTTCATGGCCGTTGCATTAACCACTTCGGTCAAGGAAGTTCATATGATTAATCAGAGCCCAACATTGGAATCGTTCACGATTATCTAATTGTTTATACATAGAAAAATTTGGGATGAGTTTTTTTGTTTTGTTTTTAAGGTTCTTTTTCTTCTTTTTTTTTTCACTATTACAATTTTATCGTTAATTCTATTCCATCGTATCTGTGTTCTCCCTCCAGCTTTGGGTAAATAGTAGGGCACACTAGTATCTTTAACCTTAGTAAGACAACTAGTCTAGGAGAAGAAAAACAAAACCAGTTAAATTCCGCTTTTGACCATGTGTCACATCCAACTCGCACGGAGTAGTTTATATATATATGTGATTTTTTTGTTTTTGTTTTTTGGAGGATATGTGCTTAATTGAAGTCATATCTAATTTTGAAAATTAATTAGTTAATAATTAATGAATTTTAAGTTTAACAGGTTTATTTCATCTTATTATTGTTGCTTTTTATCTCAACACTCTGACTAGATATACTCTTCATTATTACTATTATTTTATTACTAGTTTTATTTCATCTTATTATTGTTGCTTTTTAACCCAACACTGACTAGATACACTCTTCATTATTACTATTATTTTATTACTAGTTTTATTTCATCTTATTATTGTTGCTTTTTAACCCAACACTGACTAGATACACTCTTCATTATTGCTATAATTTTATTACTAGTTTTACTTCATATTATTATTGTTGCTTTTTAACCCAACACTGACTAGATACACTCTTCATTATTACTATTATTTTATAACTACTTTTATTTCATCTTATTATTGTTGCTTTTTATCCCAACACTCTGACTCCATACACTCTTTATTATAACTATCATTTTATTACTAGTTTTACTTCATCTTATTATTGTTGCTTTTTAACCCAACACTGACTAAATATACTTTTCATTATTACTATCACTTTATTGCTAGTTTNACATCCTTGTTTTAGGACTATATATATACTATTATATATATATATATATATATATATATATATATAGTCCTAGACGAGGATGTTTTGCATTTTCACATAGAGCATTTGGCACAGAGCTAGTTTCTAAGCAGCACCCTAACCATTCTTTGAAGCTGCTTATATTTTCATTCTTTCGCCCCTTCCTGTGCAGGACAAAACACAAACTCTCACCCTGTTTTCGACTCTGAGGGTTCATATAATATCCCCCTTTTCTTTTCCTTTTTTTCGTTTTTTTTTTTTTTTTTTTTTTTTGTTCCCCCTCTGGCTCAACTCCATTTTCTAAAATTATCTTTATACAATCTGACTTTTATATTCGTCGCCGGTGTTTACACTCGAAAAGAAAACCGTCGAAAAAGGCCTTCGTATTCCCTTTTTTTATTTTTATTTTATAATAAATTATTAACCATCTTATAATTGTTGATCTCTAACTAACATATGATTCTCCACTTTTTAGTATTATATAAGTTCTCCTGTACCAAATATAATATATTATAATATTATATATTAATATATATATATGAGAGTACAAACAATGTGTTTGGAAATGGGAAGCCGACAATATTTTGGGGGAGGATTATGTGCTTACATGTAAAGGTCATAACCTTATTTGTTAATTAATTAATTATAATTAAATGAATTAGTCGTGCATATCGGTTTAAATGTAAAGCCATAAACAAATCAAGAAAAAGCTCGATCTCCGTATAGCTGAAATGTATATACAGAGATCGACTTTTCTCGATTTGTTTACGCTTTACATTTAAAACGATTTGCACGCCTAATTCATTTAATTATAATTAATTAATTAACAAATTAGGCATGACTTTAATTAAGCACAGTAATTCTCCCAAATATATATATATATATATATATTATATATATATGTATATATATATATTATACATAGGGTTTGTCATTGACGTTGACCCCAGCTACCCGTCTCTCTGACCCCACCTACCACATACTTAAGCAAGCGACAAAAAACAAGTGAGTCTTCCAAGCCAACATATTGGCATAAACACTTGACCCTTTAGTTCTCCACAAATGGATGCCGACTTCAATACAAAATGTTAAGTAGACGAAGATGCATTTTAAAATTGGCCAAGTTTTCCAAGACAGAAGATGAACTGAACAATATTAGACTATATCAACTTAAAATTTAGAACGTTAGAGAATTTTATTATGGAACTTCATTTGCTGTGTTTACTTGAGTATTGGGTCGAATTATGATTCGGATTTTACAGTAAAATTATTTGCAGGAAGTATCTGTTTTTCTTTCTTTCCTTCTTTTCCTTTTTTTATTATGTTTGATTGAAATAGATAAGCGCGCTAACCCACTCTCTCTATCTTTTCGCTAATCACGTTCTTCTTCATTCGACGTTATTTTTTTCTGCGAGCCATAACCTTTTTCTCCCTTTCTTTCTGTTGTAGTAGATTACTCACCTATAGGCAGAAAATGGACTTACCCAAAGGGTATATTTAGCAGAGCAAAGCTGCTCCATTAAGAAGTAGCAGATGCATGTTCTTCGTGTACGCTGTACAATGAAACCCTCCTCATTTTGTACATTGATATATTGCTGAATACATCTATTCTTTACTTCTATCTCCGTGTTGAGTATTTATTTATGCCCTTAAACAAGTCATAACACTTTTTTAAAAAAAAAATGATCCATTATTTAGTATAAGAAATTTTTGAGATGAGGCTTAATAATTTGTATTATTTGGATTTTTCTGGACTTTTGTCCTCATCTTTATCGTTATATACACAAACGTTGCAAATTTTGCAAAAAGAGAGGTATGAAGGATTATTTAGGAAGATTGAGAAAAAATAAAAGAGAGATAATAAAAAAAGTAAAGAAATAAATAAATTAAAAGATAGATATGAAATAAACAAAAGAGATAAACAAAAGAAGGAAGGAAGGAAGGAAGGAAGAAGGAAGGATGGATCGGGGATGGAGGAAGGTAAAAATTGAAAAGAATGAAGATATAAAGAAATATATAAAATGTAAATAAAATAAACTATTTTAGAATAAAACTTAAAGAAGAAAGAAAGAAAGAAGAGAAGTGAGAGAAGAGAGGTAAATAAAAGAAAGAAGAAGAATAAATTAAAAGAAAGAAGAAAGATATGAATGTAAATAAAACAAACTTTTAATTTTGAATAAATCTTTAAAAGAAAGAAAAAAAAAGAAAGAAAGAAAGAAAGAAAGGTGAATTGAAAAAAGAAAGAAAAAGAAAATAAATGAAAAGAAGAAAGAAAGATATAAAAAAAGAATAAAATGTAAATAAAAAACTTTAATTTTAAAACAATCCTTAAAAAGTTTAGCTCAGCCGTTAGAGCATCTGCCTATGAATCACAAGTTTCGAGTTCAATACCATTCCCAACAACTCAGTGCCGAGTAGCAATCTTAGGTAATCTGATCTGTGTAGTTGAGCTCAGCAAAATTAACAGTGGCCATTATTCAAGTAAACAGTTTCTCTTTATATATATATAATATATATAATATATATTTATATATATATATATATTATATATATAAGGGGCCGGGTTAGCTCAGTCGCGGTTAAAAGAAAAAAAGAAAGAAAGAAAGAAAGAAAGAAAGAAAGAAGGAAAAAGTGTTAAAAAAAGAAAAAAGATATCAGAAAGAAAGGGAGAAATAAATAAATAAACATGAAAGAAAGAAATATGAAAAAGATAGGAAAAAAAGAAAGAATGAAAGAGAAAGAAGTGAAAAACTTTAAAGAAAAATATATAGATAAAAAGGGAGAAAGAAAGGAAAACATAGAAGATAAAGAAGAAGAAGAAAGAAAGAAAGAAAGAAAGAAAAGAAAGAGAAAGAAGGAAAGAGGTAAATAATAAAAAATTAAAAAATAAAGAAATGAAGAAAAAGAAATAATAATAAAGGAAAGAACACAAAATATTTGTTTTGATGTGGTTTATATGTTTAACGGTCCGTCAACTCTTAATGGGTCATGTGATGCCGAAATTTTATTAATTTCTAAATGTTTGCATGTAATTACATGTACATTTTCATTTTTATTAATTACACTTCTATTTGTCTAGACTCATTTATTTGCACAGTTATATATCAGGAAGCGCGTGGTGTAATGGTTAAAGTCATGGGAAATGGACTCGTCGCCCCGAGTTCAAATCTTGGGCGTGGTAATTGCATTTCACTTATCGCTAATACCCTTGGGAAAGGTATGAATCCTACTCTACCTCCAGCTATGGGTAAATAGTAGGGAAGACTGGGCTCTTTAACCTTGGTTAGGCAACCAGTCTAGGAGAAGGAAAACTCTGAATTCAAACCTGTTAAACTCCGCTTAAAAATTGACCTTGTGTCACATCCTGCTCGTGCGGAGGGGTTGGTAAATATATATATGATATCAGGCAATTCTATCTAATACAAATAATTTGCATACACTTAAATGGTTTGAAGTATTTCTTTCTAACATTAATAATTCTATTCAATGATAATCATATATTTGCACACAGTTATATGATTTCAAGTATTCCTATCTACCACCACTAATTTGTATTACGGTCAAGTCACACAGAGAGCACCGGTTCCCGATAGATCACCGAAGTTAAACAACGATGCTTCATTAAGCAACAGCAGGTACTGTAAGCAATCCGAACCCTTTGTTTATCAAAATGACTTGATTCGACATTAAATGACCCGAAAAGGGTTGATATGCCGTAAAACAAAACAAAACAACAGACCAATGATTTTTTAAATGGTTTTAATTAATTAATAATAATCCTTGGTAAACAATTATAGCTTCCAGTAACTATTTTTAATACAAAATAATTTGCACTTAGTTATGTGGTATCAAGTATTTCTATCCAATACAAATAATTTGCAAATATATCTATTTGACCCACAGATGGGTCCCTAACAGGTAATACCACTCCAGATCAGAGTACCTGAGACTAATGGCACTGGAGGGGTACTCCATACTCTACAGATTTTGATTTCAAATAATCAATAATAATGTTATAGGCTTTTTTTGTTAGATTTCGATGCATAGAATTCATTGATGGCAAAGAAAGCGCTATATTTAAATGATTGGCAGATACATGAACACTTAATGCCCTCCTCATAGTGCCTCAAAATAATCAATTTTGTAAAAGTTTGAGGTGTCGATTTTATTGGATTTTCGTAACGACTCTTATAGGTCCAGAAAAAACATATTTTTGGGAATCTTTAAAGTTTCGATTTTATTGGCTTTTCTGATAGATTCCGATGCGTAGAATTCATTGATACCAAGGAAAACACGCAATTCGAAGAATTGGTAAAGATATGAGCCCTTAAAATCCCCCTTATAGTCCTTAAAAATGTGGAGAAAGGTAGACAAACACGGGATTTCTCCACATACTGTCGGATTAACCTCCTCACATTTCTCCCAGTCCTTAAAAATGTCCAATTTCATTAGAATTTTAGGTTTCGATTTTATAGGCTTTTTTGTTAGATTTCGATGCGGAGAATTCATTGATGCTAAAGAAAGTGCTATATTTAAAGCATTGGCAGAGACATGAACACTTAAAAAAACCTTATAGTGCCTCAAAATCATCAATTTTATAAAGATTTGAGTTGTCGATTTTATCAAGTATTCCTATCGAATCTATTAATAATGGAGATTCGCTTCCGGTTTTTGTCTGTAACAAACATTATGTCACTGTTTACGTCACATTACCCAACACATAATCCATCGTCATAACATAGAATAAATATACTCAAAATGTGAGCATGCAACGTTAGACAATCCTTATTGTTTCAATAAATAGATGCCCGGCGTTATATATTTATATATAGATTGTTTTATTCTAAATATATTCAAAGTTATCGGAACTGTTTCCATTTCAAATTGTCTTTCTTTTTTTCTTTTTTTTTTTTTTTTTTTTTTTTTTTACTTCTTTTAAATTTGACGATTTTTACATACTTATGGTAAACACTCTATGACATTGAATTTTCAGCTCCCATCCACTCAGGCAATATATTTCAAAATTTATTTTTACATCGCCTGGAGGGTGTCTTTTTATTTTGCTAGTAATAATAATTTATAAACACACCTATTTGACCTATAGATTGGAATCTAACTGGTACTACCACTCCAGGTCAGAGTAGACTGGAGATTAATGACAATGAACAGTTACTCTATACTCCCAGATCTCTATAACTAGAGCCTTACCATCAGATGTGGTTTAATCTCATACGAAGGACACTCCCTATTTGCGGGGAGTTTTATCCCTCAGCATGGAATACAGTCAGCGTGTTCTAAGTCCCTACCCCATATTAGGGTGGCAACATAGCACTGAAGTAGGCGTACAAAATCCTATAAACAGTGACAATAAAAACCTTCAAAAACTTTTGGAAGACAACTTCACAAAGTTATTCTAGATTTAGAGATGACGTAGAAAAACAAGAAGTCAACTTAAAACCACATGAATTCAGATCGGATACATTCAAACAACTAAATAAATAAATGGATGAAGGTTTTAACTTGTGTCCCCAATCCACTACACTAAACAAAGAATGCATCAGAGTTTACGATTTGGAGGCATTCTTTAGAAGAATAAAATTAAAAGCGCATTATGGAATATCACACTATCAACTAAAAGAAACTACGAAACCCATTCACTCAGAAATAATATAGACACAACAACGGAACACATTTCAAATGGCTGTTAAACAAGACATAAAACTACTTTTTAAATAACACTTAGCATATCACAACCTAACCACAAATACTGAAACACTTAAATGTCCCAGAGAAAGAGATGGTTTTAAAAAGCTGATAGACAAGGTGTTGTATACTCTCTTTAGTTCTATTGTTCTTCTGCTCATCTTTGGTATCTTACGTTCTTCTTCTAGCGTCTGGACTTCGTCTTGGGGACTTTGTATTGGGGACTTTGTATTGGGGACTTCGTGTCTGGTCTTCCAATGGGGATTTCTCTTTATCAGAAGCCCTGTGTCATTGGTAGTTTTTAGATAATAACCCAAGACTTCGATTTGTTTTAGATCATATTTTTTTCCGAAATCTCCACCAGACTACCTGCGCAGATTGAGTCGGCCGTGCGCTTAACACGACTTCCCACCGTCGCCGATCTGACTAAACTCTCTTTCTAATCTAAACCGGAAGAGGGTCTTCTCCACAGATTCTCACGCCTTACTAGGGTGATTTGTGTAGCAGGGGTGGGGGCATGTGGCCGTGTATCTGCCTTCTTGTGGGATACTGCTTGCACGATTTGTTCAAGACCACACACAGCATCCTTGTGCAGCTCCCATCCAGTCTATGTTCCATGCGCCTCGTCAAGGTCCAACAGCTCCGACACCACCTTGGGCTGGAAGAATTGTCGCTTCAACTTGTCGGGGAGTCTGTTTATAGCGGACCACGCCTTCCCTCTGCGTGCATCAACATCGCTTTCTGTGGATGAGATATTACTACCTAGGTACGTGAATTGTTCTACTGATTTTAGAGGCTTGCCGTCGAGCGTTGAGATGTCGCCTTTCTTTTATAAAATTCGAAATAGGATTTACGTTGCTTTTCATATTTATATTCGAAACTGAATAGATTATAATACCGGGCCCGGTATATTTATTTTTCATAAAAAGTTTTCTTAAATGCTTCAGGAGAGTCCAAGTGGTACAGCCATACCGTAGCACTGACACGGCTTCAGTCTGGAAGAATTTTCCCTGTCTTTTCCCAACTAGCTTTTTCTCTAAACGTTTGAGTCCAAGTTATGCAGCCATACAGAGGCGCTGAAACGGCGAAGGCTTGGAAGTATTGTCGCTTTATCTAATCAGAGAGATCAGATTTCTGTATTCTTTCTTATAGTAAAAAGGAGGCGCGTGGTCAAATGGTTAGAATCATAGGAAATGGGCTCGTCGACCCGAGTTCAATTCCTGGACGAAGCTGTTTGAATTTCACATAGCGCTAATACCCTTGGGAAACGTATGAATCCAATTCTCCCTCCAGCTATGGGTAAATAGCAGGGTAGACTGGGCTCTTTAACCCTGGCTAGGTAACCGGTCTAGGAGAAGGAAAACTCTGAATTCAAACCTGTAAAACCCCGCTTAAGAAATTGACCTTGTGTCACATCCTGCTCGTGCGGAGGGTTGGTAAATATATATAGTAAGATAAAATTTGAAATAAGATATATGTTGCTTTTCCTATTAACATCGCAACTGAAGAGATTATCATACCGGGACCGGCATCAACTCCAGGGTGAGGCATTTTGAATAGAACCGATGTTTTCTTTCATAAAAATCGTATCTAACGATTGTGGTGAATCAACATCTACATATCCAAACACGCAGCATTCATATTTTGTTTTTAAAGTAAGTGGTATGTATCTTCCTCACTAGACAAACTGCCTCTTCTTTGCCACCAGTCCTTAGCTCTACCACAATCGCATCTCACCATCCTCCTTAGAGGCTCCGAGGCTTTATCCGACGCCCCCTCCAAGGATAGCCAGGATGGGTTTGTAAAAGTACTTTCTTATGTGATGGCCTTTCAAGCACTGGGGGAAAGCCGTGTACAGCGAGGAGGTCGAGATATTTTTCAAAATCGTGGACCGGAGGTGGATGAAACCCTTGCAGAGACGGTGGGCAGAAACGCGGTGTTTGAAATATATTCATGCTATTTAAAGATGCGGGAGAGAGCAAGAGAAGGGCGTACAAGAGGTCATGGAAAATAGTGAGGTGGGCGAAAAGGCGGAGAAGGAAGTCCAAAAAATGAAGAGGGGGGTGGAGATTATTTGTAAGTAGATAAAGACAAGAGATAGAAGGGGAAAGAGATGGAGGGAAAAGAGAGAGATAGAGAAAAAGAGAGGATGTTGTTGGATTTGAAGAAGAAGAAGAAGAAGAAGAGAAGAAGAAGAAGAAGAAGAAGAAGAAGATAGGGTGGTCAATAGAAGAAGAAGAAGAAGAAGAAGAAGAAGAAGAAGAAGAAGAAGAAGAAGAAGAAGAAGAAGATAGGGTGGTCAATAGAAGAAGAAGAAGAAGAAGAAGAAGAAGAAGAAGAAGAAGAAGAAGAAAAGAAGAAGAAGAAGAAGGACGATAGATAGGGTGGCAATAGAAGAAGAAGAAGAAGAAGAAGAAGAAGAAGAAGAAGAAGAAGAAGAAGAAGAAGAAGAAGAAGATGATGATGATGATGATGATGATAGATAAGGTGGTCAATAGAAGAAGAAGAAAGAAGAAGAAGAAGAAGAAGAAGAAGAAGAAGAAGAAGAAGAAGATAGATAGATAGATAGATAGGGTGGTCAATAGAAAAAGAAGAAGAACAACAACAACAACAAGATAGATAGGGTGGTCAATAGAAGAAGAAGAAGAAGAAGAAGAAGAAGAAGAAGAAGATGATGAGGCGAGGGATCAGGATAAGATGGGTTATATGAAACAGAATTGAATAAACGAATAATACTCATTTGAATTAATACGCTAATTTTTCCACCTATAAATAAGGACACGTTTAATTCCTAGTTTCTTTCAATTGTTATATTTTTACGGGTAAAAATAAGATTAATTAAATGAATATATCTTTATCACTTTAACTCAGCAAACAATTTAAGACTGAATTTAAGTTTTTGTCAAATGTACAGAATCAGTTTTTAGAAAAATAAAACAGTTTCTCTCTTGAGTTTGGGGTTCCATTTTCTTAAATAATATTTTAAATGTAAACAAAAAACATTTGCTAAAATAAACAAACATTTGAATATATGAATTATCAGTAATCATTTCTTTTAATTTCATAAGAATCTAGTCTAAATTATTTTCCTCTAATCCACTCTCTTACTTCTAACTTCCACCTTTCTCTCTCAGTGGTGTTCTTAAAATCACCTGAGTACGTTCATGGACCGGATCCTTCTGCTAGCATATATATATATATATATATATATATATATATATATATATATATGAGAGGTATCTAAAACTTGGTAGTGAGAGATGATTCTCTATGTGATTTCTAAGATACACTATATTATTATTGTATGATCCAGTATGTATAAATACAGTGAATCTTTAAATCACTAAAGAGAGCTCAATGTATAATAAACTTTTTAGATTATATACAGAGCAATATTTATCTTAGAAAGGAAGGAAAAACTCAACACCGTAATTCCATAATAAATTTATTTCGACCAAAAATGGGGCCTATATAAATCCAATTTGATTTAATATAGCTTCCTAAAATCCAGTCTCATTGAAAGATCAAGTTATTTGAATTGCACAACTGAAAAATTTTACTTCTCAAAAAATAAAAAATAAAATAAATTAAAATAAATAAATAAATAAATAAATTAATATAAATATATATATATATATATATATATATATATATATATATATAGGGTGACAAAAAAAACATCCCTTTTTTAAAAAGTCAAGCCTACTTTTTGACGTCACCCTGTATATATATATAGATAGATAGATAGATAGATATATTGCTCTGTGCATATATATATATATATATATATATATATATAGTCATCCACAGACACGTGTTTCCACTTATCAAGTCTCTTCAGTGGGGCTAGAAATTTGTGAGCTACCTACAACCAAGATAGAAACCGAATCGATTCAGCATCAGTCGGACAGCTTACCGCTCGGCTATCGCCACCCACAGAATGCGAAAGGGATTTTAACTGTTTAAATAATAAATTCTTATCAGTCAAGGGTGGTTCCCCTTTGATAATGTTAGACTCATAGGAAATAACCAGACTTATTTTAAGATCCCAGGGAACGTTCGATAGCTCTGATACAATTAACTCTTCTTGATAAACCCCACTTTACGAGAATGGAAAGCAGCTTTCTGGAAATCAAGACAAGTACAAGTCACTATATGCCGATTTCGCATTGGTCTCACAGGACTTGCACACTCCTTTAAACTTAAACAGAACGAACAACAACAGTGTATATCATCTTAAACAACCTACACTGTTAAACAGTTTCTCGTTGAATGCAGAACTATCGCTCTCATCAGATTTAGCTTTTTCAATCCAAATAATATGAAATCTACTTGAAAATGTCAACATAGATGACATTTTGTGGGAGAAATAAAATTACATCAAAAATTATATATGTAAACATGATCAATATCATTCCAAGTAGGTATTTACCCAGCCCGTTCGTCACGAGTAGGATGTGACACAAGTCCACAAGTATGGGGAATCAAAGGGAGGATTTTCGAAACTAGCTTGCTAACCATTATAGCACTATGGGATAAAATATCAAGTAATCTCTCCACATAATCCCCGAACCACCGAATTAGAATATGATGTTGTCATATTGTCAAAATGAAATAAAACCTATAGAAAAAGTTACACAAAAAGTAAATATAAACGTAAAATGTACGCAATACCCTAACTCCTGAGCATTAAATAACCCCAGGCAGGTTGACAATCAGTCAATCAACTTTCTGCTTTCTTTCAATTTGATTTCTTCTTCTTCTTCTCCCCCTACACCTTCTTCTTCTTCTTCTTCTTCTTCTTCTTCTTCTTCTTCTTCTCCCCTACCCCTTCTTCTTCTTCTTCTTCTTCTTCTTCTTCCCTCCCCTTCTTCTTCTTCTCTCCTTTCTTCTTCTTCCCACCCCATTCTTCTTCTTCTTCTTCTTCTTCTTCTTCTTCCCTCCCCTTCTTCTTCTTCCCTCCCTTCTTCTTCTTCTTCTTGTCCCTCCTTCTTCTTCTTCTTCTTCTTCCCTCCCCTTCTTCTTCTTCCCTCTCCTTCTTCTTCTTCTCCACCCATCTCTTCTTCTTCTTCTTCTTCCCTCCCCTTCTTCTTCTTCCCTCCCCTTCTTCTTCTTCCTCCCATTCTTTTTCTTCTTCTTCTTCTTCTTCTTCTTCTTCCTACCCCTTTTTCTCTTCTTCTTCTTCCCTTCTTCTTCTTGTCCCTCCCCCTTCTTCTTCTTCTTCTCCCTACCCCCTCTTCTTCTTCTTCTTCTTTCCCTCCCCTTCTTCTTCTTCTTCTTGTCCACTCCTCCTCCTTCTTCTTCTTCTTCTTCTTCCCTTCCCTCATCCCTTTCTTCTTCTTCTCCCCACCCCTTCTTTTTTATTCTTCTCCCCTCCCCCTCATCCCATTCTCCTTCTTCTTCTTCTTTTTCTTGTCAATTTCAGCCCAAGACGCTTCAAGCAATGTCAACTCTATCAATTTTAAGTTTCGGTCCATTGATTCGGTTTATGTTCAGTCTTAGTCGAAATATCCCAAACACCTAATACCCGGAATTACAGAACAGTTTCTGAAAAGACAAATAAAAATCTGAGATCTGAAAAAAAATGCGGTATAAGAACCAACCGAGTGTTATAATTAAAAAGATGCATACAGTTCAACGGTGCTTGGTTATGTACGGAAGATGGGGACGGTTAGCGAGAGATAGTCATGGTTATCCGTGCTGCCAGCACGACATGATGATGATGATGATGATGATACCTGGGGGAGGAACTATATATTAAACTATATTTTTGGAGGATATGTGCTTAATTGAAGTCATACCTAATTTTGAAAATTAATTAGTTAATAATTAATGAATTTAGGCGGGCATATATGTTCAAATGTAAGGCTAAACAAATCGAGAAAATGACATTCTCTCGATTTGTTTAGCCTTACATTTGAACATATATGCCCACCAAAATTCATTAATTATTAACTAATTCATTTTCAAAATTAGGTATGACTTCAATTAAGCACATATCCTACAAAAATTGTCGGCTTAAAGCTATATAAAAATAAACACATTTGTTTGTTTACTTAATCACATTAAACTATATATAAACTATATTGTTTCTACTCTTCATTAAACCTCGTTGGTGGGGCTTAGAATACGATGACTGTATCCCCCCACAGAGGGGTAAGACCACCCCAAATGAGAGTGTCTTGGGTATTACACTAAACTGCATCTGATGGTGAGACTCACATTTTGGAGAACTCGGGAATGTGAAATGCTACTTCATTTTCATTATTTCCAGGTACATTCTGTCCCGGTGTCAAGGTACTATCTATCTGTTAAGGTACTATCTATCGGTCAGATAGATTTGTTTGAAAACTATTTGTATTAGAAAGGAATACTTGATATCTTAGAAAGGTGTGCACATTATTTGTCTCAATAATAGTTTCTTGAAGCTATAATTATGGTTAAATCGAACTTAATGGACCTAAATTCCACCATCGTATGTCACCCCGCCGAAAGAAAAACAAAAGCGAAAAAAAAAGGGAATTAACCGAATTCAATGAAATTTTCAGTGTTGATATATTAATGAATAAAAGTTATTTTATTTAAAAACTTTTACTTTTTTTCAGGTAAGTTATCTTTGAATCATGTATCCTTGAGGCGTAACACAGATTCTCAAAGATATGTGATTCAAAGTTAACAAACCTGAAAAAATGTAAAAGTTTTTAAAATAAAATAACAGGTGCATTATATTTCTTATTTATTAATATATCAACACTGAAAATTTCATTGAATTCGGTTAATTCCCTGATTTTTGGTAATTTTTTTTCTTTCGGTGAAGCAACATATGATGGTAGAATTTAGGTCTATTAAGTTCGATTTAACCATAATTGTTTACTAATAATTATTATTAATAGTTACTTGAAACCATATAACTGTGTACAAATAAATGATTATTATTAAGTATAAATAGTTAGTTGAAACCATATAATTGTGTATATATTATTAGTATTGGATAGAAATACTTGGAACTATAAAACTGTCTATATCATATAAGCGCGTGGTGTAATGGTTAAAGTCATAGGAAATGGACTCGTCGCCCCGAGTTCGATTCCTGGATGTAGTAATTGCATTTCACTTAGCGCTAATACCCTTGGGAAAGGTATGCATTCTACTCTCCCTCCACCTATGGATAAATAGTAGGGCAGACAGGGCTCTTTAACCTTGGTTAGGCAACCGGTCTAGGAGAAGGAAAACTGTGAATTCAAACCTGTTAAACTCCGCTTAAGAAATTGACCTTATGTCACATCCTGCTCGTGCGGAGGGGTTGGCAAATATATATATATATATCATATAACAGTGTACAAACAAGCGATCATAGAAAAATGCAGTGGAACATTAAAAATATATTTATGGTTACAATCAAACCTTTACAAATTAATTAAATTTCAGCATCAAATAACCTATAAGAAGTTGATATGCCGTTAAACAAATAGACATAAAACAAACTCTTTTTATTTTTATTTCTCCGATTCTTCTTCTTCTTCTTCTTCTTCTTCTCCTTCTTCTTCTTCTTCTTCCCCTCTTCCTTCTCCCCATTCTCTTATTCTTCTTCTTCTTCTCCTCCTCTTCCTTCTCCCCTTCTCTTATTCTCATTCTTCTTCTTCTCCTCTCCTTCCCCCTTCTCTATTCTTCTTCTTCTCCTCTTCCTTCTCCCTTCTCTTCTTTTTCTTCTCTCTTCCTTCTCTCACCTTCTCTTATTCTTCTTCTTCTACTTCTTCTCCTCTTCTTTCTCCCCTTCTCTTATTCTCATTCTTCTTCTTCTCCTCTTCCTTCCCCTTCTCTTATTCTCTTCTTCTTCTCCTCTTCCTTCTCCACCTTCTCTTCTTCTTCTTCTTCTACTTCTTCTCCTCTTCCTTCTCCCCTTCTCTTATTCTCATTCTTCTTCTTCTCCTCTTCCTTCCCCCTTCTCTTATTCTTCTTCTTCTCCTCTTCCTTCTCCCCTTCTCTTATTTTTCTTCTCCTCTTCCTTCTCCACCTTCTCTTATTCTTCTTCTTCTACTTCTTCTCCTCTTCTTTCTCCCTTCTCTTATTCTCATTCTTCTTCTTCTCCTTCTCCCTTCTCTTATCTTCTTCTTCTCCTCTTCCTTCTCCCCTTCTCTTCTTCTTCTTCTTCTCCTCTCCCTTCTCCCCCTTCTCTTATTCTTCTTCTCTTCCTTCTCCCCTTCTCTTCTTCTTCTTCTTCTTCTTTTTCTTCTTCTCCTCTTCCTTCTCTCCTTCTCTTATTCTTATTCTTACTCTTCTATTCTCCTTCTTACCCCCTCTATCACTCTTCCTTTCCTTTCTCGCTTTATTCTCATAATTCCTACTTCCCTATTTCTTTTTTCTTCTTCTTTACTTAATTTTCCTCTTTCATATTATCTCCACATTCTCTCCAGGGGGAGTCACCGTGGTATAGTGACTAACGTACCAGACTGTGATAATAAGCTAGTTAGAAATTCAGTCGTGGAATTACGTTCACTTTCGGGCTGATACCTCCGATAAAGGTATGAACTTTTTAATCCCACCAGGTTAATAGTACTACTACTGTTCTTCTACAAGGGTAGCTTTGGAATTTAATAACCCACGAAGGTTTTTTATACCGTTAAACGATGAAACCAAACCATCATCTTCTCCCTCCACTTCTTCTTAAAGGGCCGGTTTAGCTCAGTCGGTAGAGCATCGGACTATGAACCACAAGGTTCCGGATTCGATACTGGTCCTCGTCAACAACGAATGAGTAGCACAGGGATCTGTGCGGTAAAGTGAGGAGCTTATGGTAGATGTGGCGCTCCACCTCAGACGCCAAAAACAATCTCCTTGGTGTAGCACTAGTGAAAAGGGGATAGACTCCTTCGCTGTCTGGCTGATACCGACTTTAGGCCACTCTGACGACTTTTATAACTTTTATAACCGACGAAGAAAAGTGGATAATTTACTGTAACGTTGAATGGAAAACAGTGCGAGGCAAGCAAAATGAATTCCGCTCTACATAGCCAGGTTTAGTAATACCGAGATCCAACGGTGTAATTACACGTTATTGAATAGTCCCAACTAGTGCAATACTCAACAGAACTTTAAATATTGCTTTTTCATTTTTTATTTTAAGTGTGTACATTTGCACATTTTTATCTTACAATCTACCCGTGCAGCATCACCCCGGCAAACTTTCATCCCTCTTCATCTGTCTCCTCCTCCTGAAAAAATCTTCTCTAAGAAAAAAACAGCATCTGCTTCGAAATGGGAATTACGACTGATGAAATCGATCACATTGATTCCTGATTAGCGATTGGTTGAATTGACTTACTAGAAAATGATCTGATTGGGGAACTCTTGCTGTGAATATGCGATAGTTGCGTCACCAGCCAAAACCCCCGTGATTTTAGGCACAGACTGAATTGGACAGGTAAGCGACTATTAAGTAGACGACTTCTACCTGCTTACCTGCCTAATCGATTGGCTGGTTGATTTATTTGTTTGACGGCACACCAACTACTCATGGCTTATTCAATGCCGAAATTTGATCATTTGTCAATGTTTGATTGTAATCCTAACTGTGTAGTTTCGATGTTCCATTGCGTCTTTTTCTTTAAAACTGTTTGAAATAATATTTAAATCTGTTTAAACTTTATTAATAAAAAACTTTTCTAATTTGCTTGAAGCATTGTGTATATATTGGTTTGGAGGTTGATTTTGAAGGCTATCACAATGCAGGTTTAAAGAAAAAAAATAATAATACGGTAACAATGGTGTTGTGTGTTAACCTGTATTTTATTCTTGAATTTTCGAGATAAAATCTCTTTTTCAAAAGATCACTAGAACTGAAGTAGTCTAGTTATGGCATTTCTATATAAATTAATTTTTTTTTTTTTTGAAAATGATGGTATTTTTATATAACTGTATTTTCGTGTTGCATGTTTATGTGAATGCGTTTTTTTGTTTGTTTGTATGTGTGCGTATGTTGTCATGCACGTGTCCATGAAAATACGTGTTGGCTGTGACGTTATGACTGTATCCTAGCGCGGGAGTACACGTGTGTATGTGCGTATGAAAGAGCGTGTTTGTGTTTGGTGGCCATGGTGATGTATACTATTTAGTGTTGGATTTATTTATTAATAAAGTAAAGTCGTCGGGGTGGCCTAAAGTTGGTACCAGCCAGACAGTGAGGGAGTCTATCTACTTTTCACAATCACTAGACCAAGGAGATTGTTTTAGCGTCTGAGGTGGAGAGCCACACCTACCATCAACTCTTCACTTTACCGCACAGATCCCTGTGCTACTAATACTCGTACGCTGATTTTGTGAGGGCCGGTATCGAACCCGGAACCTTGTGGCTCTTAGTCGGATGCTCTACCGACTGACTTGATAAAGACTCAGCTCTAAAACATGGATATTGCAAATAATAAGGACGCGTTTATCTGAAGGATCTTAAACTTTATCAATACATTGACTCATAAAGCATTGATATATTTAAGTATGAAATGTTGACCTGTGTAGAGTTACTGCAAATTTTATTTATACATGGGCACTTAAAACAAAATAGATAAATTAGAAAAAAATGAAAGACGGGAGTGATGGAAAATAATGGAAGAGTTAGATTTAAAGCTGTTCTAATTTTCGATTATGCCCCCTCAGTTTATCATCTTCTAAATAGTTTCTAATTTGATACAATATTTTATTACATCAAAACCTAAATACTTGCACCCGAAGGAAGGTGCATATATTTGCTAGTACTACAAAGAAATCTATCATGGAAGTAGACTACACAGATGATATAGCACTTCTCGAAAAGTTCGAGTAGATCCATCTAGTTTTTTTTTCCGACTAGCGTATCGTTAACGTTCAGTAATATAGATACGGTTACAGTTTGAAAGAATTCTAGTTATATTTTGTTAGAGAGATCAGATTTCCATATGATCAATAACCAGTCAGTTGCAGTGCATGCCTTTCCTAATCGTATATTGATATCGTTTTCTGTAGATGAGATATTCCTACCTAGGTATGTGAACTGCTCTACTAAAGAGCACTTGTTTGAAAGAATTCTAGTTATATTTTGTTAGAGAGATCAGATTTCCATATGATCAATACCCAGTCAGTTGCAGTGCATGCCTTTCCTAAGCGTATATTGACATCGTTTTCTGTAGATGAGATATTCCTACCTAGGTATGTGAACTGCTCCACTAAAGAGCACTTGTTTGAAAGAATTCTAGTTATATTTTGTTAGAGAGATCAGATTTCCATATGATCAATAACCAGTCAGTTGCAGTGCATGCCTTTCCTAATCGTATATTGATATCGTTTTCTGTAGATGAGATATTCCTACCTAGGTATGTGAACTGGTCTACTAAAGAGAACAAATCTTCTTGATCCTGTATTAGCCTATTAAGATTTAAAGAGCGATTACCACACAGAGAAAAATGAACGGCTTAGCAGCAGTAAGTGATATCACACCTGACGACACGAGGATTGAACTGAGAAAAGTTATGGACACGGTTGAGTCGAATAAATCTACACTGCCAGAAAAGAGGAATCGTAGGCACTGTGTATCAAACACGAACCTGAGTCATGGACAGAGAAAGACCATTTTGCCAATAATGAGATGTTCGACATGGACGACGATATAGAGGCAAGAGAGCGAGAACAAAACGGCGTGACAGGACAATTATTTTTTCTAAAAGAGGGTATTACAAGAAATATAATCCGCCTGGTCCTGATAGAATCCAAAGTAAGTGTGCAGTTTGCGATTCCCTTGTGCATTGGGCGGGAGATTACCCAAAGAAAACAAGAGCATGGCTTTATATCTGATGCCAATATTGTTTTTATGCCTAACAACACTGAGTATCGTTCGAATGAGACATTCTTGGAGAAACCCTTAGAGTAATGGCCTCGTCGAATGCTGTCCCCGCCCTGTCGGCTGGGGCGTTAGAATGCAGCAACTGTACCTCTGCAGTCGGTGCAAACTTCCCCAATGGGGCTATCTGTTGGCCGTGGGTGGAAACCCGTGATGCTTAAGGATAGAGCCCAGGTGGATGAGCAGTTCATGACTTGCAATACTCCACTTTGGCCCTATCTTTGGGCTAGACGGGCGTTTGGAGAGCCCCCCCCCCCCCGATCAATCGGCTGGTCACGTCAAGCCCTAGCACCTATATGATTTTTCCAACCCTATTGCCCTTATGACAAGCCCCAACCCCTTTTTATCATATGGGTGCTAGAAGGCGGTGGCTGCGGGTCTACATGTCCTGGGAATGACGTTAAACTTTCTGATGGTGAGGTTCCAGTTTTGGAGGTTTGGGGAATGTGGAGCACCCCTTCATCACCATTGCTCCCTGGTCCACTCTGACCCGGAGGGGTAGTACCTGTTAGGGTCCCATATATGGGTTAAATAGAAAAATGTATTTATATAAAAAATTGTATTATCCATTAAGAATTGATTTATTTCAAAACTTTATCGGTATTAAATGACCCACTGAGGTTGATATGCCGTAAAATAAAACAAAACAAACCAAACCATATGCTTAGAAAAGAAAACAAGAGCATGGCTTTATATCTGATGCCAATATTGTTTTAATGTCTAACAACACTGAGTATCGTTCGAATGAGACATTCTTGGAGAAACCCTTAGAGTAATGGCCTCGTCGAATGCTGTCCTTCGGGAAATGGTATTAAAGACACTAAATGATGCTAGATACCTCTTTGATGTTACTTTGGGGTGGTGTGTTAGTGCAAAGAATGCCCTTCACAATGTACATGAGTATGGTAGGAACCAGGTAGTTTTTGGCAAGAATTCAAATTTGATTTCAGTGTTTTTTTATCAACCCCATGTCTTAGAGAGAGATTATAAACAAGTGAAATTGTTGTTGAAAATCTTAATTCAATGCCCACAGCTAGGTTAATAGGTAGGTTGGTTGGTTGGTTGGTTGGTTGGTTGGAGTTCACGGCTTGTCAACCCTTGTTGGGTTATTTTCACACCAAGGACATTGTTTTATTCATTTTTGTTGCGTATTCAATTTTTTTTTCAAACTCAATTTTTTAAAACACTTTTTTAATCTATTTAACCGATAGACCCTAACAATTTTTCTCGGAATCTTTTTGATAATTAGTATTATTTACGCGAGCTCGACAAGAAATATCTGAAGAAGGCCAAAGGGCACATCGGCCGAAACGTTGTACAGATAACAATGAAAATGAGGACAATAGTCAGAATAATCCAAATAATACTAAAACCCTAATATGTTTGGGTCAGGGTAGACCTGGAAGTCATGACGATAAAGAGGTACTCCACATTTCCCAGAGTTTCAGAATTGAAATTTTCCCTCTAGATGTAGTTTAGCGACATAACTAGAACAACCGCAGCAAGGAAAGCTGAATCAGTGAAAGTGAATCATTAGAAAATATAAGTAGAGCTTTGAGATATCAAATCAGACCTAACCTTTCTCAAGGCGATAATAATGGGGATATTGTCTATTGTAGATGCACCCGTCGTGTATTTGTTATAGTCGTAGGAATTGGGCGAGACGGCTCGAGTTCAAATCCAGGACAATGATGTTTGCATTTCAAATAGCACTAATACCCTTGGATAAGGTAAGTACCCAATTATTGTCCCTCCAGCTGAGGGTAAGCAGACTGGGCTATTCAATTTTGGTTAGGTAACCATCCGAGAATGAAACCTATTAAACTCCGCTTAAGAAATTCCCTAATGTCACATTCTGCACGTGTGGAGGGGTATATATATATATATATATATATATATATATATATATATATATATGCGTATATAAAATAAAAAGAATAACACATTTTTTCTGAGAACAATACATTTTGTGGACCTTCTTCTTTTTGATAAAATATTAAATTTTTCTCCATTGGGACCAGAACAACATTATATATATATATATATATATATATATATATATATATATATTAAAGTCGTCGGGATGGCCTAAAGTCGGTATCTACCAATCAGCGAGGGAATCTATCCTAGCGCTAGACCGCGGAGATTGTTTTTGCGTCTGAGGTGGAGCGCCACACCTACCATCTGCTCCTTACTTTACCGCACAGATCCCTGTGCTACTCATACGCTGAGTTGGCGAGGGCCAGTATCGAACTAGGAATTTTATAGTTTCTAGCCGAACGCTTTACCGACAAGAACGTCTCTGTGACATCTGCATCGTCCAAGCTGAATCCATTAATACCCCTTATGCCAATTGATGATGAATTATTTTAGAAGAACATTGTTCTCGAATTTGGGAGAGTTCAGCCCAGCAGACGCCATGCCGTTCTCTGGGACGGCACTCTCCGAAATCAAAATCTCCAGACCGTTTGCACTGCAAGGCATTGGCCCCAGGGGTGTCTTCAATTCAGGTGCCCCCGGGTTCATTAGCCAAAGTGCACAGTGGGCGACAAGAAAACTGTTACTACCACATTTTCATTGCAGTAGCATAAGCAGTTCATCCAAAAGGGCTCAATATATCTTGTAGAATATAGAGCATTTATAGTTACAGAAAAGTTCTTCTCTCTACCACTGTTTCGGTGTTCAAGGTACATCTTCCTCAGGAGAACTAAAAAATTATGGGTAATATCATTTATACTTGCTTGATAAACTAATAATGGTAGCTAATATTATATATACTTGCATGGTAAACTAATCATTAATTTCAAAGGAAAAAGTTTATTTTTAGGGACGAAAAGTTTACTTTTAGGAGACATAGAGAAATAAAATTAATTCTAAACCAGGCAAGTATAAATAATATTAGCTATCTATAATTTTTTAATTCTCCTGAGAAAGGTGTACCTTGAACACCGAAACCGTGGTAGAGAGAAAAACTTTTCTACAACTATATATATATATATATATATATATACCAAACTTGTTGGTAAATACTCGCGGTGAGAAAAAAACCAATAAATAGTTTGATTGTAAAAATATACTACCAAACATCACCCGGGGAGAAAAAATTTTTGGAAAAAAAAAGAAAAGACCAAGATAATCGTACCAACCAAAAATAATCTATTGGTACAATATTTGGCCAAAAGAAAAAAACAATTTATATATATATATATATATATATATATATATATATAATATATATATATATTCATACAAAACCGCCAGGAAACTAAAGCTAATAAGTAAAAAGTGCTCAATACCTAAGTAGAGCAAATAATAAAGATAAATCTAATGAGTCAGATAAACCTACTAGAAGTTTCGCTCTTCAGGGCTCTTAGTCGGATCTTAGCCCTGAAGAGCATTAAGCGAAACTTCTAGTAGGTTTATCTGACTCATTAGATTTATCTTTATATATATATATATATATATATATATATATATATATGCTTATAATAATAGAAAGAAATCAACAGACCGTCATATAGCTATTATGAATTTATTTTA
>CM042165.1:18643459-18658459 GCA_023376005.1 Doryteuthis pealeii | reverse complement strand
ATACTCTGGGTCACTATCACTCATTGCTGCAGCTAAGGTAGCCCATTGCATTGGCCTCCCATGTTTACCTTCTGCCATATATAAGAGATAAACACCATGAGTCTTTGTAATTACATACAAGAGCTGATCTTTAATTCTATATAAAATAAAACCTTTCTTTTCTATGGTTATGTAATACAGCTTCCATCATTTATCTACTTTATTTCTTACTAGCAGATATATGCACCCTCCGGGTGCAAGTATTTAAGTTTTAATATAATAAAATATCATGTTAAATTACAAAGGCAAATGAAACTGAATAATAATGCAGATAAAAAGATTTGAAACAGAGGGGGTATGATTGAAAAATAGAACAACTTGGAAACTAACTCTTCTATCATTTTCCATTACTCCCGTCTTTCATTGGTAAATTTTCGTAATTTAACTATTTAGTTAAAATAGGAAGTAAAGGATAATATCACAGTTATTTCTTCTTGTTAATGAATTTCTTTTAATATTTATCCCCGAGATTTTTTTTCATATTCATTAAGATAAAACCCAAAAAATTGAAGTCAATAATACTAAGCACATATTCATTAAAATCAATTTTTTAAGATCAATATGCAAATTAGCCCTCTCATTCACACTGTAAACTTATTTTGTTGTATATATAAATACAATTGCATGTTAATAATAAGTAGATATGGTCAACAGTATTAATGATATAAAACAATTTTATTAATAATTGAGGTTAAAAGAAAATAAAATCATAGAGAATATGATGTAAATAACTAAGGGAATTGTGACATGTATAGTGATATAGTTTCGGTTACAGACAGATAAATCCACAATCTCTATTATAATAAGATGTGGTGGTTCTTATTGTATATTGTTTTTCCTATCTTTAAGCTAATTTCCTTCATTCTACTCCTGATATATTTTTGTTGCTTTTTCCTAATTTCAGAAATCTTCTCTTTTTGTTTGTTTTGTTTTGTTTTATTTTACGGCATATCAACCTCAGTGGGTCATTTAATACCGATAAAGTTTTGAAATAAATCAATTCTTAATGGATAATACAATTTTTTATATAAATACCTTTTTCTATTTAACCCATAGATGGGACCCTAACAGGTACTACCACTCCGGGCCAAAGTGGACCAGGGAGCAATGGTGATGAAGGGGTGCTCCACATTCCTCAAACCTCCAAAACTGGAACCTCACCATCAGATAGAGTTTAACGTCATTCCCAGGACATGTAGACCCGCAGCCACCGCCTTCTAGCACCCATATGATAAAAAGGGTTCGGGCTTGCCATAAGGGCAACAGGGTTGGGAAAATCATATAGGTGCTAGGGCTTGACGTGACCAGCCGATTGATCGAAGGTGGCCTCTCTGGCCGCCCGTCTAGCCCAAGATAGGGCCAAAGTGGAGTATTGCATGTCATGAACTGCTCATCCACCTGGGCTCTATCCTTAAGCATCACGGGTCGCCACCCACGGCAAACAGGTGACCCCATTGGGGGAGTCTTACCCCTCTGCAGAGGTGCAGTCGGTGCATTCTAACGCCCCAGCCGACAGGGCAGAGAGATGGACTAAGATAAATGTCATACCTATGTGACGCTATTAAATGTAAATTCCTCTTCAGACAAGAATTTGATTGGACGAAAACAAACAAAAAAATCAATTTATATTTCGACAGCGAGCTGTTGAAATATGAATTGATATTTATTGTTTTCGTCCAATTCAACGCTTGAAATACGATTTTATTTGCAAAATCTTGCACCAGAAAAAAAGGGAATCGTGGTTAGTAATATGATCTTGCGCTCTAGAGTGAAAATATTTGATTGCTATTTCTCGTTTTACGGGTGTTGAATGGCAGCAAAAAAATACTCTTATTACATTGATTAATTAGAACCTCAAAAGCAAGACGTTCACATAATTAACAAATTTAGAGAAAAAAAAGGTAAAACAATACTTTTTTTTACATTTTTGGTCGACCATATTTTTGGATTGACTTCGGTAATTCTTGAGTGGTTTCAACTTCCAGCCTGAAATAATTTTCTGACTTCAAAGTCATTTCCGATTTCTGCCTAAATCTTTGAGACGACACATCATCATCATCATCATCATTAGTAGTAGTAGTAGTACTACTACTACTACTAATAATAATAATAATAGTAGTAGTAGGTTTTCACAGATGCATTAGCTGATTGTCTTTCACTGAGGTTTGAGTGACCACAAGTCTTCTCAGGTCTCCATAGGTCACCATGACTCTCCTGAGTATTCCAACTGATTATTATTATTTCACTCCATTCGAGTTTTTCACACCTGCAGAAGCCGGTGGTTCACTCAGTCTCCTCAGGTCTCCAGGACTCTTCTGAGTATTCCAGCCGATCTCAATAATGCTGTAGTCTGGATGGTCTCGATTCTTCCTCCGATTTTTAATTCATCCAGACTCCTCTCCAACCCCTTGGGGATTGTTCCAAGGGCCCCAATCACGATCGGCACGACCTTAACCCTCATGTTCCACAGTTTTCTTAGTTCTCTGGCAAGGTCTAAGTATTTATCGATCTTTTCATTTTCTTTCATTTTCACTCTGTGATCGGCCGGGACGGCAAAGTCCACGAATTCGGGGCGAGCTGTTTTCTTTTTTTGTTTCACCGCATCCACCAGGAACGCCCTAATCAGTCGGGACTGAATATGAACATGTGGTGTTGCAAGTTATCGAAAAAGGTTTGCGGAGACAAAAATAAATATGAAGAGATGATAAGTTCACAAAAAAGGAAAAATCAGACACGTGGTCACAGAAAAATACTGTTTAGCTGAGTCGGTAGAGCACTTGTCTAGGAATCGCAAGGTTCTTGATTCGAGTTGGCGAGGACTGGCCTCGCCAACTCAGCGAATGAGTAGCACAGGGATTAATTGTCTCCCCAGGTGGTTTGGATTCAAAATTTCCTTTTTCTAGACCTGTTAACCCTACCAAGGTTAGAAAGCCAGGTCTTACCTACTACTTTCACATAGTTGGGGGAGAAGTGATAGATTGAAAAAAAAAATGAAAATTGAAATATGTGTATATAGGGCCGGGTTATCTCAGTCGGTAGAGCGTTCGGCTAGCAACCACATGGTTTCTGGTTCGATTCCGGTCCTCGCCAACTCAGCGTATGAGTAACACAGGGATCTGTGCGGTAAAGTAAGGAGCTGATGGTAGGTGTGGCGCTCCACCTCAGATTCCAAAAAACAATCTCCTTGGTCTAGCGCTAGTGAAAAGGGGATATACTTCCTCACTGTCTGGCTGATACCGACTTTAGGCCACCCCGACGACTTTACTTTTATTTATGTTGCAAGCAGAGTTCAGTGATATTCTAAATTCGATGAAGGAAAGATCCTATTTCTTTTATAAATCATAGCCTATCCTGGGGGTGAGGCCTCGTTATCCCCGAAATTTAAGTCATCTCTTGTCGCTCCGGCAATTACTGATTAACTGACTGACCATTGGCAAAATTCTTCAACTCTTGCGTGTGACCGTTTCTTCACCTACCACGAGAGTTTTTTTCTGGTTGACCTTTTGTTGTCTATCATACAGCCGGGAAGGCACCAAGTTCACTGGTAGTGGGAGACGCCTACTTCATTAGATTTGTCATTACTTTTCAACATATATATATATATAATATATATATATATATATATATATATATATATATATATATATAAGAACAGTTATATACACGATTTTATTGAGATAGTGTTAATTCGATGTATGGATTTGAAGGCATGAGAAAAAATAGAGAAAGAATTATTGACAGAAAAGTTGAAAATTGAGATAAAAAGAGAGAAAGAGAAAGAGAGAGAGAAAAAGAAAGTGAGAGAGAAAAAGAAAGTGAGAGAGAAAAAGAAAGAGAGAGAGAAAAAGAAAATGAGAGAAAGAGAAGAGAGAGAGAGAGAGAGAGAGAAAGAGAGAGAGAAAGAGAGAGAGAACGGGAGAGAGAACGAGAGAGGGGGAGAGGGAAACAATGAAAAATCAAGAGGGAGTGAGAGCCCTCTGGGCATGCGTTTGAGTTCTCTCGTGTGCGTGTGCAAAAAAAAAAAAGAGAAAAGAAAAGGTGAGAAAGAATTCTTTGCCGTGTCATCTGGGTAGATAAAATAAATTTAATGTATTTCAGCCCAACTTTTGCTGACAGCCCTTTTTCATAGTTTGACCTTTGCGTGACAGATTCGTTTTTTTTAGAAGTAAAGCCTAAAAATCCAGTATATATATGAAATGCATAGTATTACATCATTTTTTTTACTCATGAAAGGCGTTCTTCCACGAATCTTCTGCATTTGTTTTCAGTCGCATTGTATTATACTATCATTAACAAATTCTCAAATCAAAATTTACTCCAGGCATATCGTCTGACGAAGGCTTTGTTGGAGGATAGTAATGGTGGGTTTACAATACTCCAAAACCATGTTCAACATCTGACGAAGAATTGCTGTCCAATGTTAAAGATAGTTGTTGGAGGACAGTACTGGTGGGTTTACAATACTCCAAAACCATGTTCAACATCTGACGAAGAATTACTGTCCAATGTTAAAGATAGTTGTTGGAGGACAGTACTGGTGGGTTTACAATACTCCAAAACCATATTCAACATCTGACGAAGAATTACTGTCCAATGTTAAAGATAGTTGTTGGAGGACAGTACTGGTGGGTTTACAATACTCCAAAACCATGTTCAACATCTAACGAAGGGTTTGTTGGAGGACAGTACTGGTGGGTTTACAATGTCCAAAACCATGTTCAACATCTAACGAAGGGTTTGTTGGAGGACAGTACTGGTGGGTTTACAATACTCCAAACCATGTTCAACATCTGACGAAGTCTTTTGTGAGGACAGTACTGGTGGGTTTACAATACTCCAAAACCATGTTCAACATCTGACGAAGGCTTTGTTGGAGGAGAGTATTGGTGGATTTACAATACTCCAAAACCATGTTCAACATCTGACGAAGTCTTTGTTGGAGGACAGTACTGGTGGGTTTACAATCCTCCAAAACCATGTTCAACATCCGCCGAAGGCTTTTTTTTTTTTTTTGGAAGAGAGTACTGGTGGTTTTACAGCTCTCTAAAGCTATCTTTAACATTGGACGAAAGCTTTGCTGGGGGACGGTACTGCAGTCCTCCATAACCATTCATGGCTCGAAGTTCAACATCTGACGGAAACTTTGTTGGAGTACAGTACTGCCGTTTTTACAGGCCTCCAAAACCATATCTTACAGTGTTCATCATCTGACGAGTGTTCGTTGGAGGACAGTGCAGCCTTTCAAAAGCATTTTCAGCATCGGACAAAAGTTTTGTTAGAAGAGGGTACAGCTGTATTTGTCAGCCTTCCCCTACACAAAAAAAGCAGGACTAACACGAAGTTCAACATCAGACGAAGCCTTGTTAGAGGATAATACTGACAAAGTTCAACATCTCATGAAGAATTTATTGGATGACAGACAAATCTTTTTAATTTCATAGCTTAGAAAACAGTGATAAGTACAATTTCTATTGTTTTTCGATTCCACATTTTTAAAGATTCATAAGGAACAACATTGTAAGATACGTGTTAGATACGCAGCAATTACGTACGCAGTTTGATTTTTCTAAAATTCTTTCAAAAATGTTTGTCCAAATTACTTATAAATAAGAAAATATACATCATCATAGTTTGATCGTCACAGCATATTTCTTCCAAACTAACAGTTTATGTATCATAATATCAATGGTAGAATTCATCAGGTTACGCAGTCATAGGTGTATATATATATATATATATATATATATATATATATATATATATATATATATATATATATATAAAGATTTTTAAGGCAATTTACAATGCAATATGTGTTGAAAATTATATTTATTTAACTTTTCTTTTTTTTTAATTCTAAATATTTTCGGAAAATAAAATTCCATTATCAAAAAAACACCAAGTACTTTCTTATTGAAAGTACTTGGTGTTTTTTTTATAGTATTTATCCCACGGCGATGTTGTAATCCTCTGTCATTTTAAGAAGTTGAGGAACGCCGTATATTTGAATTTTTTTTTTCTTTTTCGGATTAAAAAAATGCCCTCTGGGCGACGTAAAATAAATATTGCCTGAGGGGATGGGAGTTGAAAATTTAATATCAGAGAATTTGTATCATAAGTAAAGTAAAATCATCAAATTTATTAAAGGAGTAAAAAATAAAATAAATTTATTAAAGGAGTAATAAAAAAACTTGAAATGGAAACTTAGTTCTGATAACTTTAAATATATATTAAAATTAAAAGAAATATATAGATAGATAGATAATACCAGGTATGTATTTATTAAAACTTGTTTAAAAAAACAATGAGGACTGTCTAATATTGCATGCTCAAATTTTTAGTGTATTCTATTTATGACGATTTTAGGCAGTGACGTAGTTTTTGTTACAGACAAAAACCGGAAGTGAATCTCCATTATTAATAGATAGATATACACACTTAACGCATTATATTCATAAAATTCCAAATTAAGAAAAGTTCGAGGAGGATACGATTTGGAAAAAGAACATAAGAATTTTCTCTATCACAAATTAAACCTATCAACAATTAACTATGTGCATATTTTTATTTTGTTTCCTCAAGAAATAAGTTCAAGGTGGACACTTGGAATAACTGATTCAAAATATGTAATACATCTATAATAAATATTTATTAATATATATAATTAATTCATAAAATTTCATGCCCTCTAAAAATTACGGTCAATTTAATATTATTGATAAAGGAAAAAAAAACATATTACCTTCTATAATTTTAAATATTTTATTTATTCTATAAGATCTATTTTAAATTTAATATATATATATATATATATATATATATATATATATATATATATATACCCTTTGGAAAGGTATGAATCCATATATTCTCCCTCCAGCTATGGTTAAATAGTAGGGCAGACTGGGACCTTCAGCCTTGGGTAGGTAACCAGTCTAGGAGAGGATAACTCTGAATTCAAAATTACCTCCAGCTATGGTTAAATAGTAGGGCTTCAGCCTTGGGTAGCTAACCAGTCTAGGAGAGGGATAACTCTGAATTCAAAATTCCTCCAGCTATGGGTTAAATAGTAGGCAGACTGGGCGCTTCAGCCTTGGGTAGGTAACCAGTCTAGGAGAGGGATAACTCTGAATTCAAAATTCCCTCCAGCTATGGGTTAAATAGTAGGGCAGACTGGACCTTCAGCCTTGGGTAGGTAACCAGTCTAGGAGAGGGATAACTCTGATTCAAAATTCCCTCCAGCTATGGGTTAAATAGTAGGGCAGACTGGGCCCTTCAACTATGGGAGGGATAACTCTGAAATCAAAATTCCTGAGGTCAGTCGTTGATTGGGTTTGTGGCAACCCTTGATGCACCAATTCTTTCCTATCGACTGTGCCAAAAAGTGTGGATGGTCCAACACAAGCCTTCACCACTATAAACAAATCACTGTGTGGGTCTTCATTGTGTGTGTGAACCCTCATGCGTCGAAAATCGACGAGAGAGTCCATAATAATAATAATAATAATAATAATATATATATATATATATATATATATATATATATATCGAATCACATGTAGATATAATGAGAGGGTTTATTTCCGAGGAGAAATATGGTATACGGTTGAATACGATTAATCGTACGTTGCTCTTAAGCTGGTCTCCTAGCTCCGAGAGGTGGCCGCTAAATAGTCCCCAGACTAGTCCATCTTGTGGGAGTAATCTGTCTACTCTCCACAACACACACACACACATATAAACACAAACACACACATACATACACACACACACACACACACACACACATATATATATATATATATATATATATAGAGAGAGAGAGAGAGAGAGAGAGAGAGAGAGAGGGGGGGTGATGGCTGCAGGTCAACCACCAGTTTATTAATTTTACTAATTTATTGGTAAAAAAGGACTATTTGCTCGTAAATTCCTACCATAAAATAAACTGAACCCTCATTTTATGTCCGTCTTTTTGCAATAAATGTTTTACTTTTCTTGCACCCGTTATTTTACAATACTAAATATATTTTATTTATTTATTTTAATATTCACTTCAATGTGTATATTCTAAAAGTTTTTATTTTGTGAGAATGGTTAGTTTTAAAGTGAGGGCTCGTTTTACAATTTAGGCATAAATTGGATCCTCCTTTTATGACCGTAATTTTGTTTTTTCGTCGACGATGATTAAAATCTGACGTTTTTATTTTAGAGTACCAAAGCCAAAAAGAAAAGAAATAACAACAACAAAAGGTAATATTCAACTTTTTACTCATAAATTCCTGCCATAAAATTAGGCTTGGGCATTTTATGGTAGGAATTTACGAGTAAAAAGTTGAAGTGTAAAAACGAACCCCCACTTTAAAACTAACCATTCTCACAAAATAAAAACTTTTAGAATATACAAATTGAAATGAATATTAAAATAAATAAAGGAAATATATTTAGTATTGTAGAATAACGGGTGCAATAAAAATAAAACATTTATTGCAAAAACGCGGACGTAAAATGAGGGTTCAGTTTATTTTACGGTAGGAATTTACGAGCAAATAGTCCTTTTTTACCAATTTATTAACACACATGAAGTTAATGAAATTTATTTCTATCAGTTTATAAAGATATAGCAAACAAATATTTGCCTAAAAACTATCATATATAGAAAAAACAAGATTTGGTCTTAACTTTCCCACAAGAGTTGGTATGCCATTCAACAAAATAACCAACCAATCAACTAATAAAAGCGTGGAATAAATTTCTAAGGAGTGCAAACTTCGCAGTTTATGCAAAACTTGTAACTGCAAAATAAACCAGTGGAACGAAAAACGTGCGATATTTTTTAATAAAATATCTCGTTTATCTAATTAAGATGAACGATAAGAACCTGACTTAAACAACCGACATTAGACAGCTGTAGAAATTAGTAAACATGCATCACTAAATTGTTTAATACAAAATAAATCGGCAGATTCCATTGAAGTGTTGTTAGAAAATGCTCATCTAACCAATTCTGGACGCCATATTGGGTTTTGTTTTTGTATTTTTCAGATGTCGTCTGCAATCTAATTGTAAAAATTGGATATGGAAAAAATACTTTCTTGAGAAGCAAAAATTTCGTTTAATAAAAAATATTTCTTTCAAATAAATTTCATTGCTTTAATTATTTTAAATTCCTATTTCATAATCAGGTATTTATTTATTTATTTATTTATTTAATAGACGGCTGTGTCATTTTTTTAGAGGAATCTGAGAATTCATCCAATCAAATCATCCCTGCTACTTTAGTGTGGGATTGTTAAAAGTGTCACCTGTTCCGGTCATTGAACATCATTACATTTTTTTTTAATGTAAAATTTAATTCCTAGTCATACGAATTCAAAGGATGATTGAATTTTCCCGAATGAAAACATAATCCCTCTCTAACTAAACGAACGTACAAATTTAGAAATACCCACAGACGCCCGTACGTGAATTCTGGTTTAATAAAGGTCCTTTCATGTTGTTGCTGTTGGAGTCATGGTAACTAAATTTGTTACGGTGTATGGAGAGACAACACACACACACACACACACACACACACACACACACACACACGCACGCACACACACAAACACACACACACACACACATATGTACATATGCATATACACAGATAGGGTCTCAATCAGAAAAATCGAAGCGTGCATGCTGGAAACATGAGCCGCGGAACGAGCCCGTTTTCCTCGTGTTGTGGTCAGCAGCTGAACGACAATATCACTTGCGTGTCTTGCCTAACAAAATGACAACATCAAAGACAAACAGAAAACATGTCCATTGGTCCGCATTTATTATTTACTGACTAACTTGATCGAATATTCTTCAGAAAAATGGATAATGGGCTTTTTTAATCCATCTTAATATTGTTTCTTTTGAATCATAACATTCTGGGTTGAAGCCCACCTTGACTTGCTAGAGCAAACGGCGAAAAATTGAAAAGAGACGTGAACTCGCATACCACACGTCAGGATCTTGATTTTCATGGCCGTTGCATTAACCACTTCGGTCAAGGAAGTTCATATGATTAATCAGAGCCCAACATTGGAATCGTTCACGATTATCTTATTGTTTATACCTAGAAAAATTTGGGATGAGTTTTTTGTTTTGTTTTTAAGGTTCTTTTTCTTCTTTTTTTTTTTCACTATTACAATTTCATCGTTAATTCTACTCCATCGTATCTGTGTTCTCCCTCCAGCTTTGGGTAAATAGTAGGACACACTAGTATTTTTAACCTTAGTAAGACAACAAGTCTAGTAGAAGAAAAACAAAACCTGTTAAATTCCGCTTTTGACCATGTGTCACATCCAACTCGCACGGAGTAGTTTATATATATATGTGATTTTTTTTGTTTTTGTTTTTTGGAGGATATGTGCTTAATTGAAGTCATATCTAATTTTGAAAATTAATTAGTTGATAATTAATGAATTTTAAGTTTAACAGGTTTATTTCATCTTATTATTGTTGCTTTTTAACCCAACACTCTGACTAGATACACTCTTCATTATTACTATCATTTTATTACTAGTTTGATTTCATCTTATTATTGTTGCTTTTTAACCCAACACTCTGACTAGATACACTCTTCATTATTACTATTATTTTATTACTAGTTTTATTTCATCTTATTATTGTTGCTTTTTAACCCAACACTCTGACTAGATACACTCTTCATTATTACTATCATTTTATTACTAGTTTTATTTCATCTTATTATTGTTGCTTTTTAACCCAACACTGACTAAATATACTTTTCATTATTACTATCATGTTATTGCTAGTTTGATTTCATCTTATTATTGTTGCTTTTTAACCCAACACTCTGACTAGATACACTCTTCATTATTGCTATCATTTTATTGCTAGTTTTATTTCATCTTATTATTGTTGCTTTTTAACCCAACACTCTGACTAGATATACTTTTCAATATTGCTATCATGTTATTACTAGTTTTATTCTATGTTATTATTGTTGTTTTGTTCACAACACATACTCGATACACTCAACATTATTACTACATTTTATTACTAGTTTTATGTCATCTTATTATTGTTGCTGGTGAGAGATGAATATTTGTTACATAAAATAAATTCTTTTCGCATTATAAGGCTATTAACGTATTGATACACCTACGTAAGTATATGAAGTTGTTTAACAAGCTTAGTCTGTCAAAAGGCCGTACGTGTAGAGGGCTCAGTGATATCAAGCATTAATTAGAATTTTTCATTGTTCATTATAAGTCGAAACAACATGTACGGGAGTAGGCAGCTACGTGTATGTTTGTGTGTATGTATGTGTATACGTGTTGCATACCCTTCCTTACTTTAAGGAGGTATAAGTATAAGTATTAAACATAAGTTTAAATACCTCGTATATTTTTTTAAAAGGTCTTGAAAAAAATGAGTTTTACTTTTATTGTATTTATTTATCTATTCATTTATTTAAGTTTCTGTAATTTTATATAGATTGTGAAATATCTTGAATTTTCTTTTTTCTTTTGAAATTACACAGCAATAACAGAATACGTATTTATAGTATATTTAATTATTTAACTGTGTTACTAAGCTTAATAAGATAAGCATGTATGTATTTATCTTATTTTACTTTTATTCACTATATATATATATATATATATATATATGAAAAGAGAAATAAAGGAAAGAAAGTATTGAATGGATAAAATAGGATATTTTAATTAATTTAACTTACACGTGTTTCGGTCAGGAGTTTATCCATGTGTACATTGTTCTATCTATTATTATTTTTAAATAACAAAATGAAATTGAATAATAATAATAATAGGAAAAAGTAGAAATGTTCCGCACACAAAGAAATATCGACCTTCCTCCTTTGTGTGCGGAACATTTCTACATTTTTTCTTTCATTTTGTTATTTAAAACACATGGATAAACTCCTGACCGAAACACGTGTAAGTTAAATTGATTAAAATATCCTATTTTATCCATTCAATACTTTGTTTCCTTTTATTTCTCTTTTCAACATACCGTCGGATTCACTTCCATTTTCATTTTACATATATATTTTTGTTGGCATCCTTCCGTTTACGAGAAACGATGGAGCAGTGTCAACTTGTTAACTTGAACTGCATAGCCTGGGCAGGTTTATATGGAGGATGAACAGTTGCCCGTGCAGCAAATCCCCCCTCTCCACACTGCCGCTGTGATCCAAAGGAAAGGTGAGGTACCAATGCAGTTTGGCAACGGAAGTGTCGGAGGAGTTGATGGTTAGCACTAGATTTCAGCATCACACCACCTTAGGGACTCCAGCTCCTGATTTATTTTCGGGGTTTAGTCCCTTAGCTTTTCCTTGAAGGCAACAGAGGTTCTGTGTCGGACTTCTTGAGTTGATGGGTAGCCGACAAAGGCTAAAGTGCCCATTCAGACCCATTTGGGGATTTATGCGAGTAGTAAGTACCCCTATCTTACCACTGTCGGTGTTCCTGAAAAAGAATTGAGGTTGGGGATATGGTATATTTTGCATTTGTGTATTAGATAAGCAACAGTACCTTCAGGTCAGTTTTTTGGGGGGGCAGGATAAGTCCACTAGAGGCGTCAGGGTAGTTCTGATGTCCACTTTGTTTATACACATGTATACGTGAAACCCACTCGTTCTTGTACACGTGTGGTTTTACCAGCGCTGTTGGATTATATAAGTCACGACTTAGTATATATATATATATATATATATATAATATATAGTGTGAGATGGTCACTGTTTCAGCTTTTGCTGGAATGGTGTACCAAAGGCAGTATTATTGGTAGAGTGCTCAATATAAAATAGAGCTGTTATATAATATAATAATAAATATATAAAGGTTTTACATATCTATTTTGTCACCTAATAAATAGATATGTAAAACCTTTAAATATTTATCTTATATATATATATATATATATATATATTATTATAATGGAGATTGTGGGTTTGTCTGTCTGTAACCGAAACTATATTACTACTCAAGTCACAATACCCTTTGTTATTTACATCACATCCTCCACGATTTTATTTTTATTTAAACCTCAATTATTAATAAAATTGTTTTACATCATTAAGACTGTTGACCATATCTACATACTAATTACATGCAATTGTATTTATATATACAACAAAATAGCGGTTTACAGTGTGAATGGGAAGGCTAATTTGCATATTGATATTAGAAATTTGATTTTAATAAATATATGCTTAGTATTATTGATTTCTAATTGTTTGGTTTTATCTTATTGAATATGAGCAAAAATCTCGGGGATAAATCTTAAAAGAAATCCATTAACAAGAAGAAATGACTGTAATATTATTCTTTACTTCCTCTTTTAACTAAATAGTTGAATTAGGAAAATTTATCAATGAAAGACGGGAGTAATGGAAAATGATGGAAGAGTTAGTTTCAAAGTTGTTCTATTTTTCAATCATACCCCCTCTGTTCCAAATCTTTTTATCTGCATACTTATTCAGTTTCATTAGCCTTTCTAATTTAATATCATATTTTATATTAAAACTTAAATACTTGCACCCGGAGGGTTCATATATTTGCTAGTATATATAATGGAAAAGAGTATAACAGCTGTGAACACAACAAAGGTGTTATGAATCTGAAAGCATAGTTTCAGGGTTTAAGCATCATTACCTCTAAGCCAGATTTTTTTTTCTCGTCACATCATCGGAATGCCAAGTCAAACTGAAGTCTCATCGTGTAATCTTTTGTTGTATTCAGAGCTTTCCATCCAATGTCAATGATCCCAGCACGAAATTGTCAATTGATAATTTTCAATTAACAAACAATAGATGATGATGTGAAGACACTAAATTGCAAGTGAAATTTCGCTGAAGTCAATGTACAACAGCTCAGCAATTAATCACTAATTTAATCAATTTAGATTTAAGATAAATAACGTGAGGTCACCAGTAAACTCAAAATTGAAGGTCGAGATAATGTTCGATTTGTTTTTAATCTGTTTGTGTGTGGGAGGGGTGTCTTGTTTTTTTTTATCTTTCTGGTGGGGGGATTTTTTGTGGTGCAGCCGATGGTACTGAAATTTAAGTCTCGAAATAGCATCCCCATAGAAGCCAAACTCCTAGGATAGAAAGTGAATTTCTTTATATACCAGTGTTTATACGCAAGTGAGTTCTGTATAAATACAAAAAAAAACATCTATAATTATAAATAATGTATCCGTATTTAGTTTTCGATAGGCATTTATATTGATTTTCTATCTCGTACACACCTTATTATAACAGGTATTTACTTGAAGATACGTGATAAGCTTGTTGATAAAAACCTGATTATATTATATTATATATATATATATATATATATATATATATATATATAATAGTGAGGGAGAGAGAGAGAGAGAGAGAGAGAGAGAGAGAGAGAGAGAGAGAGAGAAAGCATTAACAAAAGAATAAACATACAAATACTAGTAAATAAATTTTAGAAATTTTTTTTACCCTACCAACTCTAGTTCATAAGAGATTTTTAGTTCAAGACTCTTGAACTATATATATATTATTATATATTATATATATATATCACACACACACAATATATTATATATATATATATATGTATATAAGCGTGTGCGCACGTGTGTGTGTGTGTGTGTGTGTGTGTGTGTGTGTGTTGTGCATTTATATATTGATATATGTTGATTTAAAATCTAAAAATATAAACATTCGTCTATATATCAGCAGATCAACAAAGTATATATGCTAATAAGCCATATCTATCTATCTATCTATCTATCTATCTATATATAATATATATATATATATATATATATATATATATATATGGTCCTTCAAAGATAATAGTATGTAGTGCAAGAGTTAACTAGTTATATTTGCAACGATTTATAAACAATGAGTTGATCAACACTGAATGCCCCTTATCTCTAATCACTTATATTATC
>CM042165.1:18628459-18638459 GCA_023376005.1 Doryteuthis pealeii | reverse complement strand
GAGAGGGTACACGAAAGCTTTAACATTGGCACCCGAATGAGCTTCGGCTAGTGCGTAACTCCTCATGTAAATCGGTTCATCTGACATGGTGGGCAGTCAGAAAAGTGTAGAATCTGTGCTCGGAACCCACAAAAAGTTTCTCGTTCGATTCTAGGGGGCCAACGCCCAGGTAGCACCTGTTTTCTCGTTTAAATGTGCAGGGCCGGGTTTATTGTACGGTGCTTGAGGCGCCCCAAAAGGGGAATTCCAAAGGAATGTTAAGCAATTTTTAGACCCAACTTGGGCCTCGCCTTGTGCCTGATTTGGCTTTGTGGTTAGTCAAATACCTAGTCGGTTCTTTATATATATTTAACAACCCCTCCGCACGGGCAGGATGTGACACAGGGTCAATTTCTTAAGCAGAGTTCAACAGGTTTGAATTCAGAGTTTTCCTTCTCCTAGACGGGTTGCCTAACCAAGGTTAAAGAGCCCAGCCTGCCCTACTATTTATCCATAGCTGGAGGCGGAGTAGGATTCATACCTTTCCTAAGGGTATTAGCGCTAAGTGAAATGCAATTACCACATCCAGGATTTGAACTCGGGGCGACGAGTCCATTTCCCATGACTTTAACCATTACATCACGCGGTTCTTTATAACTTAATACCAAGTTTGATTGTTGCTTTATTCCCTATACTTGAGACACCTCCTACCCGGGTTGGGTAAATATCAACTCTGCCTTCAGTGGAGTTTGGTAAAGCTTAGCCGTAAGTCAATTCTGTTAAGTACTATATATGACACCGTGATATCAAAAGGATTACAGAAAATGTGTTTATACTCAATGGTGAAATTTGAACTGGACGTGAGGGAAGTTGCTATAAAAATAATTTTGGCCATTTGGTAAGTAAATATTTGTTCATATAAAACTGGCTGAATTAATTATGCCGATGTATAGAAGGATTTTAAAGATTTTATCTAATTTTACCATAAATATAAATGCAGTGCGGATTGCATTTTTTTTTTTTGTTTGTTTGTTTTGTTTTTTTTGGGTTTTTTTTGTTTTTTTAGATAACTCAATAAGTTAATTTTCATATTCTTTCAGGAATGAGGAGCCAACCAAGAAAAGATTGAAATAATAATAATAATAATAATAATAACAATAATTAATTTTGAAGCTATGCATTGGATACAATTAATCTATCACAAAATAGAGTTTGTGAACCACCATTCACAGAAGGATTTTCAGAAAATGACCTTCGAGATCTTTAATGAATGGTACGAAGCTGGACTTGTCGGATTTGCCCTCACATTCTCAAGGTATTAAACGTGCAGTCAAGTTAACAACAGAAGCTTCCAAATCAGTATATGACCTTGTGTTACATAATCTATGCATAGATTATTGTCAACCCCCTGTATTTCTGAAGGGATGGCCCCTTTTCATATCACGGGCGGAACTTTCCATGGAATATTACAGAAATCCCGCGAAATACGTGAAGTCACGTGGGACCTGGTGGGCTCTCAGTTTCGGCTTGGACGTCAGGCAGATAAGATACTATTCAGGACGAATCTATAGGTCAAATAGATATGTTATCAAATTATCTGTATTAGATAGGAATACTTGAAACCATATAACTTTGTGCAAATTATTTTTCTAGACAATAGTTACTTGAAGCTATAATTGTTACTAAGGATTATTATTATTATTAATAAGTTGAAACCATATAATTGTTTATAAATTATTGGAGTTAGATAGAAATTCTTGATATCATATAACTGAGTGCAAATTATTTGTATTAGGAATACTTGATATCATATAACTGAGTGCAAATTATTTGTAATAGGAATACTTGATATCATATAACTGAGTGCAAATTATTTGTATTAGGAATACTTGATATCATATAACTGAGTGCAAATTATGTGTATTAGGAATACTTGATATCATATAACTGAGTGCAAATTATTTGTATTAGGAATACTTGATATCATATAACTGAGTGCAAGCAAGGCATTATAGACATAAAAATTACAAGTATTATTTGTACTATTGTCCTCATCTTCATTATTATCTGTACAACGTTTCGATCGATGTGCCCTCCGGCCTTCTTCGAGTATTTGTTGTCGGACTTGGGAACCTTCTCGGAGACCTACTTTTCGAACTCGGGAACCTTCTTGTCGTAATCGGGCGCTATCACGAAACTGGGTACCTAACCCTTTATTCAATCCATGGGGGTATCCTGTTCTCATTCCGCTAACCATAGCTGGTGTACAGGTTTTAAGGTGTGTTAATTATTATTCTCTGTTACTTCTGGCCTTGGCCAGGATTGAACCTGCAGTCAAGAGATAACTGTCGCTTAAATTCTGTTTTAACCAAACTCCTTTATCCACTACGCTATATGTCAAAACATTTAGAGAAATAGTATAAAAATTACAATTTATAAGACAACAATATTTAAACTAAAATGTATCCGGTGGTGAGGCTATAATACTGGAATTCTGTTAAGTGCGTAATATCCCTTCATTAACCATTAATCTCAAGTCCACTCTGATCTGGAATGGTAGTACCTGTTAATGTCCTATCTGTGGTCAAGGAGATATATTATTAAAATAATCATATTTGATAGGACCATGTCCAAAAACTCTTAAGAAACAAATAAACAAAAAATATAAATATGAATGTACAATGAACGTGATTCCCTAACTTCTACGCATAAAATAACCCTAGACGGGTTGACATGCCGTTAAAATCAATCAATCAACACGTCTATGGTTATGTTATGCCTATAGTTTATGAAATCACGTTTATTGTGTGTTTATACACGATTATAAAGTTTAAAGTAATTATTTCTATTTAATAATAATCACGCGGGAGAGAGCAAGAGTAGGGGGTATAAGAGGTCATGAAAAATAGTGAGGAGGGCGAAAAGGCGAAGGAAGTCTAATAAATGAAGAGGTGGGATTATTAGTAAGTAAATAAAGACAAGAGATAGGGGGAAGAGAGAGAGAGAGAAAATAACGAGAGAAGGTGTTGTTGGATTTGAAGAAGAAGAAGAAGAAGAAGAAGAAGAAGAAGAAGAAGAAGAAGAAGAAGAAGAAGAAACAAATACTTAGACCTTGCCATAGAACTAAAAATAGCTATGGAACATGAGGATGGCGGTGATACCAATTGTAGTTGGAGCGCTTGGATCGGTCTCCAAAGGGAAAAAGACTGAAGGAATTGAAAATGAGAGGAATAGTTGAGACCACCCAGACAACATCATTGTTAAGACAGTGGCCTCGAGGAGATTTGCTGTCACGCAGACTCTAGTAAAAGATAATGACCAATCAAAACTGGTGAGAAAAACTCGTAATAAGTGAAATAATGGACCCGCAATCTTGGATAATGTACAAAATAACCGACAAAGTTATGAATTTAATCAGAAAATTAGAAAGAGGAATTAACAGCAGGACGATAAACCCTAGCAGAGGTGAAAATGCAAAGAGGCATCTTCCAGGGAGACTCCCTCTCGCCACTGCTATTTGTTATATGATGTCACTCAACTATATACTTAGGAAATATCGAGAGAGCTACAAATTTACAAAATCACAAGATTTTTTTCCGAAAATGAAAAAGAACTGGAAACACTTGTACAAACCATAAACATTTACAGCTAGGATATAAGATTTGGTTTGTTTTGTTTTACGGCATATCAACCTCAGTGGGTCATTTAATGCCGATAAAGTTTTGAAATAAATCAATTCTTAATGGATAATACAATTTTTTTTATAAATACATTTTTCTATTTAACCCATAGATGGGTAGGATATAAGAATGGAATTTTGGATCAGAAAATGTAACATGCTCGTGATGAAAAAGAAGTAAAAAGAAACACGAGAGAGAACAGAATTGGCAAATAAGTAAAATATAAGAACACTGAGAGAAAAAGAAAATAATAAATACTTGGGAATACTGGAAGCGGACACCATCAAACAGAGATAAAAGAAAAAGTCAGAAAAGAGTACCCCAGAAGATAAAGAAAATGTCTCTAAACCCAAACTCTGTAGCAGACATCTCGTAAAAGAAATAAACACTTGGGTTGTCTCCCTTGTAAGATGCTCTGGACCATTCTCGAAACGGACAAGGAAGATACTCCAATAGATGAACCAAAGGACAAGTAAATCGATAACGATGCACAAGGCTTCATGCAGCACGGGTATCCATGAAAATCTTTCGCCAGCCTTCCCTATCATTCATTACACCTGGAAGCTCCTCTGCGGAGCAGCCAGCATCTTCACATAACTGGTCAATGTAGGTCCTTGCTGGGCGCCCCACACTTGCATGTCCATGTGTTGGCTTCCACAGGAGAACGTCGCTTATGAGTTCCTAAAGTAAAAAGAAACACCAGAGAGAACAGAATTGTCAAATAAGGAAAATATAAGAACACTGGGAGAAAAAGAAAATAATAAATACTTGGGAATACTGGAAGCGGACACCATCAAACAAACAGAGATAAAAGACACTGATCAGTCACCTTATCCCAGTTAGAAGACAAGACATAGTATCAATTAACAAGAAATGAGATGTAGTAAATACTAATATTATTTGAATATATGCCTGTTTGCTTTCAACAGACCTTGACTTCATTGGAATTAGATAAATATTGAACATTTATAGACTGAAGTTTCCATCTTCAAATAAATGGCATCGAATATCTTAAGCTCATCATGAACGACTGTTCGTTAGCTCTGTCGGGTCTGGCTTTTATCTTCACTGGATGACCCTGCACGACCCTTTCTAACCTTAAGCCCCCGCTGCCATTTTAAAAAATCTGTAGACTATCGAGCTCCCCCTTTCTTTCTGGTTTTAAAATCCTTTTCTTCTTTCAGCAAACTCTTCACGTCTCTCCAACCCTTTTAAACAATGAGTTAGTTTCATTTGCGGCCAAAGCTTAGGGGTAATGCTAGTGGTAATCTTCCATTGCTTACTGCACAGTTTTACATCATCATCATCATCATCATCATGTCGCGCATGCAGCACGGGTATCCATGACAATCTTTCGCCAGCCTTCCCTATCATTCATTACACCTGGAAGCTCCTCTGCGGAGCAGCCAGCATCTTCACATAACTGGTCAATGTAGGTCCTTGCTGGGCGCCCCACACTTGCATGTCCATGTGTTGGCTTCCACAGGAGAACGTCGCTTATGAGTTCATCCCTGCTTCTCCAGCAGTGTCCTGCATGCCTTGTCCGTCTCACTCGGATAGTTTGTGAGATGGGGGGCAGGTGACCGTACAGCTGTTTCCGTGTGGAGTGCTGTTTCCACGACTTATTCAAGACTGCACGCAGCATTCTTGTGCAGCTCCCATCTAGCTTATTCTCGAGGCACCTCTTTAGGGTCCAAGTGGTGCAGCCATACAGCAGTACTGATATGACTACAGCCTGGAAGAGATGTCGCTTTAGCTTGTCAGTGAGATCAGATTTCCATATGACAGACAATTTGTTTGTGGCCATCCATGCCTTTCCTATTCGTGCATTAATATCGTTATCTGTAGATGAGATATTACTCCCCAGGTATGTGAATTGTTTTACTGGCTTAAGGGGCTTACCGTCTAATGTGGAGATGTCTCCTTTCTTTTTGAAACTCATGAACTCTGATATCAGAGTTCACATGCAGGCCGATGTTTTTTGCTGCCTCCTCCAGGCTATGCAGTAGTGTCTCAGCCTGTGCCGGTGTATCAGCAAGAAGTGCGAGGTCATCAGCATGATAAACGACTCAATTCCAACTTATTTGTTTGTTTTACGGTACGTTTTCGTGCCATGTAATGCCGAATCAAGTCATTCTGATAAATGTTCTATAAAAAGTACGTAAAGTCGTCGGGGTGGCCTAAAGTCGGTATCAGCCAATCAGCGAGGGAGTCTATCCCCTTTTCACTAGCGCTAGACCAAGGAGATTGTTTTGCCAACTGAGGGGGAGCTCTACACCTATCATCAGCTCCTTACTTTACCGCACAGATCCCTATGCTACTCATACGCTGAGTTGGCGAGGACCGGAATCGAACTAGGAACCATGTGATTTCTAGCCGAACTCTCTACCGACTGAGCTAACCCACTTCAATGTTATTTTTATTATTCGGACTATTGTCCTTTTCTTCATTGTTATCTGTACAACGTTTCAGGCGAGGTGCCCTCCGGTATTTCTTGTCGGACTCGGGAACCTTCTCGGACTCGGAACCTTCTTATCGTAATCTGGAGCCATCACGGAACTTTGAACCTAACCGTTTATTCAGTCCACGGGGGTATCCTATTCTCATTCCGCTAACCATAGCTGGAGTAGAGCCGTTAAGCTGTGTTAATTATTATTCTATGTAACTGCTGCCCTTGACCAGGATTGAACCTGCAGTCCAGAGATAACTGTCACTTAGAACTGTTTTAACCTAACTCCTTTATCCACTAGGCCATGTGTCCGAGATGGTTCCCGAGTCCGAGGAGGTTCCATACTCCGCCAAGAAGTACCTGAAGAAGGCCGTGGGGCACATCGGCCGAAACGTTGTGCAGATGACAATGAAGATGAGGACAATAGTCCAAATAATACAAATAATACTAATCATCAAGCCTCATCTAAAAAATTCAGAGAAATAGTTCTATGCTTTAAGTTTTTGATATTTTCAAATTGGTAAAAATAATTTTCATTAATTTCTCTAGCAATAATATGCGCCATCCGGGCGTAAGTATTTATGGATTTATGTAACGAAATATATTAAATTAGAAAGACTAACGAAATTAGATAAAAACACATATGAAAAAAAAAAATTTTACTTGTATTTTAATTAGCTTCTATATAAAATCATTCATAAGATTGATTTTATATACATTATATAAACTGAAGAGATATCAAATCAGAAGACATGGTCATTCCTAAGAAGAGGAAACCTCAAGAGAGAAACTAAATCTCTTATAATCGCAGCACAACACAATGCCATAAGAACAAATTATATAAAGGCAAAAATTGATAAGACGCAACAGAATAGCATGTGCAGAATGTGTGGAGACAGAGACGAAAATAAAACAATAATACTATATAATATTAATAAAACCGAGTGATTATTTATTAAAACTGGTTAGGTTAAAACCAGTATGATATATAAAACGCATTGCAGGATTTTAAAGGCATTAATAACATGGGCTGTTTTGAAAAATCTAACTTAAGATTTTCATAGACATCGTTAATAAATAAGATTTAGTCTGTGTATTAATGATTTTGACAATAGATTAAAAACTCATTGATGAACTTACGCAATTCCTAAGGGTGTTGTGGCGTAAGCATTTACGTAGTTTCGGTTACAGACAGACAGACATGGAATCTCCATTATATTAAGATGTATATTCATAAATAGAGGTGGTCGACTCTTGGCCACTGCCTTCTAGTGCCTGCTAAAATAGGGTTTGCCATAAGAGCAGTATTTGAAGAATACGGCCGGGACAATCATATAGTTGCTAGGGCTTGGCATGACAAGTCAATTGATGGGAAGCAGCCTCCATGACCGCCCGTCTAGCCTAAATAAGGCAGAAGTGGAGTGCTCCAATTTGCGGAACCACTTGCGGTTAAAGCTTAGGAGTAATGCTTGTGAGAATATCCTTTCGTGGACTGCACAGTTGATACATAAGTAATAGTGTAACCTATTCCTTTTATAATGCGTGTTTATAATTCAAAGTCAACATTTTAATTGTAGGAGTTCAGATAGGTTTGACGGGCAGGCGTTGAACTGAAGTTGACCTCTTGGGGTGTATCACATTGATTGGGGAGGTTGTGATTTATGGGAAAGTGAGGAGATCAGTGATAGCGCTCTTTAAAGCTGGATGCGCTGAATTCTTTTACACGTGCGTGTGAAAATATGTGGCCTCGGGTAATAAAGATATACATAAAAAAAACAATCTTTCTCCGTGTTTCGGATTTTAAGAACTAACAAAGATGAATGCGAAGAGAGATCTAAAGAAGAAGCAGATAATGTAACAATCATAAGGTTGGTTGGTTGGTTGGTTGGATTTTTCTGCTGGTCAGCCCTTGTTGGGTTATTTCATGCCGAAGCCGTTTTTGTTTTATTCATTCTTGTTGGGTATTCGAATTTTTTAACTATTTTTAAAACATTTTTTTTTATCTATTTAACTCATAGAGGGAGCCCTAACATGTACTACCACTCCGGTTCAGAGTAATGGCGATGAAGGGGTACTCCATAATCCCAAGAGCTCTAGAACTGGAACTTCACCACTAGATGCAGTTTGACCCCCAGCCACCCTCTTCTATAACATATGTTATCAAAAGGGTTGGGGGTGCCATGAGACCAATATCGGTGCTAGGGTCGATTGATCGAAGGGGGTTCTCCGACCACCCGTCTAGCCTAAGTAAGGGCCAAAGTGGAGTGTTGCATGCCATGAACTACTTAGCCACTTCGAAGTGCCAAAAGTACTCGGGACCTGAACTTTGGTGGACTTATCCACGAATTCCACCTAAATATTAAAAAGTTGGCCAGAAAACTCGAAAGATCAAAAAATAATTGTTAAACAGGAGATGTGTCTTTTGTTTAATTCTACAACACACACACACACACACACATATACACATATATATATATATATATATATATAATATATATATATATATGGGTGTGTGTTTGTGTGTGCAATAATGCATATGTGTATAGATGCGCAACAAGACATGGGAGACAGAGGAATTTTCTTATCCCATTCTGTTCAACTTTGTGGAGATTTAATAATAAATAAAAGAAAAAAAAAGAAAAAGTAACAATAATAAAACAAAATGAAATAATAGAATAGTAAAAAAAATCACAATATAGAAGAAATAGCAATCTCCCAGAATGCCTTTTTTTGACAGGAAGCACAATATGAGCATGTTCAGAAAAGAGAATACTTCTCGGTGCAAATATATAGTAGACAGAAAGAAGACGGACTTGAACGTGAAAGCAGCTAGTTTTCTTTTTACGAGAAAGCATCTCTGTTATATTCAAAGACAAAGGTGAGATAAGGCTTAGCCGGAGTCGAGTTGGGACTTGGATTTGGAAGAGAAAGAGGCAATTTCTATACGCGGATTAACATGTGTTTTTAACTTGGCTATATTTTTATTTGTACTAAGGTTTTCTCTGTCATCTCTTCCGGGCCGGAATTGTTCCTTACCAAAACTCCAAGGGAGGCAACGGTACATTTGTGTAGTGTATATAATAATAATAATAATAATAATAATAATAATAATAATAATAATGAATAACAAAACGGATCACCTTATCCCAGCAAGAAGACCAGACCTAGTGTTGATAAACAAAAAAGAAAGAACTTGTCAACTGGTGGATTTTGCAGTGCCAGCAGATCAAAGGGTGAAGCTGAAGGAAAATGAAAAAATGGACAAATATCTGGACTTTACCAGAGAACTGAAAAAGTTATGGAATATGAAAGTCAAAGTAATACCAATTGTTGTTGGTGCACTTGGAACAGCCCCAAAAGGATTGGAAAAGGATTTGGAAAGTTTGGGAATCAGAGGAAGAATTGAAACCATTCAGAACACTGCACTGCTGCAATCTGCCAGAATACTCAGAAGAGTCCTGGAGATCTGAGGAGACTTGCTGTCACTCAGACTCCAGTGAAAGACCATCAGCTAATGCTAATGCTGATGGGAAAACTCAAAAGGAGCAAATAATAATAATAATAATAATAATAATAATAATAATAATATTTGCCGTCCCACCCAACCACCGAGTAAAAATGAAAGAAAGCGAAAATATTAACAAATACCTAGACCTTGCAGAGAACTGAGGAAACTTTAAAACATGAAAGTAAGGTGGTATCAATTGTAATTAGTGCCCTGGAACGATCCCCAAAAGCTCTGGAAAAGAATTTGGGTGAATTGGGAAATCAGAAGAAGAACCGAGATCATCCAAACTACGGCACTGTTGGGATCGCCTAGAATACTCAGAGAGAGGATAGGGAGAGGGAGAGGGAGGAAGGAGAGGAGGAGAGAGCAGGAGGGAGGAGAGAG
>CM042165.1:18612518-18628359 GCA_023376005.1 Doryteuthis pealeii | reverse complement strand
ATCAGAGGAAGAATTGAAACCATCAGAACACTGCACTGCTGCAATCTGCCAGAATACTCAGAAAAGCGTCCTGGAGATCTGAGGAGACTTGCTGTCACTCAGACTCCAGTGTAAAGACCATCAGCTAATGCTAATGCTGATGGGAAAACTCAAAAGAGCAAATAATAATAATAATAATAATAATAATAATAATAATAATATTGCCGTCCCACCCAACCACCGAGTTAAATGAAAGAAAGCGAAAAAATATTAACAAATACCTAGACCTGCCAGAGACTGAGGAAACTTTAAAAACATGAAGAAAGTGAAGGTGGTATCAATTGTAATTAGTGCCCCTTGAACGATCCCCAAAAGCTCTGGAAAGAAAAATTTGGGGTGAATTTGGAAATCAGAAGAAGAACGAGACATCCAAACTACGGCACTGTTGGGATCGCCTAGAATACTCAGAAGTTTTCCTGGAGACCTGAGGTGACTTGCTGTCACCTCAGCCTCAGTGAACCACCAGCTACGGCAGGTGTTAAAACTCAATAATATAATAATAATTTAAAAAATAATATCTTATTATAATCGAGATTGTGTGTTTTTCTGTCTGTAACGAAACTACATTACTACTCAAGTACAATTCCCTTAGTTAATTAACATCACATTCTCAATCATTTTATTTTTATTTTAACCTGAATTATTAATAAAATTGTTTCTACATACTAACAACATGCAATTGTTTTTATATATACAACAAAATACCGGTTTACAGTGTGAACGGGAAGGATAATTTGCATATTGAAATTAAAAAATCGAATTTAATGAATATGTGCTCAGTGTTATTGTTCTAACTGTTTGGTTTTATTTTAATGAATATAAGCAAAAATCTCTTCAATAAATCTTAAATGAAATCCATTAACAAGAAAAAATAACTGTCATTTTATTCTTTACTTCCTTTTCTCTTTACTAAATTTAAAAAAAAAAAAAAAAACAATAAAAGACGAGAGTGATGGAAGAGTAAGTTTCATTTGTTCTGTTTTTCGATTATACCCCCTCTGTTTCAAATCTTTTTATCTGCATTCTTATTTAGTTTCATTAGCCTTTCTAATTTAATATATTTAATTACATTTAAACTTAAATACTTGTACCCGGTGGGTGCATATGTTTGCTAATAATAATCTTATTATAATGGAGATTGTGGGTTTGCCTGTCTGTAACCGAAACTATATTACTAATCAAGTCACAATTCCTTTTGTTATTTATACCACATTCTCCATGATTTTATTTTTAATTTAAACTTCAATTATTAATAAAATTATTTTACATCATTAAGACTGTGACCATATCTACAAACTATTAACATGCAATTGTATTATATATACAAGAAAATAGCGGTTTACAGTGTGAATGGGAGGCTAATTTGCATATTGATCTTAAAAATTTGATTTTAATAAATATATGCTTAGTATTATGCATTTCTAATGTTTGGTTTTATCTTAATGAATATGAGCAAAATCTTGGGATAAATCTTTAAAGAAAATCCATTAACAAGAAGAAATAACTGTAAATTTATTCCTTACTTCCTATTTTAACTAAAGAGTTAAATTAGGAAAATTTACCAATGATAGACGGGAGTAATGGTAAATGATGGAAGAGTTAGTTTCGAAGTTGTTCTATTTTTCAATCATACCCCCTCTGTTCGAAATCTTTTTATCTGCATACTTATTCAGTTTCATTAGCCTTTCTAATTTAATATGATATTTTATTATATTAAAACTTAAATACTTGCACCCTGAGTGTGCATATATTTGCTAATAATAATAATAATAATAATAATAATAATAATGCGCGAGGCATTACACCCGAGAGACGACATAGACAGACTATATGTGCCAAGAAAAGAAGAGGGAAGAGGTCATCGAAGATAGTGTAGATACGACAATCCGAGCACTTAAGGAAAACGCTAATGAAATAAAGAAAGACAAATTGCAGCAGCCAGGAAAAGTAATCGTGACATATTGACAAGCGAAAATACATAGGAAAAAAATTAAAAAACAAAAATGGTAAGAAAAACAACTCTATGGATACATCAGGCGATAAACTGGAGAGATATCAAATCAGAAGACATGGACATTGCTAAGAAGAGGAAACCTCAAGAGAGAAACTAAATCTCTTATAATCGCAGCACAACACAATGCCATAAGAACAAATTATATAAAGGCCAAAATTGATAAGACGCAACAGAATGTGTGGAGACAGCACAAAAAGAGTACAAGACTAGGCACGATTGGGTGGGAAGAATAATCTACTGGGAATTGTGCAAGAAATTCAATTTTCACCATACAATAAATGATATATGCACAAGCCTGAATCTGTCCTGGAGAATGAGACGCATAAAATTCTTTGGGATTTTGAGATACAGGCGGACCACCTAAGCCCGTACAGGAAACCAGACCTAGTATTGATTGATAAGAAGGAGAGAACCTGTCATCTCTTGGATTTTGTCGTCCCGGCCGATCACCAAGTGAAAGTGAAAGAAAGCGAAAAGATAAAAATATACTTGGACCTCGTCAGAGAACTAAGAAAACTATGAAACGTGAAGGTAACGATCATGCCAATTGTAATTGATGCCCTTGGAACGGTCCCCAATGGTCTGTAAAGAATTTGGGTGAATTTGAAATCAGGGAACGATGGAGACCATCCAAACTACAGCATTGTTAAGATCGGTCAGAATACACAGAAGAGTCCTGGAGATCTGAGGGGACTTGCTGTCAATCAGCCTCCAGTGAACCACCGGCTACGTCAGGTGTGAAAAACTCGACAATAACAATAATAATTATGATATATCTATAAATAATATATATTCATATATATCTATCTATCTATCAATCAATTTCTCTCATTGCGCGCGCGCACAACACACACACACACACACACATATATATATATATATATATATATATATATATATATATATATTAAATTTTTACTTGAAGGCACTTACAACGCATGTATCGCATAAAATTCGATACTTTTTCTTATAGAAAATGAACTTGACAAGTGTAATCCCAGCAAAGGATGGCTCGATGTGTAGAATACCGTACAGACTGTTTCGACTTTATTAAGTCTCATCAGCGTATATACTAACGATTTCCCTCCGACAGAAATCGAAACCGGGACTTCAGCAGACACAGTGAAACACTAGTGAAACACTTTATCGCCTCGGCCACAGTACACAGCTGACCATCCTAGCGAAATTAAGCTTGTCAAATGATACTCACGCCTCTACCATAATAGGTAAGGGGGCGTTATTGAGAGAATAATAACAACAAACAGACCGTATGCCCTTCGGCGAAGTGAATAAGATTTTTCTACACATCGAGCCATCCTTTGCTGGATTACACTTGTCAAGTTCATTTCTATAAGAAAAAGTATCGAATTTTATGCGATACATGCGTTGTAAGTGCCTTCAAGTAAAATTTAATATACTTTTATTCAGCAACGTTTCTAAATAAACAAACATCCAAAAATCTTATTCACTTCGCCGAAGGCATACGGTCTGTTTGTTGTTATATTCTCTCATAACGCCCCCTTACCTATTATGGTAGAGCGTGAGTATCATTTGACAAGCTTAATTTCGCTAGGATGGTCAGCTGTGTACTGTGGCCGAGGCGATAAAGTGTTTCACTAGTGTTTCACTGTGTCTGCTGAAGTCCCGGTTTCGATTTCTGTCGGAGGGAAATCGTTAGTATATACCGCTGATGAGACTTAATAAAGTCGAAACAGTCTGTACGGTATTCTACACATCGAGCCATCCTTTGCTGGGATTACACTTGTCAAGTTCATTTTCTATAAGAAAAAGTATCGAATTTTATGCGATACATGCGTTGTAAGTGCCTTCAAGTAAAAATTTAATATATACTTTATTCAGCAACGTTTCTAAATAAACAAACATCCAAAAATCTTATATATATATATATATATATATATATATATTTGGGAGAATATGTGCCTAATTGAAGTCGTGCCTAATTTTGAAAATTAATTAATTAATAATTAATGAATTGGCGGGCATACCTATTCAAATGTAAGGCTAAACAAATCCAGAAAAATCAAACTCTGTATGTACATTTCGGCCTACAGAGATTGATTTTTCCCGATATGTTTAGCCTTACATTTGAATAGGTATGCCCGCCTAATTCATTAATTATTAATTAATTAATTTTCAAAATTAGGTACGACTTCAATTAGGCACATATTCTCCCAAAAATTGTCGGCTAAAAAAGCCATATCAAAACACATTGTTTGTTTGTTTACTTCTCATATATATATATATATATCAGTGTATCTATCTATCTATCTAAGTCTATATGTATGCATATATATATATGTATGTATCGATCTATCTATCTTAGTCTGTCCATATCTATTTTTGATTTTTCACGTAATGGGTGTCGGACACGTTAAGACATGTAGTTGCCAATAAGTATATTGATAGATATCAAAAGACTAAAATATAGTATGCAGGTCAATTTATGTATAGGTCACGGTTTATGGTCACGAATTCATTAATTGACGGAATTTGAGAAGCCAAGCTTGACTCCTAGTCTTTCTTATTATCTTCGACTTCCAGTCTTACAAATTCATTAGTTATGTATTTGTATTTTCCTACCACTCCCCCACGGACAGGATGTGACACACGGTCCATTTTAAAACGGATTCAAGCTGGTTTGCATTCAGAGTTTTTCATGTGCCCAGGTTCATGGTTGCATCACTGTACCGACATTTTTCGTAAATAGATGCCGGCGGCAGATTTTACGGTGGGGTTGAAGTCGTACCTAATTTTGAAAATTAATTAATTAATAATTACTGAATTTAAGCGGGCATACCTATTCAAATGTAAGGCTAAACAAATCGAGAAAATCAAACTCTGTATGTATATTTCGGCCTACAGAGATGATTTTTCTCGATTTGTTTAGCCTTACATTTGAATAGGTACAAAAATTAGGTACGACTTCAATTAGGCACATATTCTCCCAAAAATTGTCCGCTAAAAAAGCTATATCAAAACACATTGTTTGTTTGTTTCCGATTGCAGTTGCAGTGGTTCATCCAATAACCAAATATATTCAGAATTTTCTTTCTTCTAGACTGGTTGCCAAACCAAGGCTAAAGAACATAACAATTTTCCATAGCTGAGAGGAAACATAGTTTCATGCCTTTCCCAGAGGCAGTAGCGCGAAGTGAAACGCAGAGCCTCGTCCAGAGTTTGAACTTGGATTACCGATTCCGTTTCTTCCAATAATCGTTACGCTAAGTGCGCCTTCGAAAATAACTTGAGTATATACATTTGCCAACCTCTCTTTATGAGTAGGATGTGACACAAGGTCAATTTCTTAAGCGGGGTTTTACAGGTTTGAATTAAGAGTTTTCCTTAAATGGTTCTCTTGCTAAGGTTAAAGAGCCCAGTCTGCCCTACTATTTACCCATAGCTGGAGGTAGAATAGTTGGATGCATAACTTTCCCAATGGTATTAGCGCCATGTGAAATGCAAACAGCCTCGTCCAGGATTTGAACTTGGGTGGCTGAGTCTGTGGTGTAACCGTTAGCAAGCTAGATTCGCAGACCATTGTTAGTGAGTTCGATTCTCATTGGGCACCCCATACTTCAGGCTATGTACCACATCTAAGTTACGCTTAGTAAATAATTATTTCTTACGACGATAATTGTTACACACGCTTCTATAAATGATATATATATATATACATATTAATGATTTGAAGGCAATTACAATGCATATAAAAAATAAAAACAAAAAGATGTTATTTTTGTCTTATCGATTTCAAAGTAGAAACTTCATCTTCAGAGGTGAATACCAATATTTTTCTGATATTCATCTCTGAAGATAAAGTTTTATACTTTGAAATCGATAAGACAAAAATAACATCTTTTCGTTTTTAGTTTTTATATGCATCGTAATTGCCTTCAAATCATTAATATATTATAACATACTTAACAATGCTTCAAGCAAATTACCAATTACTTATATATATATATACAACGCCTCCGTACGAGCAGAATGTGACACATGGTCAGTTTCTTAAGCTGAGTTGAATAGGTTTGAATTCAGAGTTTTCTTCTCCTAGACTGGCTGAATAACCAAGATTAAAGGGTCCAGTCTGCTGTATTATTTACCCATAGCTGGAGGGTGGATAGTTGGTTACATAAATTTCCCAAGGGTCTAAGCGCTATGAGAAATGCAAACAGCCTTGTCCTTGTGTATATCTACCTTCTGTATATATATTTACCAACCCCTCCGCACGAGCAGGATGTGACACAAGGTCAATTTCTTAAGCAGAGTTTAACAGGTTTGAATTCAGAGTTTTCCTTCTCCTAGACTGATTACCTAGCCATGATTAAAGAGCCCAGTCTGCCTTGCTATTTACCCATAGCTGGAAAAAGACAATTGGATACATACCTTTCCCAAGGGTATTAGCGCCATGTGAAATGCCAAACAGTTTCATCCAGGAATTGAACTCGGCTCGACGAGTCCATTTCCTACGACTCTAACCATTAGAACACGCGCTTCTACCTTCTGTATAAGTCGAGTCTTTTTTCTTTTTCTTTTTTACAAAAAATAGGTCCTGTGAATTCGACGTATACACGAATATATACGGTATCTCTCTATCTATGATTTTGATTATCTATCTATCTATCTATCTATCTCAGTTTCGCACCATTTGTATTTCTTTATTTTTTTCGTCTTTATTTTCGTCTTTATTTTTCTTTCTATCTATTTTTTCCAGTCCCATTCATTACCACTCTCCCTCCTCCATCCCTAACCACCACCACCACTCTCATCATCCCCAATGAGCGCCAACTCTGCTCACAACCTCCCCCTTCGTTCATCTTCCGTTTTTTCTCCCGCTGGTTGTCTTTGACGTGTCTGTCGGCAACTTCAATTCAAATTGATGTTACTCTCTTTCCCCGTACGTCATCCGCACAGCGACGCTCGTTCCCGCGTTTTCGAATCCGCGCCATTTTCGAGCGGGTGCCAATGATGGCTAAAGCGTAGAAACGGGGAGCGTCTAAAAGAGACCAGTGTTCGACCATCACAAAAGATATGCCAGTAATACAAACGGGCGCTCGGCAGATTTTGCGAGGCGGTTGGGGCCGGCTGAGGCGGTTGGGGCTGCGTAGAATTGGCAGCGAAATCGGGGGGGTTGGTGGGGCATCGACGCGACAGGAACGGAATTCAAAATGAGCAAACTCCTGCTGAAATTGTAAAACAAACCCTCCACTCTCCACACCTGATAAATGAAAATAAGAAACTATATATATATATATATATATATATATATATATATACCTATGTATGTGTGTATGTATTGGTTAATTGTATTTATGTGACGATTTTCAGTTTACCTCTATCTTCAACACAGTGTAATTGGATATACATACATACAAGCAAAAAAACATACATACTTACATATATATATATATATATATATATATATATATGAGGTAGACTATCTTCGTAAGAAATGAATATTGGCGACCCGAGTTCAAATCTCGGACGAAGCTCTCTGCGTTTCACTTCGCTCTAATGCTCTTGGGAAAGGTATGAATTCATGTCTTCTCCTTCCAATAGCTTTAGATAAATAATAAGGAATACTAGGCCCTTTAGCGGCAACTGGTCAAAGAAAAGGAAAACTGAATTAAACCCAATTGTACTCTGGTTAAAAACTGACCTTGTGCCGCATCCTGCCCGTGGGTTGAGTAAATACATATAGTAAAAATAAAGTCGTTGGGGCGGCCTAATGTCGGTATCAGCCAATCAGCGAGGGAGTCTATCCCCTTTTCACTAGCGCTAGATCAATGAGATTGTTTTTGCATCTGAGGTGGAGCGCCACACCTACCATCAGCTCCTTACTTTACCGCACAGATCCCTGTGATACTCATACGCTGAGTTGGCGTGGACCGGTATCGAACCAGGAGCCTTGTGGTTTCTAGCCGAACGCTCTACCGACTTAACTATCCCGGCCCTATTACATATACACATACAAAAATACATACAGGTATGCATAGATACATAAATGTTTAAATATATATGTGTTGAAGTGTTGTAAAAATAAGTATATGAAAAATAGATCAGATATAACAGACTGGCATAGATAGATAGATAGATAGATAGATAGATAGATAGATAGATCTATTAATTCCAAAGTTGTGAGCTTCTCGGTTATCATCGGATATAGACGGTGAGAGAAAGTGAAATGGATATAGATATGTCTTACATATCCTTTGAACGCACACACGCACACACACACACATACGCACTCACACACACAGAGAAAAAGAAAGGAAGGAAGTAAAAAAAGTGAATCATGTATTCAATTTACCAACTCGGATACAATCATAAGAAAAAACTGAAGTTTCATCCTAGTTGATACATAAATCTTTTAGCAATGAGACTATATATTAAAAAAATAGTGAGATTTTAATTTCGTTTGGGCTTTATCCTGTTATGCCGTCCAACGTTTGGACTCTTTTCTGATCAGCAAAAGATTTTAAACTGGTTTCATATCAACCTCAGTGGGTCATTTAATGCCAATAAAGTTTTGAAATAAATCAATTCTTAATGGATAATGCATTTTTTTATAAATACATTTTTCTATTTAACCCATAGATGGGACCCTAACAGGTACTACCACTCCGGATCAGAGTTGACCAGGGAGCAATGGTGATGAGGGGGCTCCACATTCCCCAAACCTCCAAAACTGGAATCTCACCATTAGATAGAGTTTAACGTCATTCCCAGGACATGTAGACCCGCGTTACCGCCTTCTAGCACCCATATGATAAAAAGGGTTGGGGCTTGCCATAAGGGCAATAGGTTGGGAAAATCATATAGGTGCTAGGGCTTGACGTGTCCAGCCGATTGATCGGAGGGGCCTCTCCGACCGCCCGTCTAGCCCAAGATAGGGCCAAAGTGGAGTATTGCATGTCATGAACTGCTCATCCACCTGGGCTCTATCCTTAAGCATCACGGGTCGCCACCCACGGCCAACAGGTGGCCCCATTGGGGGAGTCTTACCCCTCTGCAGAGGTGCATTCAGTGCATTCTAACGCCCAGCCGACAGGGTGGAAAGATTTTAACATTCTCATATGCTCCATATATATAATATATATATATATATATATATATATATATATAAGTTAAAAGAAAGGAAATGAATCCGACGGTATGAGTATAGATAAAAGTATATGAAAACAACACAATATGCTGTTAAAGTGAAAACATTTTATAACATATTCATAGCTAATATTGAACAATATTTCGATTTTATAAAAATCATATTCAGAGCTTGTTTATACTCCGTACTATCAAGAGCGGAGACGAAAGTCATAGGAATTCAAAATGAAAACCTTGATGTTGCAGGCCTACCGCCAACGGGTTAATACTCATCCTGTTTGAATGAGAGAATTCGTCTAGAGTCGAACTTGGAATATATCTTCTTTTTTCAAAAACTGTTACAAGAGATTCATGATTCGGTGACCAAGATAAGTGTGGCGGAAGTGCTCATATTTGAAACTAATGCATAACTTCTTTGCAACATCAAGGTTTTCGTTTTGAATTCATATGACTTTCGTCTCCGCTCTTGATAGTACGGAGTATAAACAAGCTCTGAAGATGATTTTTTATAAAATCGAAATATTGTTCAATATTAGCTATGAATATGTTATAAAATGTTTTCACTTTAACAGCATATTGTGTTGTTTTCATATCCTTTTATCTATACTCATACCGTCGGATTCATTTCCTTTCTTAATATATTATATATATATATATTATATATATATATATAATATATATATATATTAATCATTTAATGCGTTAGTGGTGAAGTTTTTTGTTGTATAATTGGGGAATAGATATATATGTATAAACTTATTGCATGGAAGTAATTTTCGTGACAGTTTCATGCATAACGCATGAAACATAGGGTCAAATTACTTCTATGCAATAAATATATAGATATACATTTATTCTTTATATATATATATATATATATATATATATATATATATGATGGCAACAAACTGTGTTCAAGTATTGCCATTGCTTGATATAAAAAAAAAATTAAATGTTCAACAGTTCAAAGAATATAATGGTGAGTTTCAAAAAGTTCAACAATGAGCTGCATGAAAGTGGCTCTTTAGTTCTGCTAAAGTCTTGCACATCTTCCCACATTTACATGGAATTCCATGGAGCACAGGGTATTTTATTAGTCCATCCCGCCGATGCACAGATTGGTGACTGGCCAGCCTTGCTCATACATAGCCTTCCACACTGATCACATAGTAGACCGATTTGAAGGCCTTGGTTGTCTACTTTTTTATTCTTGCGAATATCTCGTTTCAACTACTCATGCTGTATACGGTTGGTCTAAAACTTTTTGTGCCTCCTATAAAGCTCTTTTCCACTCCCACGGTCCAAAGCCCTCGTCTCCCAGGTCTTCTCATCGACCTCAGGCAATCCTTCTATCTCATCTTGGGCTCTTGAGCCAAACACTTTCCGTTTATAAGTTCCCCATAGAACAGTTGTTTAGGAAGATCGCCCATCGTTCATCCTTACCAAATGCCCACTCCATCTCAATCTATGTTTGATTATGAGAGATTCTATGCTTTGACATTTGGCTCGCTCCAGAACCTCGATGTCACTGACGTACATTTGCCAGAGCACCCCTAATATTTGTCGTAGGTATTGCTGGTGAAAGCGCTCGAGACTTTTAAGATGTTTCTTGTACGTGGTCCAGATTTCGCAAGCATAAAGGAGAGCAGACAATATATATATATATATATATATATAATATATATATATATATATATATAGGGTTCTTGTAATAGTGGTCCATTATTGCATTAATGCGTCTATCTATAAATGCATTAAGAATTTAATTAACATTTCATATCTAATTCCGTTATATAGAGAATTTAGACTATTTAAAAAATATTACATATGTACGCTCACCACATAATATTATCATTCACTTGCAAATTCTTCTGCAAATTGCCTTATTTAAAAAATAAATAAATATACTAATATGACATGTCGTTTTTATTGATTTCGATTATGTATATATACAAGGGTGGTGTGAAAATTTAATAGATTGAAAATTTCATATGATGACGTCATATCTGTTGGTGACGATTTTTTTTATCAATGATGTCCAAGCACGACAAGCACCAACGAAAGGCGTGTGCTGACTGCAAGAGAGTCTATGTTGAAAAATAAACAATTTGATCTCATTACATGAGAGTATCTTGGTCAGCATATATATATATATATATATATATATTATATAATATATATATATATATATATATATATTATTATGGGGGAAAGAGTTTTGGAAACGCCCAACATTCCAATTAACACCACCCAGTCAGTAGTAACAAGAAAAAAACTGTTACACTCATTATTAACCTTGTCGGAATCTTGATAATCATACAGACCAATGGATTTGGTTTGATCTTTGCAGCGTACCCCGGTATAGTGACCCTGTGCAATACTATGGTACATTTAATAGAGCCTACCATGTTGGTGTAAGGGTTAGCTAGTCTTGCAGAATCTTCGCTTGATGACACGTAATTGTGAGCTTGTGTCACATCCTACCTGTGGCGAATGGGTTATGTATTATGGAGCATACCATCAGGTAATGGTCAACAGGTTAGTCCCACAGATCCATTACTACTGAATAGCAAATTCAATCCGCACTGGATACCCCATACTTGCGACATTGTGTCGCATCCTATCCGTGACGAACGGATTGGGTATAAAGAGCTATTCCATCTGGGTGTAATGGATAACAAGCCTCGCGGATCGATTACTGCTGAATGGCAAGTTTGATCCTGGCTAGATGATTCATATTTGGACCTAGTGCCACAGCATATATATATATATATATATATATATATATATATATTATTATTATTATTATTATTATTATTATTTATATTTTTGCTTGAAGGCAGTTACAATGCGTATATCGTATAAAATCCGATAATTGATGAAAATAATCATGACAAGCGAACTCGGCAAATATCGCCCATTACGTAGAACATCGTACAGCAGCTGTTTCAACTTTATTAAGTATATATACCCTTAGCGAACGAATTGGGTAAATACCTACATACTATGGTAAATTTAATAACAATCGCTTTTAAGGATATTTTAATAAACTATTAAATCAAATGGAGGTAGGAAGATTGTATTGTGACAGTTGTACTGGGTATAAAGTAAAGTAAAGTCGTCGGGGTGGCCTAAAGTCGTTATTAGCCAGACAGTGAGGGTGTCTATCCCAAGGACATTGTTTTGGCGTCTGAGGTGGAGCGCCACGCCTATCATCATCTCTTCACTTTACTGCACAGATCTCTGTGCTACTCATTCGCTGGTTGGTGAGGGCCTATATCGAACCCGAAACTTTGTGGTTCCTATTCCGACACTCTACCGACTGAGCTAAACCGGCCCTCCTTAAAAAAAAATCAGTGTTTTAGGGCTTGAATTTTATTTCACCTGATACGTCGACAAATACGCAACTATTTTAGCCAGTAGGCAGCAAAGTCCTTAGGTTGGTAAATGTATTCAATTCGAATTTGTATGCGGGCCACGTATATCTATTAAACGATTGTATGTGCCATATGTATGTACAGAGCAAAGATATCATATAAGTCCTTTTTGTTTCATTTTATTTTCCTCAGAGAGTTATTTTTTGTCTTTTGATTTATTTATGTAGTGGTTCCATATGTCTGCGACAGATTTTTTTTTTTTAACTGAGTCGCTGTTTTGACGCAAAAGATTCGATTTTCAGGCGAGCTTCGTTCGCCTGCTTTTGACCACTTCCTAATATTCACTGCGCGTGCGCAGAGACAAGATGGTGGAGGAAAAAAGGCGGGATGGGCAGAAAGTTTGCAAAAATTTATGCATGCTATGCGTGCCCGGGATAACTTCTTTTTTTTTTTTTTTAAATAAAAAGATGATTTTCCAGCATTTTCTAGGGAAACCATACAATAAAAAACAAAAAAAAAAAACACTTCCATGTCCAGAGAAATGTTTTAAATTACAAGATGTTAAAACTAATTTCTTCCAAAAAATGACGATCGTTTTTTTTTAAAAATGACTCGCTTCCAATTTTCATCCCATTTCCTTTTCATTCAGATACCTCAACCCCTCTTTTGTGTCCATCATAATGCAGGTTACTACTTATCGACCGTTCAATTCTATGGTCTTCAGAGGAGTCTCCGTGGTGTAATGGCTAACGTATTGGACTGTGACATTGCAGTAAGCATTTTCGAATTCTGATATATCCGGGTTATATTATGAAGTTGATATTTGGTATATTATCGCAGTAGTAGTTGGTGCGTCGAATAGGCTTAGGGGTATTTACATGTGTCCCACTTTCACACGATATGGCACAAGGCCGTTTTATGTGGGCACCACCCACAAGCCGAGACTCATGGGTGCTAGGTAGAAAAATTGCGTCGATCCCGTTGGCATTGCCCCTCAATGGGGCGCCTGGGATCGACGCTATTAATTAAACACAACCTGTCCAGGGCCGAAGCTCATTGGACTGGTAGGCTTAGATGCTTGTACCAACAACAGTGTTGACTATTTATACATGACACTGTCCAATCAGATTATAGTGAGGGGGTACCAAGGTATTTGCATATTCATTATATCAAATTCCAATCATGGTTTTATGTTCACTTTTGGACTAATACAGTTGGGAAAGGTATGAACCCCCTCATTCATCCTAGCTATGTGTTAAATAGTACCACTACTGTTCTTCTACAAGGATGGTTTAACCCAATAAGGTTGATATGCCATGAATAACCCACTGAAGTTGATATGCCATTAAACAAAAAAAAATCTTCTTCGGGTAGCCTGTCTGCATGAAATGAAAGTCTCTTTTTCCAAGTAATGTAAAGAAAACTGGGAAAAACTTTTTTCTTGAATCTGACCTGCTGAATTGGGAGTGCGTCTTATATGCCTTCAAATATGGTATATAGAATTAGTATAGGAAGCGCGTGGTGTAATGGTTAAAGTCATGGGAAATGGACTCGTCGTCCCGAGTTCAAATCCTGGACGTGCTAATTGCATTTCACTTAGCGCTAATACCCTTGGGAAAGGTATGAATCCTACTCACCCTCCAGCTATGGGTAAATAGTAGAGCACACTGGGCTCTTCAACATTGGTTAGGCAACCGGTCTAGGAGAAGGAAAACTCTGAATTCAAACCTGTTGAACTCCGCTTATGAAATTGACCTTGTGTCGCATCCTGCTCGTGCGGAGGGGTTGGTAAATATATATATAGAATTAGTTTATTAAACTATAAATTAAGTACCTTATTTGACGGCATATAAGACGCACGGGCATATAAGACGCACCCCCATTTCAGCTGATCAGATTCAGGAGAAAAAAAGTTTTTAGTGTATTTAAGCATATATCGTTGAAAACAGTTTAGCTGTGCATTACACAAGAAGAAACATAGCTGTATAAAAGCAATTTGACAGTACAGGCAAGCAATAAGCATACACAAGACATCCCAGTAGTAGGAAATGATAATAATAATAATAACAATAATAATAATAGTTATAATAATAATAATAATGATAATAATAGTAGTATTAGTAATGATAATGATGATAACATCAGCTCCTGTTAACCTTGATTATAACAATAGTCGCAATAAAATAAGGATGCATGGAGTTTAGGGTAGGTAAAAGTACTGAGCGTAAGCTGGGTTAGTGAGCATCATGAAGAAGATTAGCCTAGCCCTATGGGAGATCTCAAACTTCACTTACGATGTATAAGACGCAGGGCAATTTTTTGAGCCAGAATTTTGGAAAAAAAGTGCATCCTATATGCTGTCAAATATGGTACTTAATTTATAGTTTAATAAACTAATTCTATATACCATATTTGAAGGCATATAAGACGCACCCCCCCATTTCAGCAGGTCCCCACTGGATTGTGATATGTCGAGCTCGCCTGATATTCTCTGAGTGCTACTCACCGGATTTTCCTCTACGGTCTGTAGTGGAATATATGGTTTTAGGTTTAACTGATATTTGTTGATCATCGAGGTTCTTGCTGACCGTGCGAAATTTCTTCAACCATCTGATTAATGTACAGCTTGCAGGACCTGTGGATATACCACAGTATGATAATTTAATTATTACAAAGTGTGATATGTTTTATTTAAAACTATTGCAACATAATAAGAATATGTAAAAAGTATAATATTCTTGATTTAATCCCCCTTCAGTCTCTCTCCCCCCCCTCTCTCTCTCTCTCTTCTCTCTCTCTCTTCTCTCTCTCTCTCTCTCTCTCTCTCTCTATCTCAATATCTCTCTCTCAATATCTCTCTCTCTCTGTTCTTTTTCTTCTTCTTCTTCTTTTCTTCATGTTCGATTGAAGCGTTATCGCTTCCGGGTGCTCACCCCCTCTATCTATCTTTCCCCTACTCTCTTTCTTTCTTTCTATTTAAGTTTTTGAACGCCATCCTTGGCCAGTTGAAAAGGACTTAAAGTAAGTAAGTCCTGACTTATGGAATCCTTTGGTAAGTGAATAAGTCCTATCCTGCGTAGTGTCAAAGGTCCAGTGATATAATCCTATGAGGTCCGTCGTCCACGAAGGTTCAAGTAGTTATGAGTAGTACTTCCTGGTTAAGTATTATATCAACAGCAGAATACTGCCAGCGATTGGCCAAGAGTATAGTCACATGGTTCTCGGCGAGTCTATAAGTAAAAGTGGGCTTCAGGCACACACCTTATAACAGAAATCTCTTTTTTCG
>CM042165.1:18552518-18607518 GCA_023376005.1 Doryteuthis pealeii | reverse complement strand
CAGGATGTGACACAAGGTCAATTTCTTAAGCGGAGTTTAACAGGTTTGAATTCAGAGTTTCCTTCTCCTAGACTGGTTACCTAGCCACGGTTAAAGAGCCCAGTCTGCCCTGCTATTTACCCATAGCTGGAGGGAGAGTAGGATTCATACCTTTCCCAAGGGTATTAGCGCTAAGTGAAATGCAATTACCACGTCCAGGATTTGAACACGGGGCGACGAGTCCATTTCCCATGACTTTAACCATTACACCACGCGCTTCCTAGAATAGTTCTTGATATAAATGAGAAAATTGTATAGATAGTCGATTGGTTGGTTGGTTGGCTGGTTGGTTGGTTTTTCGGTATATCACGCCTTATTGGTCTATTGAATGCCGAAGTCAGTCTTTTCAAATATAGGATTTCAAGTAACTATTCCTATTTAATATGTTAACTAGAATAGTTTTAGATATAAATGAGAGAATTTTTTTATGGATTAAATCGAACTTAACGGAATTAAATTCCACCTTCGTATGTCACCCCACCGAAAGAAAAAAAATACCAAAAATCAGGGAATTAACTGAATTTAATGAAATTTTCAGTGTTGATATACTAATGAATAAAAGATATAATGCACTAGTTATTTTTATTTAAAAACGTTCACATTTTTTTAGGGCAGTTAACTTTGAACCACGTATCTTTCAGAATCTGTGTTACGCCTCAAAGATAAGTGGTTCAAAGTTAACTGACCTGAAAAATGTAAAAGTTTTAAATAAAATAACTGGTGCATTATATCTTTTATTCATTAATATATCAACACTAAAATTTCATTAAATTTGGTTAATTCCCTGATTTTGGGTTTTTTTTTTCTTTCGGTGGGGTAATTTATGATGGTGGAATTTAGGTCCGTTAAGTTCGATTTAACCTGTTTATGTATATGAGAGGTCTGTTTATGTATAGATTGTTGATTGGTTTGTTGATTGGTTTTATCGTTGTCAAATCTTGTGTTATTTAATGTCAGTCTTTTTTCTTTTCTTTTAAGTAACTTAATGTTATGTTCAAATGTAAGGCTAAACAAATCGGGAAAATGTCATTTTCTCGATTTGTTTAGCCTTACATTTGAACATATATGCCCGCCTAAATTCATTAATTATTAACTAATTAATTTTCAAAATTAGGTATGACTTCAATTAAGCACATATCCTCCAATATATATATATATATATATATATATATATATATTGATAGACATGGAAATTACACACACACACACACACACACACATTAAATAATCAAACAGACCACCAATAACAAAGTTTAGGTCAAATTCTGGAATGATAATCTCACGCACATAAAAAAAAGAATCAGATGGTCCTGTTAATAAACAAAAAGTTTATGCTTAGAGGGTGAGCCAGACCTGGAATGATAATCAGAAACTGTTGAACAGGCATACACACATAAGCACACACACAAACACACACATGCACAAGCACACACGCATACACACATACACACAGTTTGGAAGGCATGAGACAGAACCGAATAATGGACAGTCACTAGCAACAACTTCAGTTCCGGAGATCTTCTGTAGAAGAGATTTTCATCTCGAAATATAAGAAAATAAAGAAAGAATAAATCACAGGTTAACAAACAACACCATAGTTAACTTATTTTTCTTTACACTTGCATTGCGATAGCCTTCAAAACCAACCACCAAACCAAAATAAACACAATGCTTTAAGCAAATTATAAGACCCTTGTTTTTCTCGATTTGTTTAGCCATACATTTAATAGGTATTCCCGCCTAATTCATTATTAATTAATTAATTTCTAAATTAGGTACGACTCCAATTAAGCACTTATTCTCCAAAAAATTATCGGCAAAAAGCCATTCTAAACAAACCTTGTTTATATATAAATATATATATATATATATATATATATATATATATATATATAAATATATATATATATATATATATATATATATATATATATATATATATATATAAAGTCACTATAAGAAGAATATAATCTACTTCTAAACAAAACGTAAAATCTAGGAGAGTCCGGTTGGTGTAGGGGTTACGGTCCTCACCTGTCAGCTTGATAGTCAGGGTTCGAATCACGCACAAGGCGGTCTTCCTATCTATAGCTCTGCTGATGAGGCCGAAATGTACATACAGAGATTGATTTTTCTCGATTTGTTTAGCCTTACATTTGAATAGGTATTCCACCTAATTAATTAATTATTTATTAATTAACTTTCAAAATTAGGTACAACTTCAATTAAGCACATATTCTCCCAAAAATTGTCGCCATATCAAAAGCCTTATCAAAAACACATTGTTTGTGTATTTACTTATCATATATATATATATATATATATATATATATATATATATATATATAAAGTAAAGTCGCTGGAGTGGCCTATTGCGTCTGAGTGGAGTTCCACACCTACTATCAACGCCCCACTTTACCACTCAGATCTGAGATGTGCTACTCATGCACTGAGTTGGCGAGTGTCGGTATCGAACCCGTAACCTTGTGGTTCCTAGGTGGATAATCTACCGACTTAGCTAAAGCGGCCCTTCTCTTAGACCATTTGCGGTACCACAACTATTTACCCATCATTTAACCATAACTGGAGAGAGAATATTTGGATCTATCCCTTTCACAAAGGTACTAACGCTGTGTGAAATACAAACAACCTCGTCCAGAATTTGAACTTCGGTCGCTGTGTTCATTTCCTATGACGCTAACCATTACACAACGAGCGTGTGTATGTATGTGTATAAATATGTATGTATGTAATAAGTAAGAAAATAAAGTCGTCGTGGTGATGGTCTAAAGTCGGTATCAGCTGAACAGCGAGGGAGTATATCCCCTTTTCACTAGCGCTAGACCAACGAGATTGTCTTTTTAGCGTCTGAGGTGGCCAACCTACCATCAGTTCTTTACTTTACCATGTATAGCTAAACAGACATGAAATTGTATTCTTTAATGTATTGTGAAAAATCAAGATATATATATATATATATATATATATATATATATATATATATATTCATTTATGTATGAGTAGTGGCTTACCGGTAGGTACGGGTACGATCGTTGGGAGCGCACAAGATCCAGGGGTTAAGACCGTGAAAAAACAAATACAAAGTGCTCAATACAATGTAGAGCAAAATTTATTTAAGAAATGGATATAAAGTAACCTACTCGAGTTTCATCATCTGAATCGTCAGGGTTACATCCGCTGAATTAATCGAGTTTTCGATTAATATCAGTTGATACCATGTATGCCTGTTGGAACGAGTCTATAACGATAAGACCCGTTCCAACAGACATACGTGGTATCAACTGATATTAATCGAAAACTCGATTAATTCAGCGGATGTAACCCTGACGATTCAGATGATGAAACTCGAGTAGGTTACTTTGTATCCATTTCTAAGATATATATATATATATATATATATATATATATATATGGAGAGAGAGAGAGAGAGAGAAAGAGAGAGATAGGGGGAGACAGACAGACAGACAGACAGAAAGAAGAGAGAAGTAAGGAAGTGAAATATGACTTTTAGTATGTGTGATTTCATGTGAATTGTTTCGCATTGGAATGTTGCTATTTTTTTTACTTGTACATCATTCGTGGAAGGGTGTGTCTCTCTCTCTCTCTCTCTCTCTCTCTCTCTCTCTCTCTCTCTCTCTCTCTCTCTCTCTCTCTCTCTCTTTTCGTCCAGAATTTTCGGTGCGTGCCAGTCACAATCAAAAGCGAGTAAAAAAAAACAAAAAAACTACGAGCGATGAATGCGTTTTGTCTCTTCAACGGACAGTCGAGAAACGTAGGGTGTGGAGGGGGCCAAGCGCTTGGCAAATGCCGAGACTGGTGACACCCACCCTCCCACACACACACACCCCACACAAACAAGAAAGTGACGTCCTAAAAAATCCCAAAAATAAGAACCATGCGATTGGCGCAAGAACGCGCCAGGCATTTGCCGGAACCAACACTAGATGGCGGCGGTCTTCCTGACATAATGATTTGCTCCGTCTCGCTTTATATCGTACATCTTACCCCCACGGCGCAAACTCTGTGGGGACAAGCACAGGGGTACACCCGAAAGAGAATCACGCATTAGAATAAAAATGAATATAAACTTTTATTAATTCACTCACGCTGTAAAAAATTATAAAAATGAATATTTCAGTATTTCGTTTTGTTACTGATTATGATTATTCTATTAAAAATAGATAAGATTGTTTAAAGATTTTTTTTAAATTATTTTTATAGTGAGTTAGAAGCATTAATTAAAATGTAATAATATATTTTTGAAGGCGAAATAATGCAAATTTATGTTTAACAACATATTTATTTAATTTTTTTTTTTTACCTTAATATTTTCAGGCTATGCTCATCTTCAGAGAGTTGAAAAAATTTCATCTGTATTTGTTAAACTCAACTGTGTTGTTAATCCTTTGAATGTTTTAATGTAAATGCAAACGTTCGGCAAAGATTGTAAAGTTCCGCTCGGCAAAGATAGTAAAACTCTGTTAGATCCCGTGCTGCGTCTTGTTTCGCGGGATGTTTTGAAAATCATTTCAGATATAAATATATATTTTTTTAATACTATAAAAATAATGAGGCCCTGCTCGGGGATATTGAAATAAAGATTTTTTTAAATTATTTTTATAGTGAGTTAGAAGCATTAATTAAAATGTAATAATATATTTTTGAAGGCGAAATAATGCAAATTTATGTTTAAAACATATTTATCTAATTTTTTTTCCCTTAATATTTTCAGGCTATACCCATCTTCAGAGAGTTGAAAAAATTTCATCTGTATTTATTAAACTCAACTGTGAAGATTGTTTGTTTGTTTTGTTTTATTCTTGTTTTACGGCATATCAACCTCAATGGGTCATTTAATGCCGACTACGTTTTTGAAATGAATTGGTGATAATGTTTAATTTTCTAAAGGTTTTTTTTTTTGACATATTTTCTTTCGTGAATGAAACTTTTAGATGTTTTTATTAACATATATTTTTGTGTTTTCATTTTTTTTTTTAAAGATTTTTAGATGAACAACATAGCATTGCAATGTAGCGACATATTTTTGTTTTGTTTTGTTTGTTTTTGTTTTTTGTATCTTTTCATCATCATCATCATAATGATAATAATCACCATTATCAGGTCGTACCAACAGCCCGGATCTCCATGACTCTTCTTGGCCACCCGTCCCCATCGGCCATCGCCTCTGCATAGCATCCAATATCCGTGGAGAAGTGATTGATGTATGTTTTTGCTGGCTGACCTATATATATATATATATATATATATATATATATATATATGTGTGTGTGTGTGTGTGTGTGTGTGTGTGTGTGTAGGAGAACGTCACTTATGAGCTCGTCCTTGCTTCTCCATTATTGCCCAGCATGTCTTGTCCGTCTTACCCGGGTGGTTTGTGTGATAGGAGGCAAGTGGTCGAAAAGCTACTCCTTAGTGGAGTGCCACTTACAGGATTTGTTCAAGATTGCGGGTAGGATTCTTGTACTGCTTTTTCTCCAAGCATTTCGTTGGACTCCGGGTGATACAGACCCTGACTCGGCTACAGATTGGAACATTTTTTTGCTTTAAGTTAATGAAAAACGATTGCTCGTATTAAGAAAAAAATGTGCATTTAATACTATGCAGAGCTTTCGTCTAGTAAGAGACAGATTGGTCGCCCCCTGCTACGTTTTTAAGGATGTCTGCAAGAATGATCTCACGTGCTTTGGCATTACCCCTTCCAGCTGGGCAAATTTTGTTCAGGACCGCCCTCGGTAGCGACAGGCTCACCGTAGCGGACTGTTCATGTCTGAAGCCACCTTGGCGCAACACCATGAAGCCAAGAGATCCAGAAGAAAGCAGCGGCAACAAAGCACCAGCACACCAACATCTTCAGGGACAGCCTTCACATGCAGTTGAGAATGTTTTCCAAATACAGGACTTCAGTCACAGGAAGCGCTGTAACTTCAGAGGCAAAAGAACTATATAGTCTTCCGAGACTGCAATGCCAATGAAGACTGTGCAACGAATTATTTGTCTTTATAAAGAGATAAATGGAGTAAAAGATTTTGGGGTGCTACTCAGTGCATATGTTTATTTATGGAATTAGGCCTTGTATCTATTGAACAAAGTTCTCATGCAAAATGCTGTCATTGTTCTGTGATTTTATTTAGGTCTGTCTGCTCAGCTGAGTTATTTTTATGCTTAAAGTTTGGTTGTTGACTTCTCTTTAAAATACTGCTGAAAACACGCTGATGTCCTTCCAGATTGGGGCTTCGTGGATATAAGCGTTGCTTGTTAAAAGTGTTGCGGTTTATCGGAGATGGTATGTGGTTACCCAACCCCTTCGACAAGGCAGGATGTGTCACAAGGTCAATTTTAAGCGGACAAAACCTAGTTTGAATTTATAGTTTTTTTTCTTCTCTTTGGCTGGTTTCCATTCCAAGGTTAAATAATCTAGTCTGACCTACTATTTACCAATAGCTTGGGTGGGGAGAACAGATGGATTCATGTCTTTCTAAAGGGAAGTTAAAACACAAACGTCTAAGTCCAAGAATTGAACTCAGGCTGCCGATTCCATTTTCTACATCGAGACCCGTTAAACGAAGCATGCCACCCGAGGATTGTTACTTTAGTTCCTGGGTCAAGAAGTGGGAATCGACGTGCTCTGGTTCAAAAGGATCGAGCAAAAATAACAGTTTAACTTAAGAATCAACTAATACAAGATGTCACCTAAGAGCTAATAAATATATACTAGCTAAAGTACCCAGTCCATGACCGAACTAAAATGAAATTTGGAACACCAGGGAGTGGGAGAGAAAGTGGAAGACAGTAGTTAGAGAAGGGGTAAGAGGAAAATAATTCTTGAAACTAAAATCATTGAGAATTTTTATATTTCAGGATTTGTATTTTCTGTTTTATAGTTTTAAATTATTACATATTACTATACAACAAATTGAAAGTATTCGTTTGTATATTTGTTTTTGTTTTTTTGTAAATTGTGTAACCTCACATGTACCTAGCAGAACAGAAAAACTTAACAATGTAATATATATTTAAATTACAACCGAATTAGTATTAGTCACATGTAAGGAAAGGAAACTAAGATAAACAAAAATATTGTTACTTAATGTAATACACGTTCTTGTAAGTATACCCGATTTGTTGAAAAATCCTTGTTTTTACAAAACAATTTTAACCCCACTTCACAATAATATTGCCAAAAATCTGCTCCGACCAATCTATGAATAAGTATTTGTCAATTTTATTTTATTTTTACTTTTAGCCCTTAAAAAACTCTAATAATAACAGAAGCTCAGAATTAAAATTGTGTTCACATTAGTGGTTAAAAGATTTCAAAATTTTATTCAACTGAAAAAGTAACCATAAACTTGTTTTGAAACAATTTTAATTTTTCCACAATTTTTTGTACATGTTTTGGAAACCAGCATGTGGACTCCACAGTGTGGGCCACACAGCAAATACATACATTGACCAGCTCTGTGCAGATACTAGATGCTGTGCAGAGGACCTCCCGAATGCAATGAATGATAGGGACGGTTGCCGAGAGATTGTCATGGATATCCGTGTTACTAGCGCAACATAATGATTATATATATATATATATATATATATATATATATATATATATATATATATATATATATATATATATGTGTGTGTGTGTGTGTGTGTGTGTGTGTGTGTGTGTGTGTGGAGAAAAGTAGACAAACACGGGATGTTATGGAAACTGGAAACATCCCGTGTTTGTCTACTTTTCTCCACATATTGTCGGATTAACCTCCTCATTTTTCCCATATATATATATATATATATATATATATATATATATATATTACACTATTATTTTCATATTCTCAGCGTGTCTTACTGAAGAATTTATTTTGTTGGAAGGATTTTGACCGTACGTGGCAGGGGGAGGGGTGGAATAAAGTTTAAGAGAGTCATTGCTTATTTAAACAATAAATACGAATTAAAATTAATATCTTTTACATATCAATAGAATTAAGTGGGTTAAGAGTATACATTCATAGAAAACAAGAAATAATGTGTTAAAGACAACAAAAAAAGTTTTTGGGACCAGTGGGCCCTCTGCGTACTCACAACCGAACTACTTGTAGAAATGGCCTTCTTCTGTAAATAAGTGGCAATCACCATATATATATATATATATATATATATATATATATATATATATATATGAGAGGTATCCAAACCTTGGTAGTAAGGGATGATTCTATATGTGATTTCTAAGACACACTGTATTATTATTGTATGATCGAGTATGTATAAATACAGTGAATCTTTAAATCACTAAAAGAGCTCAATGTATAATAAACTTTTTTAGATTATATACAGAGCAATATTTATCTTTAAAAGGAAGAAAAAACTCAACACCGTAATTCCATAATAAATTTATTTCGACCAAAAACTCCCATCTGATGAGACTGGATTTTGGGGAGCTATATTAAATCAACTTAGATTTATATAGGCCCCTTTTTTGGTCGAAATAAATTTATTATGGAATAACGGTGTTGAGTTTTTCCTTCCTTTCTATGATATATATATATATATATATATATATATATATATATATATATATTAGTAAAACGTACACACAGAATCAAAGGCACCGGGTGACAGTCAGTTTCTTGCCTATATGATATTATCAAACCATATTTGTCACCCAGATTCTGTCTTGGATATCCTAAATTATTTATATATGCTCTCTATCACCAATATTGGACACTCTTTCTATATAAACATAGCCAACTATATATATAATAATGATGCACACACAAACACACACATATATATATATATATAAATATATATATATATATATATATATATATATATTGTGTGTGTGTGTGTGTGTGTGTGTGTGTGTGTAAACACAATTAAATTAAGAAATATTATTCATGTTTCACTATTTCCAGAGACTGAATGCAATGTAATTAAAGCTGTAGTGAGTTTCACTAATGATCCAAAGTCGAAGCCAGGTTCCTATATATATATATATATAATATATATATATATATATATATATATATATATATATATATTGATCACGGTCATTTTATAGTAATGACACGGCTAGAAAATTAGAAGGAAAAAAAGGACACCTATGTCGCACATGTTTGTGAGACAAGAATCAGTTACAATTGAAAAAAAATTGAAGAAGACGAAATACACAGTGGAAGGATAGAAAAAAAAGGTTTCCCCACAAACAAACAAAGAGAAGGAATACATTCAAAATAAAAAATAAACCACAGTAAAAATTTAAAAAAATTTAAAAAAGAAATAAGAAAAGAAAAACAGACAAGAAAGGGTAGACAACAAAGGCCAAAAAGTGAAAGAGAAAAGGTATCAAATAGAAGAAAAAAAAGACAGACGAAGAGAGAAAAATGTGTTATTTATAACACATTATAACTCGCAAGGTTACCCGCTGTCGCCCGTCAAAACTAACTTCAAATCTCACAACATAATCAATTGTGTATTTAAATATAAATTTTTTGGCAACGTATATATGACATTTTGAGGCGCGTGGTGTAATGGACACGGCGAGACGAGTTCAAATCCTGGACGAGAATATTTGCATTTCACATAGCGCTAATACCAACTATTATCCCTCCAGTTATAGGTAAATAGTAGAGCACAATGAGCTCTGTAACCTCGATCCGGTAAAAATTCTTGGAGAGGGAAAACTCTGGTTTCAAACCCGTTAAACTTCGGTTAAAAAAATTATCCTGTGTTATATGAGCGCTAGACCAATGAGATTGTTTTTGCGTCTGGGGTGGAACGCCACACCTACCATCAGCTCCTTACTTTACCGCACAGATCCCTGTGCTACTCATACGCTGAGTTGGTGAGGGGCCGGTATCGAACTAGGAACCTTGTGGTTTCTAGCCGATCGCTCTACCGACTGAGCTAACCCGGCCGCGTGCGTAAAATATAACTGTAATGTAATGAGAAAAATGAAGAGACATGTTGGATTATTTGATCGATATAGTTATTTCCTAAGCTTAGCTTACATATGGCACAAGGCCATAAGTATGGAGCACCCAGTGAGAATCGAACTCACTAACCATGGTCTGCAAATCTACCTTGCTAACCATTACACCACGTGAGGTGCCCTTATTTGATGGATATAAACCGTGCTACAATACAACACCTAAATTTATAGACTGGGCGAGGTCACATGGTTTATTCCTTTCCGCAAATCAACATCCATAATGCATGGTTGATTGACTACTTAATCGCTGATACTGACAGTCGTCCCTTTGCAATCATTGTCGAAGGAACTTGCAATAGTGAGGAGCCCAAGGAACAACCAAAGGATTCTTTTCCAAGGATTTCCGCTGGTACAAGCTCCCTTGCTTGAAGCCTAAAGGATGGCCTTTAAAATCGTAACAAGACATAAAGATAGTAATAAATTAGTGTGCATGTAAAATAGAGAGAGAGGGGGGTGGAGAGAGAGAGAGACGGAGAGAAGGGGAGTAGGGAGAAAGGGGAAGAATGGGGAGTAAAAAGGAGAGAAAAAAGGGTGAGTAAAAGAGAGGTAGACTGAGAGTAAGAAAGTAAGAGAGAGGGGTGTAAGGGAATGAATGAAAAGCAAAGAGAGAGAAATGAGTGTGAAAGAGAGAGGAGGAAAGATAATAAGAAGGTAAGACAGAGAGGGACAGAAAGAAATGAGGAGTAGAAAAGAGAGTGTAAAAGAGAGGTGAACGGAGAATAAAAGAGAGAGAAAGAAAGAAAGAAAGAAATAGATAAATAAAGAAAGAAAGAAAGAAAGAAAGAAGAAAGAAATAAATAAATATAATAAAGAAAGAACGAATGAAAGAAAGAACAAAAGAAAGAAAAGAAAGACGAAGAAAAAAAAAGAAGAAAAGAAAAAAGAAAGAGAAAGAAAGAAGAAAGAAAGAAAGAAAGAACTAAAGAAAGAAAGAACGAAAGAAAAGAACGAAAGAAAGAAAGAACTAAAGAAAAAGAACAAAGAAGAAAAGAAAGAAAGAAGAAGAAAGAAAGAAAGAAGAAAGAAAGAAAGAAAGAAAAAGAAAAGAAAGAAAGAAAGAACGAAAGAAAAAAAGATAAGAAAGAAAGAAAGAAAGAAAGAAAAGAAAGAAAGAAAGAAAGAAAGGAAGGAAGAAGAAATAGATAAATAAAGAAAGAACGAAAGAAGAAAGAAATAAAGAACGAAAGAAAGAAAGAACGAAAGAAAGAAAAGAAAGAAATAGATAAAGAAAGAAAGAAAGAAAGAACGAAAGAAAGAAAGAAAGAAAGAAAGAAAGAAAGAGAGAACAAGGATGATAGAGAAAACGAGTTCAAAAGAGAATGAATAAGAAAGTGGATGAAATTGCGATAGAGTAAAAGTGAGAGAGAGATAGAGGTGGAGGAAGGAACCAAAAGCTAGAGAAAGAGACAAAGAGAAAGAAAGAGAAATAGAAAAGGGGGGGGAAGAGAGAGAAGAGAGAAAGGGGATAAAGAGTAAGAGTGAGTGAGAGATAAAAGAGGAAGGAGTAACCAAAAGGTAGAGAAGGAGACAAAGAGAAAGAGAGGAAAATAGAAAAGAGGGGGAAAGAGAGAAAAAGAGAGAAAGGGGGAGAAGGAGAGTAAAAGTGAGAGAGATAGAAGAGAAGGAAGGAACCAAAAGGTAGAGAAAGAGACAAGAGAAAGAGAGGAAAATAGAAAAGAGGGTGAAAGAAAGAGAAAGAGACAAAGAGAGAGAAAGTGTAGGAGCAACGGAGTAAGAATTCAAGATAACATCCACTCTATGACCGAGAGGATCTTGCCTAACAGAGAACGCCCGAGGGAATTTGGATTGTAGGCCATCTAGGCTTAACAATGGTCTGGTTACAGTGTCTTGTTATATAATTAGGATCAGGCGAGTCAATCAGTAATGTCTGACGATTCACAAATCTCCTCTGGCGTTATTCAACTTAGAAACATATATTTTTCTTAAATTTATTCTTATATTTAATTTCATTATTGTATCGAAGTACTGTGGAGAAGAAAAAAACGAGTTATCCAGGTTAATACTATACTGGGTAGATACAAAAGAAATGTACAGTTTCATATATTAATTCTTTAAAAAAAAAACTAACGATACATAATTTTGAATTATTTTATTAAGGCTTTCGACTGCACCAGGTATTCAATTGTCTTATAAGAGTTAGAGAAAAAAAAAGAAGAAAAAAAAAGAGAATATAAAGAAAAAGAAACACAGTGAGACAGACAGAGAGACAGAAAGAAAGAAAGAAAGTCAATGTATCGAGAAAATAATATCTTATTATAATGGAGATTGGAGGTTTGTCTATCTGTAACCGAAACTATATTACTACTCAAGTCACAATTCCCTTTGTTATTTACATCACATTGTCCATGATTTTATTTTTTATTTAAACCTCGATTATTAATAAAATTTTTTACATTATTAATACTGTTGACCATATCTACATACTAATAACATGCAATTGTATTTATATATACAACAAAATAGCAATTTACAGTGTAAATGGGAAGGGTAATTTGCATATTGATCTTAAAAATTTGATTTTAATAAATATATGCTTAGTATTATTGATTTCTAATTGTTTGGTTTTATCTTATTGAATATGAGCAAAAATCTCGGATATAAATCTTAAAAGAAATCCATTAACAAGAAAAAATAACTGTATTATTATTCTTTACTTCCTATTCTAACTAAATAGTTGAATTAGGAAAATTTACCAATGAAAGACGGGAGTAAGGGAAAATGATGGAAGAGTTAGTTTCAAAGTTGTTTTATTTTTCGATTATACTCCCTCTATTCCAAATCTTTTTACCTGCATTCTTGTTCAGTTTCATTAGCCTTTCTAATTTAACATATTTCATTATATTAAAACTTAAATACTTGCACCCGAAGGGGGCATATATTTGCTAGTATTAATAATGGAGATTTGGTCTTTATTTGTCTGTAACCGAAACTACGTCACTGCTTACGTTACAGTACCCAAAATCGTCGGTACATAGAATGAAGAACAATTGATATTAATAAAATAAATAAAAGCTGCTCTTTATAATTCAACATGTGAATTCCTTTTCATTGTAATAGTGACAATTTAAATAGATAAACAATATAAACTATGAAATTAATTAAAAAATTGTATTATTGCATTAAATGGAAAAAATTATTTGCGAAATTTGTAATGAATTTTATAAATTATTTTTTACCCTCGCCCTTTTTTCAGTAACAAGAAGTAAACTAAAAAGTTTACAAATAAATAAATACCTACGATTTTGTGTAAAATTTACCTGTAAAATATTCAAAATAATTATTTAATTAATAATTAATACATGCGCTCAACATTACATATATATATATTATAAAAAAGAAGGTTTGCAAAAAGGATCATGTTTTTTTTCATATGCGACACGTGTTTCAGATCTGTTATCTTCTTCAGGCATTGAATTATTATTTTGGCAGAATATGTCCGATATTTGATGGGTTGTGTGTGTTTTTGTAACTTACTTTTTGATTATGATAATAATTCAATGCCTGAAGAAGATAACAGATCTGAAACACGTGTCGCATATGTAAGTTAATAAATTAAAAAAAAAAACATAATTCTTTTTGCAAACCTTCTTTTTTATAAAATATATATTTTTCTCCCGTTGGACCCATAACAACACTCATATATATATATATATATATATATATATATATATATATATTAGAATGGAAAGGAGTAACCTACTCGAGTTTCATCGATTGATTCTTCAGGGTTACTTTAAATTAATCGAGTTTACGATTAATCTTAGGTGTTATAAACATGCCCGTTGGAATGTTTATAACACCTAAGATTAATCGTAAACTCGATTAATTTAAAGTAACCCTGAAGAATCAATCGATGAAACTCGAGTAGGTTACTCCTTTCCATTCTGAAAATAAATTTATGCTCTACATTGTATTGAGCACTTTGTATTTGTTTTTTCTCAACCTTAACCTCTGGATATTGTGCGCTTCCAACGATCGTTCTTATACCCACCGGTAAGTTAATATTTATACATATACAAAATATATATATAATATATATATATATATATATATATATATATATATGTGTGTGTGTGTGTGTGTGTGTGTGTGTGTGTGTTGTAGAATAGCTTAATGGAGTATCTGATTTTTAGTAATTTCAGTAGTAACATTGCTTAGTTGCGACAGTTGGTTGGTTGGTTGGTTGGTTGGTTTTTAGAGTATATAAAAAAAAACCTGTCCGGCTATTTATGCCTAAGACGTTTTAGTCTATTCATTCTTGATGGATACTCATTTTTAAACTCATTTTTTAAACACATTTCTCTATTTAACCCATACATGGGACACTAACTGATATTACCGCTCCGGGTCAGAGTGGAACAAGGAGTAAGGGCGATAAAGAGGTACTCTACACTGCCCAGAGCTCCAGAATTGGAACTTCACCATCAAATAGAGTTTAACATCATACCCAAAACTTGAAGACCCTCAGTCACTGCACTTTAGCATATATATGATAAAAAGGATAATACTGTGGGGACAATCATATATATATATACCAACCCTCCACACGAGCAGGGTGTGACACAAGGTCAATTTCTTAAGCGGAGTTCAACAGGTTTGAATTCAGAGTTTTCCTTCTCCTAGACCGGTTGCCCAACCAAGGTTAAAGAGCCCAGTCTGCCCTACTATTTACCCATAGCAGGAGAAGAGTAGGATTCATACCTTTCCGAAGGGTATTAGCGCTAAGTGAAATGCAATTACCACGTCCATGATTTGAACTCGGGCAACGAGTCCATTTCCCATGACTTTAACCATTACACTGGGACAATCATATAGGAACTATGACTTGACCTGACCAGGCGATTGATTTGAGGGAGCGTCTTCGACCACCCGTCTTGCATAAGTGAAGTGTTGCATGTCATGGACTGCTTAGCCATCAAGGTTTCATCCTTAAACATAACAACTCACGACCCAAGGTCAACAGGTGGTCCCATTGGGGATCTTATTAAGCTTAATTTCGTTGTGGCACAAGGCCAAAAGTATGGGGTACCCAGTGAAAATTCCTAACAATGGCCTACTAGCGTAGCTTGATAACTATAACTTTATGCAAATTGTCCTAAATACGTAGTTACTTACTAATCCTAGCTTAGTTGTGGTACAAGACCAGAAGTATGGGGCTACCACTGAGAAATAAGTTGCAGTAAGTAAGTAAGTAAAGTCGTTAGGGCGGCCTAATGTCGGTATCAGCCAGACATCGAGAGAGTCTATCCCCTTTTCCCTTGCGCTAGACCAAGGAGATTTTATTTTGAGATGGTGTGCCACACCTACCATCAGCTCCTCACTTTACCGCACAGATCCTTGTGCTACTCATACGCTGAGTTAGCGAGAGCCGGTATCGAACCAAGAACCTTGTGATTCATAGCCGAACGCTCTACCGACTGAGCTAAACCGACCCTTGAGTGTCAATATCTTCATCGAGATTTTGGCGGGGTTGGGGGTCAATAAATGTTTGAACCTATCTATTTCTTTTGTGGATACTTTGTATTACCCTTATTTATTTATAGATGAAATATTGTCAACAGCTGTTATTATTGTTTGTGTTATTGTTTTCTTTCATCTTAACTTTTAGTTGTTTTCTCATTACAACTTACTGGGACCGTCAGTCTACGTTGTAGCTGTATTTTGGGTCGAAATTCATTAATTACTACTTAGTTATAAGATGTTTTGAAAGGTGGGGAGCTTAATGGGAAAGTAAGGTAAGAGAAAAGGATGGGTATATTAACAGGTTGAAGAAAGAAAGAAAGAAAGAAAGAAAGAAAGAAAGAACATAGACAGACAGACAAACAGAAATAGAGACAAAAGAACGACAGATAAACAGAAAGAAATATACATTATCATTTTTCTCCATTGCGTGATGGCTACCTGACGCAATTGGGTTCTTTTATAGAGTCATCAACTGAAATAAATTCATAATAATTTAGTTTGTATCTCTTATTGCATGTGTATATATATATATATATAATACTTTAAGGGTAATCATTATGATCACCTATATAGGTGGATACGAAGGAAAAGAGTGAAAAATAAAAAAAAAAATTAAAAAAAATTGTTTTATTTGATAAAAACAAGGGCCCTTTCGTCCGGTTGCTCATCAAGGTTTTTACAGCCGGAGACGACTAAAAGTCAAATTGTAAATACATATGGGTATATATATGAGGGGTTTTTTTTATATAGGGAAAAGAAGAAAAGAAAAAAAGAAAAAAAAAAAAATTTTTTTTTTTACTTCTTTTAAATCCCCATTATGTGACACTTGATGAGCAACCGGACGAAAGGGCCCTTGTTTTTATCAAATAAAACAATTTTTTTATTCTTTTTTTTTATTTTTCACTCTTTTCCTTCGTATCCACCTATATAGGTGATCATAATGATTACCCTTAAAGTATTATTTAAATTTGCTTGTACCAGAAATTTATTTATATATATATATATATATATATATATATAATGAGTCAGACGAAACTACTAAAAGTTTCGCTTAATGCTCTTCAGAGTCAGATCTTAGCCCTGAAGAGCATTAAGCGAAACTTTTAGTAGGTTCGTCTGACTCATTTGATTTATCTTTATTATTTGCTCTACTTAGGTATTGAGCTCTTTTTACTTATTAGCTTTAGTCTCTTGGCGGTTTTGTATGAATATATATATCTTATATATATATATATATATATATATATATATATATATATATTGGTTAGGAGGTAGATTTAGAAGGCCATCACAATGCAGTTTGGAATAAATAAAAAATAATAATACGGTAACAATGGTGGTGTGTGTTGACCTGTATTTTTTTATTATTTCTTGAATTTTCGAGGTAATACCTCTTTATCAAAAGAATTGAACTGAAGCAGTACAGCTATGGCATTTCTTCCTAAATGAATTTTTTTTTTTTTTTGAAAATGACGTTATTTTTTAAATAACTGTATTCCCGTGTGAGCGTGAATGCGTTTATTTTTATTTTTTTTTTTTTTTTTGTACGTGTGCGTATGTTGTAATGCGCGTGACATTGAAAATGCGTGTTGGCTGTGACGTTAAGACTGTATCCTAGCGCGGGATTTTGTACGTGGGTATGTGCGAATGAAAAGTGTATTTGTGTTTTGTGACGTTTCCTGTCACAATGTCACGCGCATTACAACATACGCACACGTACAAAAAAAAATAAAAATAAAAATAAACGCATTCACGCTCACACGGGAATACAGTTATTTCAAAAAATAACGTCATTTTCAAAAAAAAAAAAAAAATTCATTTAGGAAGAAATGCCATAGCTGTACTGCTTCAGTTCAATTCTTTTGATAAAGAGGTATTACCTCGAAAATTCAAGAAATAATAAAAAAATACAGGTCAACACACACCACCATTGTTACCGTATTATTATTTTTTATTTATTCCAAACTGCATTGTGATGGCCTTCTAAATCTACCTCCTAACCAATACATACACAATGCTTCAAGCAAATTATGAAACTCTCTTATATATATATATATATATATATATATATATATATATATGCATATAAATTGTTTTTTCTTTTGTCCAAAATATTGTACTAATAGATTATTTTTTGTTGGTACGATTATCTTGGTCTTTCCTTTTTTCAAAAAAATGTTTTCTTCCCGGTTGATGTTTGGTAGTATATTTTTACAATCAAACTATTTGCTGGGTTTTTCTCACCGCAAGGATTTACCAATAAGTTTGGTGTATATATATATATATAAGCGCCAAGAACAACACAAATCAGCCAGTCTAGACATTCCTGATAAAGGAGGCTCATACCTCCGAAATATTGGATAAAATAAAATGAAACTTCTCACATAACATCTAACGGAGTTTCTTTTTCATTTCAAATCCATGCTTTTCACAAAATCCCATATATATATATATATATATATATATATATATATATATATATATATATATATAGATGAGAGGTATCCAAAACTTGGTAGTAAGGGATGATTCTATATGTGATTTCTAAGATATACTGTATTATTATTGTATGATCCAGTATGTATAAATACAGTGAATCTTTAAATCACTAAAAAGAGCTCAATGTATAATAAACTTTTTTAGATTATATACAGAGCAATATTTATCTTTGAAAGGAAAGTAAAACTCAACACCGTTATTCGGTCGAAATAAATTGATTATGGAATAACGGTGTTGAGTTTTTCCTTCCTTTCAAAGATATATATATATATATATATATATATATATATATATATATATATATATATATATATAGGGTGTCCGAAAATAATGTATACACTCTTTAAATATTAATAGTTAATAATACATTTTTCTATTTCAGATTTGACTAAAAAATTATTTTAAAAACATTCAGAAAAAATGAGAATAAAGCTGAAGTATAAAGAAACGCACAATCACGTGTCATTATTTTATGCATCTTAGCTAACTTTGAGGAGCATGGAAGAATCCAGTGTATGATAAAGGGCCATTCTGAACGACACAGATCATCAACAAGCCCCCTAAAATGCACAAGAAGTTATTATTGATAATGTCCAGAATTCTCCGAGAAAATCAGTTCGCCAAATTTCACGTAAAAAAAGGTATTCCAAAATCTAGCGTTCATCGCATTTTGAAACGCGCTCAATGGAAGAATTTTATTTCGACGCTTGTTCATGCTCTCTAAGTAAGATGATTCTGATCGAAGGGTTGAATTTTGTGGTACCATGCTAGATGTGCAGATGATAAGCGACATTGAAATTGAATGGTTCAATAAATCGACATAATTGCAGTTACTGGGCACTGGAAAATCTTCATATATATATATAATGTACAGAAATAATCTACTTGAGTTTCACCATAAGGATCTTCAGGGCTAAATCCACTGAATAAATCAAGATATTGATTAATTACAGCTAACTGCAGGAGTTCATGATGTAGTTATGACCGTTAAAAACAGATTCGCAGTTAATGAACGCTGGTGCATTGTTTTAAAAGTTGAATGGCAGACGCAGTGTTGATACGTCGCAATGTAGATGTTAACATGGAATTATTTAGAAAATATCTTTTTTAAAGGTCAAATATAAACATTTTGAAAAGTCCTCTTTAAACTTTTAATTTCATAAGTAATGTTACTGGCTTCTGCAAAGAAAGTTAAGATTCTGCTAATATACGATTAAAGTTTTGTTTTTTAATTAAGTAAAATGCATGTATTTATACTGGTATATCTATTTGTTCATTAATAAGATCTTAGAGATTATTGTTAAATTTTTGTGCCATAATGAAATAAGATAAACTGTGTTAATGCTTTTTGTTAAAGGGTAAAAAGAAAAGAAAGTTGGAAGATATGAATAGACTTGTTGTCATATGTTTTTATTGTGCCCGTGTGGTAAAAACAGTAAAATGAAATAAAATAAAACTTGTATTAATATAAAATGGCGGTCATTTTTTGGGGTTTTTTTTTTTGTTGTTTTGGTGATATTCATGGGACTTAAAGTGTAAAAAGAAAATACTTTTACATTATAATTCATTCTATTCTTTTAAAAAATCAGCTAAAAACTTTGTGTAGTTTTTGCCTTTTTTTTAAAGTTCATTTTTTTTTTCCAGTTTTCCTTATGAATCATCCGTATAAGAACTTGTCATTATTTTGTTTAAATTCCATTGAAGTAAAAATTATATAGAAATGAAATTTCTTTATAATAACTAGCAAATATATGCACCCTCCGGGTGCAAGTATTTAATTTTTAATGCAATAAACTATCGTATTAAATTAGAAAGGCTAATGAAATGCAGATAAAAAGATTTGGAACAGAGGGAGTATAATTGAAAAATAGAACAACTGAAACTTACTCTTCCATCACTCTCGTCTTTCATTGTTATTTTTTCTAATTTAAGTATTTAATTAAAAGTAAAGAATATAATAACAGTTATTTTTTCTTGTTAATGGATTTCATTTAAGATTCATTGAAGAGATTTTTGCTCATATTCATTAAGATAAAACCAAACAATTAGAAATCAATAATACTGAGCACATATTTATTAAAATCACATTTTTAATATCAATATGCAAATTAGCCTTTCCATTCGTACTGTAAACCGCTATTTTGTTGTATATATGAATATAATTGCATGTTGTTAATATGTGCATATGATTAACAGTATTAATAATGTAAAACAATTTTATCAATAATAGAGGTTTTAATAGAAACAAATTCATGGTGAATGTGACGTCAATAACTAAAGGAATTGTGCCTTGAGTAGCGATTTAGTTTCGGTTACAGACAGAAAAGAACACAATCTCCATTATAATAAGATGTCATTTTGATAATTGATAATTGCTACTTAAACTAATGGAAATTCAAACAGTTGTATTAAAAACAACGACCAAAGATCAATGACATTTTAATGGTTTATTTGTGAATTTATATTATCTCTAAATAATATATACAATTCTTATATAAATTACACAATACAATTAAATGAAACTACAGACAAAATATTTTACTCATACATTCATGATAATATTTCTCATGGAGTAATTCCTCATTTAGTATCTTGAGTTAATTATTTAATGGTTTAATTGAATAAAGTATGTAATCTGATTATAGATTTAATTTAAGTTTAAATTTGATAATTAATGTGTTGTTAATGTGAGGTTAAGTTCGATTATTAAATTAATGAATACGTTTATTAGTATTTATAATGTATTTTTTATTTGATATTGGTGTAATGTTGTTCATTGACAGAAGGTTTTGTTATAGTGAAGTGAAGTATGTTAATATTTCATTAGGGGGTTAAAAGATTAGGAAATATAAAGAGACTTGTTGTCACATGTTTTTAGTGAATAAATTGTTTAGGCAGTTGTAGAAAAATATCCACTATACACTCCAAATCATCAACCCAACGAACTCACACCTCAACCCACCACCATTAACGCTGACTTATCTGGGTAAAACTTGTATCAACTAAATATTGAGATCAATTTCACCGTCATTCCTTTTTCATAGCTCAATCGATAGAGCATTCGGCAAGAAACCACAAGGTTCCTAGTTCGATACCGGCCCTAGCCAACCCAGCGTATGAGTAGCACAAGAACCTGTGCGGTAAAGTAAGGAGCTGATGGTAGGTGTGGCGCTCCACTTCAGACGCAAAAACAATCTCCTTGGTCTAGCGCTAGTGAAAAGGGGATAGACTCCCTCGCTGATTGGCTGATACCGACTTTAGGCCGCCCCGACGACTTTACTTACTATATATATATATATATATATATATATATATATATATATATATTATATCCCGAAACACGGTGAAATCCCGAAACACGGTGTCTGTGGATGACACACACACACACACACACACACACATATATATATATATATATATATATATATATAGAGAGAGAGAGAGAGAGAGAGAATGAATAGAGAATGAATTAGAAACGTATTTGCATATAAACTAATAGTAACGAGATATTAATATCCATAATTATATATATATATATATATATATATATATATATATATATGTATAAGTAAAGTCGTCGGGGCGGCCTAAAGTCGGTATCAGCGAATCAGCGAGGGAGTCTATCCCCTTTTCAATAGCGCTAGATAAAGGAGATTGTTTGGCATCTGAGATGGAGCGCCACACCTACCATCAGCTCATTACTTTACCGCACAGATCCCTGTGCTACTCATACGCTGAGTTGGCGAGGACCGGTATCGAATTAGGAACCTTGTGGTTTCTAACCGACTGAGCTAACCCGGCACCCCTATATATATATATATATACATATATATATATATATATATATTGTTACATATCACATATATATATATATATTGTTACATATCACACATATATATATATATATATGTATATATATATTGTTAAAAATATCTACTATTTCTGTTCTAAGTCCACCTGATATCTGTTTGTTAAACTTGGTTTATTGATTTGTGTTTGCGGTCACACTCCAGCAATGACTCATTTAATATTAACCTGGAATCACATTGCTTAACTTGGCTAACAATCATATAACATACCAATCTCTTGCTATAGAATTGCTGTCATTCCTTTGAAGTCTTTGAGAGCCAGGAACTCGTATGTCTCGGCTTCTAACCAGAAGTTCCTCGATGTGCAACACAAAGGCTTCAAGAATAGAGAATATGACAGTTTGGAATGAGAGAAGGCAACAAAAATCCGTCCAACCTTCGCTTGTGTTTAATGGTAGACGTTTTGGAAATTAAAATTATGTGCTTTCAAAGACTGACGCCTTTTCTCGCTCGCCGTCCCGAAGTCGGCATCGGGGATAAAAAGCAGTTGCAAGATGTTTGCCGATGAATAACGCGTCTGTGTCAGAATCATGCAAAATGCTTCAGGTTTACAAGGAATGTTTCATATTTTAGGGTTGCCGTATGGCCTTGCTAGAGATATCTTAAGAAATAAAACAGGCATTATATATATATATATATGTATATATACACACACACATACATACATACATATATATATATATATAGATATATATATATATATATATATATATATATATATATAAAGATAAATCTAATGTGTCAGACGTTATATATATATATATATCTTCTTATTATAATGGAGATTGTGCATTTATCTGTCTGTAACCGAAACTATATTACTATACAAGTCACAATTCCCTTTGTTATTTACATCACATTCCCCATGATTTTAATTTCATTTAAACCTCAATTATTAATAAAATTGTTTTACACCATTAATACTGTTGACTACTTACTAATAACATGCAATGGTATTTATATATACAACAAAATAGCGGTTTACAGTGTTAACGGGAAAGCTAATTTGCATATTGATATTAAACATTTGATTTTGATAAATATATGCATAGTATTATTGATTCCTAATTGTTTGGTTTTATCTTAATGAATATGAGCAAAAATCTCGGGGATAAATCTTAAAAGAAATCCATTAACAAGAAGAAATAACTATAATATTATTCTTTACTTCGTATTTTAACTAAATAGTTAAATTAGGAAAATTTACCAATGAAAGACAGGAGTAATGAAAAATGATGGAAGAGTTAGTTTCAAAGTTGTTCTATTTTTCGATTATACCCCCTCTGTTCGAAATCTTTTTATCTGCATTCTTATTGAGTTTCATTAGCCTTTCTCATTTAACATGATATTTTATTATACTAAAACTTAAATACTTGCACCCGGAGGGTGCATATATTTGCTAGTATATATAAAGATAAATCTAATGAGTCAGATCTTAGCTCTGAAGAGCATTAAGCGAAACTAATAGTAGGTTCGTCTGACTCATTAGATTTATCATTATTATTTGCTCTACTTAGGTATTGAGCACTTTTTACTTATTAGCTATTCTCCTAGCGGTTATATGAATATATATATATATATCTTATATACATATATATACATATAAATTGTTTTTTTTCTTTTGGCCAAATATTGTACCAATAGATTATTTTTTGTTGGTACGACTATCTTGGTCTTTTCTTTTTTTCAAAAATTTTTTTCTCCCCGGTTGATGTTTGGTTGTATATTTTTACAATCAAACTATTTGCTGTTTTTTTTTTCTCACCGCGAGGATTTACCAACATGCTTGGTATATTAAATTATATATATATACATATATATATAGCTCAGTCGGTAGACCGTTCGGCTAGATACTACAAGGTTCCTAGTTCGATACCAGCCCTCGCTAACTCACCGCATGAGTAGCACAGGGATCTGTGCGGTAAAGTAAGGAGCTGATGGTAGTTGTGGCGCCCCACCTCAGACGCCAAAATAATCTCCTTGGTTTAGCGCTAGTGAAAAGGGGATAGATTCCCCCGCTGTATGGCTCATACCGACATTAGGCCGCCCCGACGACTTTACTTATATATATATATAAATTATATATATATATATATATATATATATATATATACAGAGTATTCTAAAAATATATAAATGATATTTTTCATTCGTTTTTCCTTTTTTTTTTTTCATATTTTCTAAATTAATATATCTATGTATCTATCTTATTCTGTTTACATATATCTGTCGATCTATCTATTTCAGTTCAAAGCTATCTGTCTATTTCTTTTACTCCTCATTTACATTTCATTTATATCTATCTATTTATCTATCTCATTCTATTCACCTCGATCTATCTATTTCAATCTGTACATATCTATCTATCTATCTATTTCGGTCTGTACAGTTCTATCTATCTATCTATCTATCTATCTATCTATCTATCTATCTTGATCAGTTCTATCTATTTTCAATTGTTCTACCTCTTATTAACAACAGTAGTGGTTATTCCTTGAAAGTTAATTAAACCCTTATATTAAAAGAATATCTTATAAAGTTTAAAAGGAAGTACAGTAATGCCCGTAAGCTCTAATTTTTTATCTGATGGTGAGGCTTAATTTCTGGATATCTAGCGTGCATGAAGTACCCCTTCATTGCTATTACTATCTGATCTAATCTGACTTGGAGTGGTTGTACCTATTAGGGTCCCATCTATATGTCAAATAGATTTGTTTAAAAATGACTTGTATTCCCTAGAACCCCGTGAAAAAGAAACCTCTTAAGAAACATCTACATCAAAATTAGATATGAACGATTCCCTAATTTCTAGGAATGAAATAACCATAGATGGGTTCCCATATATATATATATATATATATATATATATATATATATATATATATATATATATATATGGGAGTAAATATGGAAATAAATCCGACTATATTAAGAAATTTGAAAAAACGAAGTGTTCCAAAAATAGGATGAATTTATTTATCGACACTTAAACGTTTTGGTTCATCAGGATAGATTATGGGATGAAGAAATTGATGGATGTTTTGTATATGACAGGAGTTAGAAAAATATTTACAAAAAGTATGTAACTGTATTTGTTTTGTTTTTTATATATTTTTTTTTTTTTTTTTTTTTTTTGAAAGACGAGCCGCGAACCGCACACGCGAAGATGTCATGACACGTGACGTAACTCGAAGAAATGCATTCAACAAAAGAGAAGAAAAAATATATATATATGTGTGTGCGTGTATTACTGTTTTTATTGTTTCAGTTGAATTATCACATTCCTTGAAATCGCCTGAATGTAAATAACTTAATATTTATTATAATGGAGATTGTGTGTTTGTAACCGAAACTATATCACTACTCAAGTCATAATTCCGTTATTTTTTACGTCACATTCTCTATGATTTTATTTTTATTTAAACCTCAATTATTAATAAAATTGTTTTATATTATTGATACTGTTGAACTATATCTACATATTAATAGCATGCAATTGTATTTATATATACAACAAAATAGCAGTTTACAGTGTGAACGAAAAGGCTAATTTGGATATTGATATTAAAAATTTTATTTTAATAAATATGTGCTTGGTATTATTGATTTTATAATTGTTTAGTTTTATCTTAATGAATATGAGCAAACATCTCAGAGAAAAATTAAAATGAATCCATTAACAAGAAGAAATAACTGTAATTTATTCTTTACTTTTTATTTTAACTAAATAGTTAAATTAGTAAAATTTAGCAATGAAAGACAGGAGTGATGGAAGAGTAAGTTTCAGTTGTTCTTTTTTATAACTCTCTCTGATTCAAATCTTTTTATCTGCATTCTTATTTAGTTTCATTAGCCTTTTTAATTCAATATGATATTTTATTACATTAAAACTTAATACTTGCACTCGGAGGGTGAATATATTTTCTAGTAATTCGAATAAAGATTATTACTGTATATATTTTACTTCATGTAAATAGCAACCCTAATCTTTATACTCAAATCGGTGTTTTTATGAAACATTACGCATAATCAACAACGGTCGATTCGATTTGTTCAAAAACACATTAAATTATGGCCACAATTTAAGGTGTTTTTAATTTAAGATTCGAAAAAATTTAACGAAATTTAACGTAATTTTTTTATTTATTATGTGAAATGATTTTTTTTTTTTAATCACATGTAAAAATTGTTTTGCAGTCTTTAAAATGGAAAAATTAAAATTAAAAATTAAAATCTATATATGACAAGATGCTGCATTTTTGTCGTTTTTTTTCTCTTGAACGTGATCCCTATCTGATTGGTATCGATTCTTCCTATCCTTAAAATTCCTCCAGTAGGTTTTCCAACTTCTTTTTTTTTTCTTGTTAATTAACACTAGGTCTGCTCTTCTGGTCGGGATTAGGTGATCCATTGTACCAAAATACCCAGAATTATTATTATTATTATTATTATTATCATTTACTCCTTTTGAGTTTTCACGTCAGCATTAGCAGATGGTCTTTCACTGGAGTCTGAGTGACAGCAAGTCTCCTCAGGTCTCCAGGACCCTTCTGAGTATTCTGGCAAATTGCAACAGTGCAGTGTTCTGAATGGTTTTAATCCTTCCTCTGATTCCCAAACTTTCCAGACCCTTTTCCAATCCTTTTGGGACTGTTCCAAGTGCACCAACTACAATTGGTATCACTTTCACTTTCATATTCCAAAACTTTTTCAGTTCTCTGGCGAGGTCCAGATATTTGTCCATTTTTTTAATTTTCCTTCAGCTTCACCCTGTGATCTGCTGGAACTGCAAAATCCACCAGTTGAGAAGTTCTTTCTTTTTTGTTTATCAACACTAGGTCTGGTCTTCTTGCTGGGATAAGGTGATCCGTTTTTATTTCAAAGTCCCAGAGAATTTTATGCGTTTCGTTCTCAAGAACATATTCTGGTTTATGCATATACCATTTTGTTGTATGGTCAAAATTTAGTTCTTTGCATAATTCCCAGATTATTATTATTATTATTATTATTATTATTATTATTATTATTATTATTATTATTATTATTAGCGTTAGCTGGTGGTCTTTCAATGGGGTTTGAATGACAACAAGTCTCCTCAGGTCTCCTGGACTCTCCTGAGTATTCCAGCTGCCTTCAACAATGCTGTTGTTTGGATGGTCTCAATTCTTCTTTTGATTTTCAGTTCCTCAAGTCCTTTTCTAAGCTTTTGGGGACCATTCCAAGTGCCCCGATTATTATTATTATTATTATTATTATTATTATTATTATTATACAGTTACATGGATTGGTATATGTATAAAGAAATATTAATCAGTATCGGTGATAGAGCACATACACAGACACACCTATATATATCTCTCTCTCTCTCTCTCTCTCTCTCTCATATATATATATATATATATATATATATATATATATATATATATATATATATATATATATATATATATATATAAGATTTTTAGTAATATATGCATACATATTTATTTTTAATTAGATACTCTTATCACTTTCTATATTCTGAATGAATAAAGGGTGTGTTACTCTTTTACCATTTGAGAACGCCTCAAACAAAGTTTACGATGCATTTCAAGTTTTAATTATGTAAAAGAAGTAAAAAGCCACCGTATCAATTTTTCGCTGAACAGGAACAAATTTTAGAACTTCAGGTTTTTGTCAAGTGAAAACTGAATCCTCCATATCCGACCGGATATTTAAGAAAAACACAAAACAAAAACAACTTTTTCATTCAGACGAAACGCTCGTGGCTTTTAATTGTTAAATTGTTTCAATGGCAGTGTGCCAAGAGAAGGTTAGTTGCGTTCTAAAATTACGACTATATTAACCCTTTGCAATGTAGATCAACCGGCAACACCCGTAAGTTTTCGTTTATTCACAAAATGAAAGTGAAAAGATGGCATCTGATAAGCAATGACATTTCAAGATTTTTTAATGTTATTAAAACTGTCCACGCGCGGATCTAATTAGATGAAACATTGCCCCATTCAAAAAAAAGAACAATTTCATTTGCTCTTAATCACCGTGAATTTGATTTTGAGCTTACGTTAACAAAAGGATGTGAGCGAGAACAATTCAAATTGATATTTACTTGGGAGGTTTTATAAGCATATAATTTTCCTTTTTTTTCTTTCTTTTTCCAACGTTTTATTCTTTCTTTCTTTCTTTCTTTCTTACTTTCGATTTTTAATAGAAATCTTTCATTAGATCAGATTGCAACAAAAGTTCTGTGCAATTTTTTGTTTTCAATGACAAAACAAAATAATAATAATTATCATAAAGTATTTAATCATTAATATAGCCAACATTATGTACAATGACCTTATCCGATTTGTCAACAAGTCTTTTTGAAGACACGTGTATAAAATTATTCAGGTTAGAAAAAAACTCATTTTCGACCTCTTCTTTTTGAAGTTATTTTAAGTCCATCCAAATGGTTTTTGAAAACTTCAAAACAGATGGTAAACAAAGAAATAAAAATCCAGTGAATGTATATTCACCAACCCTTCCGCAGGAGCAGAATGCGACACAAGATCAATTTCTTGAGCGGAGTTTAACAGGTTTGAATTCAGAGTTTTCCTTTCCTAGACTGGTTGCCTAGCCAAGGTTAAGCCAAGTCTGCCCTACTATTTACTCATAGCTGGAGGGAGATTAGTTGGATACATACCTTTCTCAAGGGAATGCTAAAAGCGCCATGTGAAAATGCTAACAGTCTCGTTCAGGATTTGAACTCAGGTCGACGAGTGCATTTCCTGCGACTCTAACCATTACACCACTCGCCTCCACTCATCTGATATATATGTTTGAAAACTATTCGTAAGGTTAAAGAGCCCAGTTTGCCCTGCTATTTACCGATAGCTGGAGGGGGAATTGGATTCATATCTTTCCCAAGGGTATTAGCGCTATGTGAAATGCAAACAGCCTCGTCCAGGATTTGAACTCGGATCGACGAGTCCATTTCCTACGACTCTAGCCATTACATTAATTTTTGGTGATTGGAATAGTAGGTGTTTACCCAACCCGTTTGCCACTGATAGGGGGGAAGAGGTCACAAGTATGGGCCATTCAGTGAAGATTGAACTTGCTATTTAGTGGAAATGGTTCTGTGAGACTAGCTTGCTTAATCATTATACCACAATGGGACGTCCCTTATAACCAACCCGTTCACCACAGTTAAGATGTGAAACAAAGTCGCAAGTATGGTGCATCCAGCGTGGATCGAACTCACTACACAGTAGTGATAAACACATAGAATTACCTACTGGAATAGCTGCATCAACATTAACCTTATGTAGTAGAACAGGCTGCGTTTAGAACTATCTAGGAATAATTTCCAATTATATTATGGAATTCCTAATTCCTGGAGAAGACCCAAGATATTATGAACTTATTAGCATTCCCAGTCGATTTTTTTTATTTGACTTTATTGTTATTTAATCATATTTGTTAAATTGAGCTGTGTAAATGGAGTTCAAAACTGTTTGAATTATGCAAATATCCCCAGTGGTTCAAAAGTTATGAGAATTTAAAAACCCGAAAAATGGACATGATTTTGTTAAAAAAAATGTCAATTCATTGCATTCTTATGTAAAATTGTATGTTCTTTTTGATTCTGCACTCAAATTGTATGTATCTCTATGCTGTAACCAATTATTTAGAGAATAAGAGGTACAGACAGGGATTTTTTTTTTTTTTAAGTTTACCACAAGATTATTCAACATTTTCATTTTAATACTGCATGTATACGCATATACAGTATTAATTTAAATATATCTGCGAAACTATTTTGCTAACCATTACTCTACGATGAAAACGCTCTTTATACCCAACTCATTCCTCATGGGTAGTATGTGACACAAGGTCGCAATTAGGGTGTATCCAACGAGGATCGAAGCTGCTATTCAGTAATAATGGATCTGCTGGACTAGCTTGCTAACCATTATAGAAGGACGGGACGCCCTTTTGTCATTGGTCTTGTATGGGGTTGAACATTATCATGGCAAAGGATAATGTTTTTCTGGTAGCTAAATGCCTCAACTGTATGCTGTAAACTTTAGCTGTAATTGTTCGACTCTTATTTAACAGTTCGTAATAAACGATTCCTTGAATATCCAGCCATACACTTACAAGACTCTTCTTTGGGTGCAAGTCCGCTATTGGCTGCTGAGCCAGGCTTTCAGTCACGACTAAGCCCCAGTAATGTAGTCCTGTCGGTGGCGCTTTAGAATACATGGACTGCACCTCTGTAGAGGGGTACCACCCCATAATTAGATGGCCGTTGGCTCCACTGGAGCTCATCCGCCCTTTGACAGCTCTTGTTTTTGGTGATTCTGGGTGTCCACACACCTACCTCACCAGATAAGCCAAGACGTTCCTGATAAGGTACGTCTTGGCTTGTCTGGTGAGATGGGTGTGTGGACACCCACGTGCCAGTTTAGTCGCCGACAACCCGACCATAAAACAGGTAGTACTAGTTTACATGGTACTAGTAGCATAAATACCCAAATGGATGAGAGGTGAAACGTCGAAACACGTGTCTGTGGATAACTTATTCATTAATATATACTACCACTTTGGTTGAGTTCTCTAAATAGGAATTTCATTGTAAAATTCACTGTTCTGGCGTGTAGCTAACCCTCACTTTGTTTACAAAGTTAGAGGACTCTAGTGAATTCTTTTCCGCTTAGAAATGTATCAATTAAATATTCTCCTATATTTGACAGCCGCTAATGGCCGCATGGGTAAGAGATTTGGCAGACGAAAAATCCATTCAGGTTTCAAACCCTGCTAGAGGTAGGTGTTAAAAATATAGGGTTATTTCATTCCGAAGTTAGATTAACAAAACGTGCTGGGCACTGCTGGTCAAGCAAGGATAAACACACAAATGACATTCTCCTGTGTGACACCTATACATGGACACACCAGAGTAGGCCGACCAGAAAAAACGTGTATCAATCTGCTCTGGGTGCCGTGCGGAAGACCTGCTAAGAGCGATGACATATAGGGACGTGCAGCGAGAGAATCATGAGAATCCGTCCTGTCAGCGTGACATGATGATGATGATGATGATGATGATGTAATGTAGTTGTTTGTTTTTATGGTATGTCAAACCTTGTTGGGTTATTTCATTCTGAAGTCAGTTTGACTGTGGTCTCCAATTACAATGGTTTCGTAGTTAGAACTGCCAGTTTCTCGCCGATCCGAATATGTGACTTGGTCCGATAATCCCATAGGCGAGAAACTGACAGTTACCAAGAACAATTGACTCAATGTCAACACAATACTAACTTAGATATATATACTCTATCACTGATATTGAGCACTCTTATTTATAAATATAGAAAACTATATTATCAATAGATTCACTTGTCAATATTATTTATCTTCTATAATTATCGAATTTTATGCGATATGCGCATTGTAATTGCCTTCAAGCAAAAATATAAATATCAATATATGCTTTATTCACCAATGCTTCTAAAAATAAACAAACATCCCAAAATCTTATTTCCTTCGCCGAAGAGCATAAAGCACCGTGTTTGTTGTTCACTTAGCGTTCCCTTGTCTCATATGGTAGAGACGTCCAGTATCATTGACAAGTTAATTTCACAGGAATTTCTCGGTGCTGTATCGTGCTGAGGCAGTATAGTTTTCTGACTATCCTGCTGAAGTCCCGGTTTCGATTTTCTGTCGGAGGGATATCGTTAGTATACATCGCTGATGAGACTTAATAAAGTTGAAACAGCTGCTGTACGATGTTCTACACGCGAGTATTCTTTGCGAGATTCACTTGTCAAATATTATTTATCTTCTATAATTATCGAATTTTATGCGATATGCGCATTGTAATTGCCTTCAAGCAAAAATATAAATATTAATTATATATATATATACCAACCCCTCCGCGACGAGCAGGATGTGACACAAGGTCAATTTCTTAAGCGCGGTTCAACGGGTTTGAATTCAGAGTTTTCCTACTCCTAGACCGGTTGCCCAAGCAAGGTGAAAGAGCCCAGTCTGCCCTACTATTTATCCATATTTGGAAGGAGAGTAGGATTCATACCTTTCCCAAGGGTACTAGCGCTAATTGAAATGTAATTACCACATCCAGGATTTGAACTCGGGGCGACGAGTCCATTTTTCATGACTTTAACCATTACACCACACGCTGCCACATATGTGCAAGTGCGTGCATGCGCGGTAATGTGTGTGTGTGTGTGTGTGTGGTTGTGTGTGTTGTAGCAACGTCCTCATCTACAGAAAGTGAGTGCAATATAGCATCCCACAAAAAGCAGCTATACGGCTACTTACCACCTATCACATAAACCATCCTAGTAGTTTAGCTCTGTCACTTTGATTAATTTGAAGCTTTTTTAAAATGATACTTCCTACCTAAGCCTGTTTGGTCCCCTAGGCACTCGGACATTGTCCGCTAGCTCAATCCGCCCCCGCTGTATTCAGTGATAAATATTCTATTCTTTAACCGCACAAAATAATTACCTCTCTTAAAAGATATATTTAAAGTCACTTTTCTTGTACACAAGTCTATTTGGTCACCTCTACAAGTGGAGTACGGTTGCTAATCAGTTCCATATTCTGACATGAAAACCTTTAAAAAGAGAAAGAGCTTGAAATACGTTTAATAAAAGGTTGTTTACTAAAAGACAGTGTCAAGGATTGTCGTGGATATCTGTTTCAATAAATGGCTGCTCTTTCTAATAGCAATACTTTTAGATTAGCACTTAATTATTGCATCTGCCTTTCTGTTTCCTTTCTATAATTGATAAAAAAAGAAAAAGATGAATATCTAAACGAGGGGACACATGGCCTCAACTGGGGCAGTATGAGACGTTCCAGCGGCTCATAATCCCAATTACAAAATCGGTGAACGGTGTTCGGATTCGCGTGAAGTCAGTCAGCCCCTGTCACTTTTGCGCTAATACTTTTAAAAAGTCACAAATTCAACTCATGTCACGCCCTGTCCTGTCGCCAGTCATGTCGTGGTGGTGAACAGAGAAAAACGAAAATAGCATTAAAATTATCAAACTTAGAGATTCGTGTGAAGTCAGTCAGCCCTGTCCTTTTGCGCTAATACGTCTAAAATGTCACAATTCAACTCATGTCACGCCCCTGTCTGTCGCCAGTCATGTCGTGGTGGTGAACAGAAAAAACGAAAATAGCATTAAAATTATCAAACTTAGAGATTCGTGTGAAGTCAGTCAGCCCCTGTCACTTTTTGCGCTAATACGTCTAAAAAATGTCACAAATTCAACTCATGTCACGCCCTGTCCTGTCGCCAGTCATGTCGTGGTGGTGAACAGAGAAAAAACGAAAATAGCATTCAAACTTAGAGATTCGTGTGAAGTCAGTCAGCCCTGTCACTTTTGCGCTAATACGTCTAAAATGTCACAAATTCAACTCATGTCACGCCCTGTCCTGTCGCCAGTCATGTCGTGGTGGTGAACAGAGAAAAACGAAAATAGCCATTAAAATATCAAACTTAGAGATTCCGTGTGAAGTCAGTCAGCCCCTGTCACTTTTGCGCTAATTACGTCTAAAATGTCACAAATTCAACTCATGTCACGCCCTGTCCTGTCGCCAGTCATGTCGTGGTGGTGAACAGAGAAAAAACGAAAATAGCATTAAAATTATCAAACTTAGAGATTCGTGTGAAGTCAGTCAGCCCCTGTCACTTTTGCGCTAATACGTCTAAAATGTCACAAATTCAACTCATGTCACGCCCTGTCCTGTCGCCAGTCATGTCGTGGTGGTGAACAGAGAAAAAACGAAAATAGCATTAAAATTATCAAACTTAGAGATTCGTGTGAAGTCAGTCAGCCCCTGTCACTTTTGCGCTAATACGTCTTAAAATGTCACAAATTCAACTCATGTCACGCCCTGTCCTGTCGCCAGTCATGTCGTGGTGGTGAACAAGAAAAAACGAAAATAGCATTAAAATTATCAAACTTAGAGATTCGTGTGAAGTCAGTCAGCCCCTGTCACTTTTGCGCTAATACGTCTAAAATGTCACAAATTCAACTCATGTCACGCCCTGTCCTGTCGCCAGTCATGTTGTGGTGGTGAACAGAGAAAAAACGAAAATAACATTAAAATTATCAAACTTAGAGATTCGTGTGAAGTCAGTCAGCCCCTGTCACTTTTGCGCTAATACGTCTAAAATGTCACAAAATTCAACTCATGTCACGCCCTGTCTGTCGCCAGTCATGTCGTGGTGGTGAACAGAGAAAAAACGAAAATAGCATTAAAATTATCAAACTTAGAGATCGTGTGAAGTCAGTCAGCCCCTGTCACTTTTGCGCTAATACGTCTAAATGTCACAAATTCAACTCATGTCACGCCCTGTCCTGTCGCAGTCATGTCGTGTGGTGAACAGAGAAAAACGAAAATAGCATTAAAATTATCAAACTTAGAGATTCGTGTGAAGTCAGTCAGCCCCTGTCACTTTTGCGCTAATACGTCTAAAATGTCACAAATTCAACTCATGTCACGCCCTGTCCTGTCGCCAGTCATGTCGTGGTGGTGACAGAGAAAAAAACGAAAAATAACATTAAAATTATCAAACTTAGAGATTCGTGTGAAGTCAGTCAGCCCTGTCACTTTTGCGCTAATACGTCTAAAATGTCACCAAAATTCAACTCATGTTCACGCCCTGTCCTGTCCCAGTCATGCGTGGTGTGAAACAGAGAAAAAAAAACAAAATAACATTAAAATTATCAAACTTAGAGATTCGTGTGAAGTCAGTCAGCCCCTGTCACTTTTGCGCTAATAACGTCTAAAATGTCACAAATTCAACTCATGTCACGCCCTGTCCTGTCGCCAGTCATGTCGTGGTGTGAACAGAGAAAAAAACGAAAATAAACATTAAAAATTATCAAACTTAGAGATTCGTGTGAAGTCAGTCAGCCCCTGTCACTTTTGCGCTAATACGTCTAAAATGTCACAAATCAACTCATGTCACGCCCTGTCCTGTCGCCAGTCATGTCGTGGTGGTGAACAGAGAAAAAACGAAAATAACATTAAAATTATCAAACTTAGAAGATTCGTGTAAGTCAGTCAGCCCCTGTCACTTTTGCGCTAATACGTCTAAAATGTCACAAATTCAACTCATGTCACGCCCTGTCCTGCTCCAGTCATGTCGATCATCAATTAATAGAACGTGGTGGTGAACAGAGAAAGCTCGAAAATAGCATTAAAATTATCAAACTTAGAGATTCGTGTGAAGACAGTCAGCCCCTGTTATTTTTGTCGCTAATACGTTTAAAAAGTCACAAATTCAACTCATGTCGCGCCCTGTCCTGTCGCCAGTCATGTCGATCATCGACTAATATAACGTGGTAGTAAACAGAGAAAAGAATGAAAATAGCATTAAAAATGTATAAATTTATTATAAAATAAAATTATCAAACTTAGAGACGTTCCAGCGGCTCATAATCCCAATTACAAAATCGGTGAACGGTGTTCGGATTCGTGTGAAGTCAGTCAGCCCCTGTCACTTTTGCTCTAATACGTTTAAAAAGTCACAAATTCAACTCATATCACGCCCTGTCCTGTCGCCAGTCATGTCGATCATCGACTAATATACCGTGGTGGTGAACAGAGAAAAATCGAAAATAGCATTAGAATTATCAAACTTAGAGATTCGTGTGAAGTCAGTCAGCCCCTGTCACTTTTGCGCTAATACTTTTAAAAAGTCACAAATTCAACTCATGTCGCGCCCTGTCCTGTCGCCAGTCATGTCGATCATCGACTAATATAACGTGGTGAACAGAAAAATCGAAAATAACATTAAAATTATCAAACTTAGAGATTCGTGTGAAGACAGTCAGCCCCTGTAATTTCTGCGCTAATACGTTTAAAAAGTCACAAATTCAACTCATGTCACGCCCTGTCCTGTCGCCAGTCATGTCGATCATCAACTAATATAACGTGGTAGTAAACAGAGAAAACTCGAAAATAGCATTAAAAATGTATAAATTTATTATGAAATAAAATTATCAAACTTAGAGACAGCCCTTTCAGTGGTGCCTAGAATAAACTAACTTGATACCCCTGTACATGGGCACCCCCTAAAAATATGTGTGTTATGACATTAAACTGCATCTGGTAGTGAGGCTCCATTTCTGGAGGTGCAGAAGTATGGAGTACTCTTTTGTTGGTAGTACTCCCAGTTCCACCTTAATATTGTTCAGTGGTGAAGATGAAGGAAAACAAAAGATAGACAAATACACGGACCTTGCTAGTGAATTGAAAAAGACTGTGGAATATGAGGGTTAAAGTTAACATCAACAACAACAACAATAATAATAACCATTCAGAACACTGCACTGCTGCAATCTGCCAGAATACTCAGAAGAGTCCTGGAAACCTGAGGAGACTTGCTGTCACTCAGATTCCAGTGAAAGACCATCAGCTAATGCTGATGTGAAAACTCAAAAGGAGTAAACAATAATAATAATAATAATAATAATAATAATAATAATAAGGAAAACAAAAAGACGGGCAAATACCAGGACCTTGCCAGAGAACTGAAAAAAATATCGAATATGAAAGTCAAAGTGATGCCAATTGTATTTGGTGCACTGGGAACGGTCCCAAAAAGCTTGAAAAAACTGGAGGAACTGGAAATCAAAGGAAGAATTCAGACCATCCAGACAACAACATCGCTGAAATCGGCAAGAATATTTAAAGAGTCTTGGAGACCTGAGGAGACTTGTTGTCACTCAGACTCCAGTGAAAGACCATCAGCTAACGACCTTTAACTTTATGTTCCAAAGATTTTTTCAGCTCTCAGGCCAAGTCCATGTATTAGTCTATAATTTCGTTTTCTTTCACCTTCACTCTGTAATCCACCGGATCGGCAAAATCCACGAGATGGAAAGTTTTCTTCTTGTCAATTAATACTAGATCTGGTCTCCTAGCTGAGATTAGGTAATCCGTCTTTATCTCATAGTCCCAAAGGATTTCGTGTTTCTCCTTTTCTAAGACAGATTCCGGTTTGTGCAAATATCATGGTGAAAATTGAATTTCTTGCACAATTCCCAGCTGATCACTTTTCTCACCCAGTCATGCCTAGTCTTATACACTCTTTGTGATAGTTTGATGCATTCGCTTATTATATGATTGGTCTTTGTCTCCACACAATCTAAACTTGCTATTATTATTTACTCCTTTTGAGTTTTCACATCAGCATTAGCTGATGGTTTTTCACTGGAGTCTGATTCCAAACATTCCAGGCCCTTTTCCAATCCTTTTGGGACTGTTCCAAGTGCACCAACTACAATTGGTATCACTTTCACTTTCATATTCCATAGTTTTTTCAGTTCTCTGGCAAGGTCAAGATATTTGTTCATTTTTTCCTTTTCCTTTAGCTTCACCCTGTGATCTGCTGGCACTGAAAAATCCACCAGTTTACAAGTTCTTTGTTTTTTGTTTATCAACATTAGGTCTGGTCTTCTTGCTGGGATAAGGTGATCCGTTTTTATTTCAAAGTCCCAGAGAATTTTATGCGTTTCGTTCTCAAGAACAGATTCAGGTTTATGCATATACCATTTTGGTGTATGGTCAAAATTTAATTTTTTGCATAATTCCAAACCAGTCGTGTCTAGTTTTGTATTCTCGTTGTGCTAGTTTGCTACTTATTATTATTATTATTATTATTATTATTATTATTATACTCATTATCATTATAATATTGTTATCATAGATAATCACGATCATAAATTCATTTGTCTAACGACTTTATACATACTTCTCATCACGAAATAAACACTGGTAGACTGTCGCTCTCACTTCTGTCATTGTTTTTGTCACTCTCCTATTATTCCACTATCCGCCCAGTGCTATATCATTATAACACGAGTTGCAGAAATGTGCCATGCTATCTTGGAACAACTGCCAAAATATTTAATGACAGGTGACAAAAATTAGTTTCCCATTATGAGCCATAGCTATATTATTGAGTGAGCATAATATTTATTATAAATGTACAATTCTTGGCGGGTATGAGGTACTTACTGAGCACACCCACAATACACCCCTCGGGTGTTTAGGTGGGGGTGTTGGTTATTGTTACGGGTGATGGTGGGGTTGTCTGCATGCGTGTTATGTATGTATGTATGTATGGGTGTGTGTGAATATATTTTGTTAATGGCGTCTTCTGCTTACAGCTGGTTACAGTCTACCTAAACTGATCATCAGCTTTCCTCGCCTCCACTATGACCGACATCATACTTGTCTCACCACTGAACCGCCAGTGCAGCTTCTGTGCGTTTATATCTGCACGTAGCATTGTACATACGAGTACCCAGTTCGTCTGTAGTCTAAACCAAGATACGAACCCGGACCTTAAATATGCTTTGGTTAAATCGAACTTAACGGACCTAAATTCCACCTTCGTATATCATCCCGAAAGAAAAAAATACCAAAAATCAGGGAATTAACCGAATTTAATGAAATATTCAGTGTTTATATATTAATGAATAAAATATATAATACACCAGTTATTTTATTTTAACAACTTTTACATTTCAGGTCAGTTAGCTATGAACCACGTATCCTTGAGGCGTAACACAGATTCTCAAAGATACGTGGTTCAAAGTTAACTGACCTGATAAACTATAAACGTTTTTAAATAAAATAACTGGTGCATTATATCTTTTATTCATTAATATATCAACACTGAAAATTTTTTGGTATGTTTTTTTCTTCAGCGGGGTGACATACTGTTGTGATGTTAGTCCCAACAGTAAAAAGAAGTCAAGTCGAGATAGGGTAAAATAAGACAAGTGTATTTACAATCAATGGTACATGTACTACTAGCTTGTCGTTAACGAGAACAGTGCTCCCTTTACACTCGGTGTCTCACTATTTATAGTGAGAACCGGTGTCTATTCTCCACTGTAGGAACGGCCGGTACAACACATACGATGGTGGAATTTAGGTCCGTTAAGTTCGATTTAACCGATACTTTACCGTCTCACCACCGTCACCTGATATGCCGTCAAAAATTAATCAATCATTGTTGTCAAACAAAACCTCCGCACAAAATTTGTTAATATAAATGTGCAATTAACGCGATTCCCTTACGTCTAGTCATAAAATAACCCTAGACAAGTTGGTATGGCATTAAAATCAATCAATCAAACAAACAAACATAGAGAATGAGGCCATTTCCAATTCAAAACTTAATAATAACTAGAAGCGGTTACTCGACGTCGCCTGGGTAGAGGTGGTGGGGGGAAGGCTAAAAAGTAGTCTCGCAGATCCATTATTGTTGAATCGTGAGGTGGATCATTTTAGGATACACCATTAAAATCCTTATGCAAAAAAGACTTTGCGCTGATCTAGACACTCTGAAAATAAAAATAAATGTTTCCTATTTAAAATAATAAATGCTAAAAAAAAAATCAATGCTGTTATCCTTTAAATTTTAATTTTTAATTATCTTCACGAATATAAATCAAATCTTCATTATTTTTGTTCAAAAAGGAAGAACTGGTGATAGTGAATGCGTATATATATATATATATATATATATATATATATATATATATATATATATATATTATATATATATATATATTAAGTCAATAAAAAGTGGAATATAAATAAGTTTCAAAACGAACGAAGAATGTCGGATTGGCAAGCTAGTGTAACGGTTAGAGACTTCGCCTATCAGCTTGACAGTCGAGGTTTCGAGTCACACACCTATAACCTTGCTGATGAGACCTAATAGGTCGAAATGTACATTCAGAGATTGACATTTTCTCGATTCGTTTAGCCTTACATTTGAACATATGTGCCCGCCTAAATTCATTAATTATTAACTAATTAATTTTCAAAATTAGGTATGACTTCAATTAAGCACATATCCTCCAAAAATTGTCGGCTTAAAGCCATATAAAAAATAAACACATTTGTTTGTTTATTTAACCTCATATATATATATATATATATATATATATATTGGGAGAATATGTGCTTAATTGAAGTCATACCTAATTTGAAAATTAATTAGTTGATAATTAATGAATTAGGCGAATATATATTTTTAAATGTGAAGCGTAAACAAATCGAGAAAAAGTCATTCTCTGTATGTACATTTCGGCCTATTATGCCTCATCAGCAGAGTTATAGACTCGAAGCCGCTTTGTGTGATTCGAACCCTAACTGTCTAGCTGACAGTCGGGGATTCTAACCGTTACACTAATCAGGTCTTCCCAAATTGTCGGCATAGCCATATCAAACAAACTGTTTGCGTACTTTCATATATATATATATATATATATATATATATATGTGTGTGTGTGTAAGTAAGTAAAAAAAAAAGTAAAGTCGTCGGGGTGGCCTAAAGTCGGTATCAGCCAGACAGCGAGGAAGTCTATCCCCTTTACACTTGCGATAGACTGGGGAGGTTGTTTTGGTGTCTGAGGTGGAGCACCATACCTACCGCACATATCCTTGTGCTACAGATACGCTGAGTAGGTGAGGTCCAGTATCCAACCCAGAACCTTATGGTTCCTGGTCTAACGCTCTACCAACTGAGCTAAACCGGCCAAAGTACATATATATATATATATAGTACATATATACATATAAGTAAGTAAAGTCGACGGGGCGGCCTAAAGTCGGTATCAGTCAGTCAGCGAGGGGGTCTATCCCCTTTTCACTAGCGCTAGACCAAGGAGATTGTTTTAGCATCTGAGGTGGAGCGCAACACCTACCACCAGCTCCTTACTTAATAGGTTGACAACTGGTTTGAATTAAAGTTTTTCTTCTCCTAGACCGGTTGCCATACAAAGATTAAAGAGCCTAGTCTGTCCAACTATTTCCTGTGCTACTCATACGCTGAGTTGGCGAGAACCAGTATCGAACTAGGAACCTTGTGGTTTACTAGCCGAACGCTCTACCGACTGAGCTAACCCGGATGTACTATATATATATATGTACTTTGTCATTAAGGGTTTTGGTTTCTTAGTTTCCTCCGGACATATACATACACACATACTTTTTAACTCATAGATGGGTTATCTTAAGTGGAAGAGTTTTTCTTTATTCCTTTTAGGGGTTGGTGTTAAGTTTTTAAACTCATTTTTAAACCTATTTTTGATTTTTTTTAAAATCTTTTTAACTCATAGATGGGACCCTACCAGCTACTACCAATATGTTCTACCGATGAAAATTAATCCAATAAAAACAGATTTATGAGTTAGGATTCTTCAATAAAATCTGTAGTGTGAGGAGAGTCTGCGTTGTGTAGTGGCAAATGTGTTGGATTGTGTAGTAAGCGAGTTCGATCTTCACTCGCGCTTTCATATTCACTTTCAGAATAATCCCCTTCGTAATAGTATGAACATACACACCTTCATCTTTGGGTTAATAGTAACACTACTGTTTTTACGATAATATTTTGTGAACAAAGTAATACATACTTTTCATCCATTCTCATTTTCTATGTTTTAGATATATAAATATAGTAAACACGTTTTTAAACACATCGGAATATTTTTTGGAACTGGAAGTAATTTTACGTTTCGTCATGCTGTGTGTCTTGTGTACAAATAGGCTGACTCAGCCCATCCCTACTCAGGTTGACAACTGGTTTGAGTGAAAGTTTTTCTTCTCCTAGGCCGGTTGCCATACAAAGATTAAAGAGCCTAGTCTGTCCTACTATTTACCCATAGCTAGAGAGGAGAATATGGATATTCGTTCCTTTCCCAAGGGTATTTGCACTAAATGAAATGCAAACAGATTCGTTCAGGATTTGAAATAATGCAGCCGAAACTACTTTCTATGACAATAACTGTTATATTACGAGCGCATCCACTAGATGAAGTATCCACAGCCAAATACAATTCCTTGTCAAAGACGATATGAAAGAATTTCACAGTTTGTGATAATAGTCTTGATTTCTCGAACCGGCACCAATGTAGACAAAGTACTGGATATTCTCCTTGTCCACAAAAGTGCAATTTCGAATTCCAGAGGATCCTTTTTCTAGGCTGCAACTTTCCATTGGATTAAGATGGGCAGGGCAATTTCCTGATACCCGTTGCATGCAAAAAAAAACAAAAAAAAAACAGAAAAGCTGAGGAAGCAAAACAATTTTTTATACCCACGTATATTCTTGTGGATCTTCACATTAGACCTGACCTTGTGTTGAATTTTCCCTCGTGGGGAGCCGAGTAAATATCCTTAGCAGGACAGCTGTTTACTCTACATCATACGGTTTACTTTTTGTGAAATTCGAGATTGGTTTGTACAGCAAGGAGCTTGTATTCTAACATGCCAATAAATAGAGACAGCACAAGTGAAGATTCAAGATAATACTGATATGAAAATATGTTCATCATCATCATCATTATCATCATCAACAACAACAACAACAAGCAAGGACAAACTACTTATGGTGGCCAACAATAGTAGAAGTGACAGATGGACAAACAGAAAAACAACAAAGACTAGAAAAAAAAAAGGGAAGAAAAACAATTATATGGACACTTCAAACGACAAATCGAAGAGGTTGCACATGGAAAGACTTGAACATGGTTAAGAAAGGAAACCTCAAAAGAGAAACTGAATCATTAATGATTGCTGCACAAAATAATGCCATAAGGACAAACTATATAAAAGCGAAAATTGATAAGACCCAACAAAATAGTAAATGTAGACTTTGCGGTAATAGAGATGAGACTGTAAACCATATACTCTGCGAATGTATAAACTAGCACAACGAGAATACAAAACTAGACACGACTGGGTTGGGAAGGTGATCCATTGGGAATTATGCAAAAAAATTAATTTTGTCCATACAACAAAATGGTATATGCATAAACCAGAATATGTTCTTGAGACCGAAACGCATAAAATTCTCTGGGACTTTGAAATAAAAACGGACCACCTTATCCCAGCAAGAAGACCAGACTTAGTGTGGATAAATAAAAAAGAAAGAACTTGTTAACTGGTGGATTTTGCAGTGCCAGCAGATCACAGGGTGAAGCTGAAGGAAAATGAAAAAATGGACAAATATCTGGACCTTGCCAGAGAACTGAAAAAACTATGGAATATGAAAGTCAAAGTGATGCAATTGTAGTTGGTGCACTTGGAACGTCCCAAAAGATTGGAAAAAGTTTGGAAAATCTGTAAATCAGAAGGAGAACTGAGACCATCCAGAATACTGCACTGCTGCAATCTGCCAGAATACTCAGAAGAGTCCTGGAGACCTGAAGAGACTTGTTGTCACTCAGACTCCAGTGAAATACCATCAGCTAACGCTGATGTAAAAAAACTTAAAAGGAGTGAATAATAATGAAATCAATTTTCACCATACAACTAAATGATATATCTACAAGCCTGAACCTGTCATGGGGAATGAGACGCATAAAACTCTTGGGACTTCGAGGTACAGACGGATCACCTAATCCCGCCAGGATACCGGACCTAGTATTGATATATAAGAAGAGAACTTGTCATATCGTGGATTTTGCCGTCCCGGTCGACCACCGAGGGAATATGAAAGAAAGCGAAAAGATAAAAGATACTTGGACCTTGCCAGAGAACTGAGAAAACTCTGGAACGTGAAGGTGAAAATCGTATCAATTGTAATTCGTGCCCTTGGAATAGTCCTCAAACCTCTGGAAAAGAATTTGGGTGAATTGGAAATCAGAGGAAGATCCGAGATCATCCAAGGGATCTTACCATCTAGTGGATTTAAAAAATAGTTTCAGAAATTAATGATTGTGTGCTCATAAACAACGTGTCGACTTATACACGAGTAACTAGTTAGTAACTCTACATTCAAAAATTAGTTTCAGAAATTAATGATTTTCTGATCATAAACCACGGGTCGACTTATACATGAGTAACTAGTGGGTAATTCTTCATTCAAAAATTAATTTCAGAAATTAATGATTTTCTGATCATAAACTGCGGGTCGACTTATACAAGAGTAACTCAGTGAGTAATTTTTAATTCAAAAATTAGTTTTAAAAATTAATGATTTTCTGATCATAAACCACGGGTCGACTTATACAAGAGTAACTAGTGAGTAATTCTTCATTCTAAAATTAATTTCAGAAATTAACGATTTCATGATCATAAACAATGGGTTGACTTATATACGAGTAACTAGTGAGTGAAATTAATGATTTTCTGATCATAAACCGGGGGTCGACTTATACACGAGTAAATTAGTTTCAGTAATTAATGATTTTCGGATCATAAACCGCGGGTCGACTTATACACGAGTAGCTAGTGGGTAAATTCATTCAAAAATTAGTTTCACTAATTAATGATTTTCGGATCATAAACCACGGGTCGACTTATACACGAGTAACTTTTGGGTAAATTCATTCAAAAATTAGTTTCAGAAATTAATGATTTCATGATCATAAACAACGGGTCGACTTATATACGAGTACTAGTGAATAATTCTTCATTAAAAAATTAGTTTTCAGAAAGTTAATAATTTTTCTGATTAATAAAGCTCCTTATTAAGTAATTGAGTAATTTTTATTCAAAAATTAGATAGAAACTTGGATTTTTAATGTTTTTTGTCCGAAAACTGTAGGGGAAAAACTATAGCTAACTGGTTGAATAACAAAAACTTTCTTTCGGTCTCCGAAGCTAAATCCATCCCTACCTGGCGGGCTGTAGTCTCATCATGATAGAAATCTTGCGCCCCCAAAAAGCCGACGGGGCCTTGGCTGCATGAGAACCGGTGGCTAGCCGATTACTAAGGACGGTAACACCTTTTGCGAGGCAAGTGCGGACAGTGGTGGCAGGTGGAGCAGCACACATAAGCCTGGAACGATTTTATGCGTTTTTCGGCACCGGCTTATGTGCATGACAATGAAGGGCGTCCTGTAGATTCACTGTTGGCTGCAGCAAAATCTCCGGCACGTGGGCTGGAATAGAAAAGAAGGAGAACCGTGGGAGCCGACTTTGGAGCACGAAGGACGGAGAGCGGATCTACGTGCACTGTGGGTCTGATTCATTTTGTAACCAAGTTCTGCCATCGGGACCGTTTTCTTGTCGAAGCAGAAGAAATGAGTATTACAATCAACTTTTTCCACGGGGCCACATTTTTTTTTCTTTTGTTATTTTCTTTCCTTCTTTTTTTTTTGTTCTTTTCGTTTTCTTTTCATGGTCAACCTGAGAGGCTTCCATCTTTTCCCCATTTTCTATTTGATGCAATTTATACTTTGTTATCACTATTTGTCTTGTGTTATTATTATTCTATTCTCTTTTTCCGCTTTTCGTTCTGCGTTGAATTGTGCTTTTGTAAAGAAAGAAGTGCAACATCAGAAAAGTCTGCTGCTTTTACACAATGCAGAGGAAGTTATCGATACTCAAATGATAGACAAAAACTTCTCCCAGTTAATATACATTGGCGTGATGATAAGAAGCTGGCGTGCCGTTTCGACACAAAGGGTTCGAGTCACACGCGGGGCGATCTTCGTATCTATAGCTCTGCTGATGAGACCTAATAGGTCGAAATATATATTCAGAGATTGATTTTTCTCGATTTGTTTAGCCTTACATTTAAGTAGTTAAATCCCGCCTAATTAACCATAAATGAATTAACTTTCAAAAAATTAGGTCTGACTAAAATTAAAAAGCACATATTCTCCCAAATACACTGTCGGCTGAAAATAGCTAAAGTTGTTTACATTTGCATATATATATATATATATATATATATATATATATAAAGTAAATCTTTACTATTTGCTCTACTTAGGTATTGAGCACTTTTTACTTATTAGCTATTCTCCTAGCGGTTGTATGAATATATCTTATATACACTAGCAAATATATGCACCCTCCGGGTGCAAGTATTTAAGTTTTGATATGATAAAATATCATATTAAATTAGAAAGGCTAATGAAACTGACTAAGAATGCAGATAAAAAGATCTGCAACAGAGGGGGTATAATCGAAAAATAGAACAACTTTGAAACTAACTATTCCATCATTTTCCATTACTCCCCTCTTTCATTGGTAAATTTTCCTAATTTAACTATTTAGTTAAAATAGGAAGTAAAGGATAATATTACAGTTATTTCTTCTTGTAAATAAATTTCTTTTAAGATTTATCCACGAGATTTTTGTTTATATTTCTTAAGATAAAACCAAACAATTAGAAATCAATAATACCAAGCACATATTTATTAAAATACAATTTTAAATATCAATATGCAAATTAGCCTTCTCGTTCAAACTGTAAACCGCTATTTTGTTGTATATATAAATACAACTGAATGTTATTAGTACGTAGATATGGTCAACAGTATTAATAATGTAAAACAATTTTTATAACTGAAGGTTTAAAAGAATGAAATCATGGAGAATTTGACGTAAATAATTAAGGGAATTGTGACTTGAGTAGTAATATAGTTTCGGTTACAGACAGAAAAACACAATCTCCATTATAATAAGATATATATATACATATAAATGTTTTTTCTTTTGGTCAAAATATTGTACCAATAGATTTTTTGTTGGTACGATTATCTTGGTCTTCTCTTTTCTTTTTTTTTTTTTTCTCCCCGGTTGATGTTTGGTAGTATATTTTTACAATCAAACTATTTGCTGGGTTTTTTCTCACCGCAAGGAATTACCAACACGCTTGGTATATTAAATTATATATATATATATATATATATATATATATATATATATATATAAGAGTTAAGAGAAAGGAAATGAATCCGACGGTATAAGTATAGATAAAAGGATATGAAAACAACACAATATGCTGTTAAAGTGAAAAGATTTTATATCATATTCATAGCTGATATTGAACAATATTTCAATTTATAAAAATCATCTTCAGAGCTTGTTTATACCCGGACTTATCAATAGCGGAGACGAAAATGATATATTATTTCGAAAATAATATATTATTTTCGAAATAATATATTATTGATAAGTCCGGAGAATAAACAAGCTCTGAAGATGATTTTTATAAATTGAAATATTGTTCAATATTAGCTATGAATATGATATAAAATCTTTTCACTTTAACAGCATATTGTGTTGTTTTCATATCCTTTAATCTATTCTCATATATATATATATATATATATATATATATATATATAGACAGAGAGAGACAGAGAAGAGAGAGAGAAGAAGTTACACACATATATATATATATATATATATATATATATATATATATGTACGCCTCTGTGTGTGTGTGTGTGTGCGCGCGCGCGTTACAAGATCGTAGACATAGAGTCAACGGCGCATATTGACTGTCACTTGGTCCGATGATCGGAGAGGTGAGAAGCTGACAGACACCAAGCGCTGTATGTCTCTATGCTTTACTAGCCTAGATATATATTCCCTATCACTGATATTAAGCACTTTATTTATAGATACAGTAATATATATATATATATATATATATATATATATATATATATGTAGAATTAAACAAAAGACACATCTCCTGTTTAACTATTTTATTTTTGATCTTTTCGAGTTTTCTGGCCAACTTTTTTAATATTTGGGTGGAATTCGTGGATAAGTCCACCAAAGTTCAAGTCATGAATACTTTCGGCACTTCGAAGTGTCATCATCAGGGGTGATGTGTTCCAGTTTGTTTTTGTTTTTAATTATGTTAATGTGGAGACTGGAAGGAGAAGAATTGATGAGAAAGGTGTTATAGGCATTTTAAAATGTGTGTACTGCATTGGAAATTAATTTTGTTTAAGGATGGTTTGTATTGTTTTATGTATAGAGCTTCTAGTATTTGGAGTTTTTGTTTATTTTTTCTCTGTGCCGAATGTGTTTATTTTCCGTTAGAATATTTCGGTAATTAGAGTGGGGGCATGAATGTAATTTTAGGTGTTGTGAAATGGAGCTATTATCTGTTAAATGGAGGGTTAGACGACGTGACAATGTGGTTGAGGTGAATCCAATGTATGTATTATCATTTTCTGGGAGACTGCAATCTCCTAGGGGACATTTAAATCTGTATACTACATTGGTCTCATTAAGCTGACTTGTCTGGGGAGAGAAATTGTTGCGAACAATATATATATATATATATATATATATATATATATATATATATATAAGTAAAAAGAGTAAGTCTCCGGGGTGGCCTAAAGTCGATATCAGCCAGACAGTCTATCCCCTTTTCACTAGCGCTAGAACAAGGAGATTGTTTTGGTGTCTGAGGTGGAGCGCCACACCTACCATCAGTTCCTCTCTTTAACGCACAGTCCTCTGTGCTACTCATACGCTGAGTGGGCGAGGGCCGGTATCGAATGTGGTTCCTAGTTCAACGTTCTACCGACTGAGCTAACATGGGGGGGGACAAAATGCCGAATTAAAATTGTCAATAAAAACGAATTAAAAGATTAATTTATTGGTTTTAACGGCTATTTAAATCCGATAGGGTTATTTTATGCCTAAAGGGAAATTCGTTTATATTTACTAGCAAATATATGCACCCTCCGGGTGCAAGTATTTAAGTTTTAATATAATAAAATATCATTAAATTAGAAAGGCTAATGAAACTGAATAAGAATGCAGATAAAAAGATTTGGAACGGAGGGGGTATGATTGAAAAATAGAACAACTTTGAAATCAACTCTTCCATCATGTTCCATTACTCCCATTTTTCAATGGTAAATATTCCTAATTTAACTATTTAGTTAAAATAGGAAGTAAAGAATATTACAGTTATTTCTTCTTGTTAATGGATTTCTTTTAAGATTTATCCCCAAGATTTTTGCTCATATTCATTAAGATAAAACCAAACAATTAGAAATCAATAATACTAAGCATATATTTATTAAAATCAAATTTTTAATATCAATATGCAAAGTAGTCTTCCTGTTCACACTGTAAACTGATATTTTGTTGTATATATAAATACAATTGCATATTATTAGTATGTAGATCCGGTCAACACCAGGGGACCAGTGGCTTCGGCCCTGGATCTTTACGAGTTAATAGCGTCGATCCCAGGGGACCATCCCCCCAGGCAACACCTGCCCCCTTGATTTAAAGGGGCAGGGCTGGGTTTATTGCCCAGCGCCTGAGGCGCCCCCCTTGAGGGAGAATGCCGACGGGATCGACGCAATTTTTCACCTGCCACTCCATGAGCTTCGGCTTGTGGGTGGTCCCACGTTAATAGGGACTTTGTGCCTGACCCGTACAAGTGGGGTACGCGGTAAATACTATGTAGATATGGTCAACAGTATTAATAAGGTAAAACAATTTTATTAATAATTGAGGTTTAAATAAAATCATGGAGAATGTGATGTAAATAACTAAGGGAATTATGATTTGAGTAGTAATATAGTTTCGGTTACAGACAGAAAAACACACAATCTCCATTATAATAAGATATATTTTTGGGCACTTGTTTCTTATGTTTTTTGTTTGTTTTATTTGTTTTTTTTTTTTTTTTTGGTTTTTTGTTACACGGTCTTATCGAATACGAACAATTCTTAAGCAGATTCATATGACTCATAGATTCGACCCTAACAGGTAGTAACGACCCGGGTCAGAGGGACCAGGGGATAAATGACACTCTTTAGATTTCCCGAAATAGAGCCTCGCTATCAGATTCAGTTTAGTGTCATACTCAGCGTACTCCTTTGGGTGGGGGGTCTCAGCATTGTGCATGGAATACAGTCAGTGTATTCTTAGCCTGTCCAACAGTTTGGACGAGATAAAAGATGAATTCAAGCGGTTACTTTCCTGATAGTTTTATGATTTCAGGTATGACATGAATTTTGCCTGCCCTGTAGGCTGGGGCGTTAGAATGCACCGACTGCACCTCTGCAGAGGGGTATGACTCCCCCAATGGAGCCACCTGTTGGCCGTGGGTGGCGACCCGTGATGAGCAGTTCATCACATGCAATACTCCACTTTGGCCCTATCTTGGGCTAGACGGGTGGTCGGAGAGGCCCCCTCCGATCAATCGGCTGGTCACGTCAAGCCCTAGCACCTATATGATTTTCCCAACCCTATTGCCCTTATGGCAAGCCCCAACCCCTTTTTATCATATGGGTGCTAGAAGGCGATGACTGGGGGTCTACATGTCCTAGGAATGACGTTAAACTTTATCTGATGGTGATGTTCCAGTTTTGGAGGTTTGGGGAATGTGGAGCACCCCTTCATCACCATTGCTCCCTGGTCCACTCTGACCCGGAGTGGTAGTACCTGTTAGGGTCCCATCTATGGGTTAAATAGAAAAATGTATTTATAAAAAAATTGTATTATCCATTAAGAATTTATTTATTTAAAAACTTCATCGGCATTAAATGACCAACTGAGGTTGCTATGCCGTAAAACAAAACAAAACCAAACCAAACATGAATTTTGCTGAAGTAATTGTCATTCTTGCCACATATCGCTGGTTGGATTTCGGGTAAAAGCTTCTGATGATGATGATGATGAATATCATTACAGAAGTCTAGGTCAGAGCATTACTGAAACAGCATGGCATGTGGAGGGGGGGGTGCTCTCGTTTCGTTACATGGAGGGTCCCATCGCCAGTCGTCAAAGAAGGAAAACAAGATTAAGAAATAACTTCAGACAGGTTCTCTTTTTTTCCTTACGTGTCTAATAAAATAATCTTTGAATCTTTTTATTCTACTCTTTTTTTCAAAATCGCGTCTAAAAACAGATAATTTGAATGATAATGCCGACAACACGGAATTAGAACTCTTCACCAAAGAGGAAATAAATTCCTGGGTAACTTTAAACAACATAATTGTTTTCCTGTGTTCCTCTCTTATGTTTATATATATATATATATATATATATATATATATATATATATACATATATATATATACACACACACATATATATATACACACACGTATACTTATATATATATACACAAACATATACATATATACACACACACACACATATATACATATATACACACACGCACACACACATACACATATATATACACATACATATACACACACACAAACACACACATATATATACACACACATTATATATATACATTATATATATATACACACACATTATATATATATATATACACACACATATATACATATATACACACACGCACACACACATATACATATATATATATATATATATATATATATATATATACACACACACATATATATACACACACATTATATATATATATATATATATATACACACACATTATATATATATATACACACACACATATACTTATATATATATATACACACACATATATACATATATATACACATATATATACACACACACATATATATACACACACATTATATATATACACACTATATATATATATACACACACACATTATTTGTATACACACACACACACACACACACACACACATATATATATATATATATACATATATATATATATATATATATATATATATATATACACACACGAATATATAAATATATGCACAGAAAATGATCCCGTTGGGTTTTTATACACATCAGAACAATAAATTGAAATAGCATTATATACAGGTGACCCCCCCCCTCCATTCAGCCGCCAGTGGCGAAACCACCTCTTCTCACTTTGCCCGTCTCAGTTGCTTCCCTTCATTACAAGTGCAACACCTCCACCGTCAACTTAGACAAACCAGGACGCTTTTCAATACAGAAGATGCTTTTACAAATTACTCACTTCCCAATCAGTTGATGGAGAGAGAGAGAGAGAGCGACTTAATCATAATTAACAATTAGTCTCTCTTTCCCTAATAGCCGGCCGACAAAACGCATCCGAGCCCCTCTTTCCCCTGTCCACGAATGCCTTCTTTTCAATGGGACCGGGCCGGAAAACGGAAGAGCGGTGTGTAATAGCAAACCTTATATGTCCACCTCGCATCCGTTTGGATAACGACAGTAAAAGAAAAAAAAATTAAAAAAAAAAAAAAGAAAAGAAAAAAAAAGGAATAAATTTTAGATGGTAGGAGGGCAATTCGCGAGATTTAAAAACAGGCATTGTGGGTAAGGGTTTTGGGTGGGGTTGTATACTGGAAACACTGACATTTTCAAGATGTAACAGAATGCATCCACCCATTTATTGTGTTTCGCCTGTTAGTGTGACACACAGAAATGAAGGAGCGATGAATAATTTTTCTCGAGGTGGGGGAGTGGGTGTTGCAACTTTTGTTTTTGTTTGTTTGTTTATTTATTACGTCTGAATTCGAAAATATGTTTTTATACTTTAAAGAATTTATTTTAAAATTCGCAGTAGATATGTGAGTATGTAAATTGTAAAACAAAAAATTTCATCTTATTATAATGGAGATAGTGCATCAGTGTGTCTGTAACTGAAACTATATCTGTACCCAAGTCACAATTCCCTTAGTTATTTACGTTACATTCTCCGTGATTTTATTTGTATTTAAATCTGAATTATTGATAAAATTGTTTTAAATTTGGAGCCCAAGACTTATCAAGGACACAAAACTCATTGAGGGAGTCCAGAGGAGAGCTACTAAATTAGTAAATAATTAAAAATCCCTTTCGTATGAAGAAAGACTTAGGAACTTTGACTTACCAAGTCTGGTTTATCGACGTTAAGATGAGATATGATTGAAACCTACAAATACACGTATGGCTTTTATTCAACGAACTCTGACCTACTAAACATTGCTCAAAATATTTATACAAGGGGACATAAATTAAAACTCCTTAAAAAATCTTGTAAAGCAAACGCAAGACAAAATTATTTTAGCTACAGAGTGGTGAATACATGGAATAAACTACCTTCATCAGTAGTGAATGCCCCATCTCTAAACTCCTTCAAGGCAAAGTTGGATAATCTGTGGAATGATTGTAAATATTCTGTGGATTTAAAATGAATATTTATAAAGAACAGCTGACAGGTCTCAAACCTTATATACTAGCTGAAAATATATTATTATAATACTATTGGCTTTATCTACATACTAATAACATGCAATTGTATTTATATATACAACAAAATAGTAGTCTACATTGTGAACGGGATGTATTTATATGAACAACAAAATAGCGAGACGAGAATGCTAATTTGTATTTTGATCTTAAAAATGTAATCTTAATAAATATGTGCTGAGTATTATTGATTTCTAATTGTTTGGTTTTATTTTAATAAATATGAAAAAAAAAATCTGAGAGATAAATCTTAAAAGAAATCCATTAACGAGAAGAAATAACTGTAATTTATTCTTTACTTCCTAGTTTAACTAAATAATTAAATTAGGAAAATTTAGCAATGAGAGAGGGGAGTGATGGAAAATGATTGACGAGTTAGTTTCAAAGTATATTTTTCTATTATACCCCCTCCGTTTCAAATCATTGTATCTGCATTCTTATTCAGTTTAATTAGTCTTTCTAATTTAATATATTTCATTACACTAAAACTTAAATACTTGCACCCAGAGTTGTCTTATAAAACACAAATTCATTTTTAAAAATACGATAAGTATTTTATTTGAGTAATGTACTGTTTAGTCAAACTCATTTTCTATTTCATGGTAGACTGGGCCCCCTTTTATTGCAACCTGCAATACCTAAAACCTTTTTTTGAATATTTTGACCTGCCTTACAACAGAGGTCCCCAACCACCGGGTCGCGACCCGATACCGGGCAGCGGGGCATTAGGTACCGGGTCGCACAGAACGTTTGAATTTTTTTTGTTATCAGTCTAAATGTTGATGTTTTATTTTGAAAAGTGACTTCTGTGCCCCTTGACAGGTATCGAGATGGGACCGGCTCGTTGCAGAGAGACAAGTCCAGGGCTCTCACTAATTGTCCTTATTATTACTAGCAAAATAAAAAGACACCCCCCAGGCGATGTAAAAATAATTTTTGAAAGATATTGCCTGAGGGGATGGGAGCTGCAAATCCAATGTCATAGAGTGTGTACCATATGTAAAAGAAAAAAAGAAAAGAAAGAAAGAAAGACAATTTGAAATGGAAACAGTTCCGATAACTTTAAATATTATATTAGAATAACAAAATCTATATATAAATATATAACGCCGGGCATCTATTTATTGAAACAATGAGGATTGTCTAACGTTGTATGCTCACATTTTGAGTATATTTATTCTATGTTATGACGTTGGATTATGTGTTGGGTAATGTGACGTAAGCAGTTTTTTTTTACAGACAAAAACCGGAAGCGAATCTCCATTATTAATAGATTTGATTCACTTGTTCACTCTTTTATATAGAAAGGATCAATATTGTCACTTGAATCGAATTTTTTAAATATAATTATTTCTTATTAGAAAGGATTTTTGTTCTAAAATAAATATTTTCATTTACAGAGATGTTGTTGATTATTAATTTATGAACAAAAGGTTGTTTATTGTCTGTTGATGTTTGCATTTGACATAAGACCACATGATTTATTATTAGATTACGTCATTAACGATTATCGAGCAAATGTAGGCCGGAGCATATGAAGGCCGGTCCGTGAAAATATTGTCTTCGATGAAACCGGTCCGTGGCGCAAAAAAGGTTGGGGACCGCTGCCTTACAACACATATCTACTGGAATTGCTCCCATTGGTAGGATTATTTAAAAGTTAAAAGTTTATTTTTTTCAATATCGATAAATTTCCGATCTTCTTGACTAGAGGTTTTCATAGTATGTGTCCCAATCCTTCTATGGATCGCGAAATAAATAAATTGGATCGAAAAATAAAAATGCATAGTGAATCTAGTGTAATCTAGGCTTAGTTATTTTAATGTACACTCCATAGTTTCGGAAGTAACTGCAAGGAGAGTATTTCTAGAATCTTAAAATAATATTTTTCATCTTCATAAAATTGGATACATAGGGTCTATATATAGAAAGAAATGTTCTGGTAAATATCTTATAACTCAGAAAAGAGCATTGTAATCTCGTTACACCTTAATATGTTTATAATTAAGAAACGTACAAAATTTAGTTTTTGCTTATTACTGATTAAGTGATATAATCTAATAATTAAAGAAAAAATCAATCAATTTGTAGAACTCTTCCCAGTTCTTCCTACGT
>CM042165.1:18547518-18550018 GCA_023376005.1 Doryteuthis pealeii | reverse complement strand
GGTGTAATGCTGATCGTCGTAGGGTCATATGGCAACAGGCTTCATATCTGGCTCTGGAAGTCCTTGTGATCCTTGGGTGGAGTTAGTGAAGGCCATTGAGAGAAAAATTGAGAACAGAGTGGGTGCAAGGACGCAGTCCTGTTTCACTCCGTTCCCAACTTCAAAGGACTCTGAGAGTTCCCCCCTTAAACTGACTGATGCCCTCATTCCTGTATGCAAGGCAGATATGAGCTTGGTGAATAGGTCAGGACACTCCAGTCTCCGTAGGATGTCCTATAGTGCTTGTCTGTTCACTGTGTCGAAGGCTTTTGTGAAGTCAACAACGATCATATTGAGGGAAATATTCTGTTCAATGCATTTCTCCTGGATTTGTCACAAGGAAAGAAATCATGTCTGTAGTTCATTGGTTTGCATGGAACCCACACTGTGCTTCAGGTAAAAATTTCTCCCCTATGATTGATAGTCTGTTGAGCAATATGCGGACGAACACTTTTCCCGGTATGGACAAAAGTGAGATCCCGCGGTAGTTGCTACATGCCCGTCTGTCTCCCTTCTTGAAAATGATGACTTGTTGGGTATCCCTCCAGTCTGCTGGAATGTTCAAGTTTTCTCAGGCATCCTTTATGGTGGTGTAGAGCACCTCGGTAAGTCGATTACCTCCTCTCTTAATGTCTTCTAGATGCAGTCCGTCTGCACCGGGAGACTTTCTGTTATTGGGTATGGAGATTGCTCTTCTCACCTCGTCCAGATCCGGACATTTACTCATTTAGTGCTGGATTGGTCGTTGTTCAATGTTGTCCACTACATGTTGATCCACAGTTGACGGTTCATTGAGCAGTGTGGAAAAGTGGCCCTTCCAACTGGCGAGAAGTTCTCTCTTCTCTGAGAGCAGCGTTTTATTGTCAAGAGCCTGGGTGGTTCACTCTTGGACCTCAGACAGCTCTCATACTCTGGTAAAAAAAACCTTTCGGGTCACCTGAGTTTGCAAGATTTTGGAGTTCAGCCACTTTCATCATCCACCATTTATTTGTTTAGTTCTCTACATCTCCGTTGGAGGAGTTGACAGCAGGCTTCATATCTGGCTCTGGAAGTCCTAGTGATCCAGCCAAGCATGTTAGATCAGGCTAGATTCCTGTTGTTAATAAGTTCTCCTAGTTCTGTGTTGTTTCCGTAAAACCAGTTCTCATGCCTTCTTTTTATATGCCGAATTTAAAACCACCCCGCAGAAATTTCGATTCAACATTAAACCAGGAGCCAAATAAATACCCATAACAATAGCGATGTGAAATTTCTAGCTGGCTCTAAAAAAGGGTGATCACAGGAAATTCTTTTAAAAATCATATAAGATAAACTAACTATCCGATTTTAATAAAACTTTCGGTATATGAAGTAATAAAAGACGAACTTTTATTGGAAATAAATGTTTACTAAATTGAAAAGGCTAATAATTTTTTTCGTTAGTTTTTGTTTCACGCATTGGTCCCCCGTACAAAGATTTCTTTTTTTATATAAATCAATTTTACGTTTTTAGAAAGATAATTTAACGACGGAACATATGTAATAAAAAAATAAATCGCAACTAATTCGGTTTTGGTAATAGGGCATCTTAAACATTGAAACTTAAATCTCATAAATAAGAAAAAATATGTATCTTTTTTCTTCTTTTTTTCCTAAATTGTTAGATTATTTTCTAAAGAATTTTATATAAAAAGTTCCTATTGTCTACTTGTTTATTTTTTTTTTCAGGGATTTTTAAAAATTTATAAAATGTAAAATAAATACTTCGCTGCAACCATTTTTTTTTTTAATGCAATAAACCTCCCAAATGAATATAACTTGCACTACAAACAAAAAAGCACAACGACAACAAACTCTGAAGAAGACCATGGAAATGGTTGAAAGCGTTTGGGTGCAAAATATGGGGCACCTTCTCTACCATCTGGCCCTTGATATAAAAAAAAACGACAAGAAAGCTTGACCTTATACAGCTAAAAGTCATCAAGAAGAAATATCCTGTATTTTGTTTAACAAAACTTGCTAAAATTTATATATATATATATATATATATATATATATATATATATATATATATATATATATATATGCCACGAAACCTTTTATGCTTCAAAACCTATTAAAAAATAATTATTGATATTTGAGACTGGAGTGTAAGTGACAATTTTCTCTTTGTCTTTCTTAACTTTTATTTAAATGTTTTTATTAGAATTGTTTATTGGAATTGCAAACGCTAAATGCTTATTAGTTCACAGTTTTAATGACACAGTCACTGAAATGGGGTGGGCCCCCGCCTAGAAGCGGGTAATCAGCTCCCACGCTCGTCCGCTCACGTTGCGCGCATTCACAATGCGGATGTAAAAGGGGTACAACGTTTAACCCAGGCGTGTGCTCCGGTAAAGGTTTCCCTTTGTCGCGCCCGTTTCAAGTTTTAAAGTAACAGAAATAACAATGTAATTATAAAACTGATCCAAGAAGAACCGGG
>CM042165.1:18537518-18542518 GCA_023376005.1 Doryteuthis pealeii | reverse complement strand
CAATCTCCTTGGTCTAGCGCTAGTGAAAAGGAGATAGACTCCCTCGCTGATTGGCTGATACCGACATTAGGCCGCCCCGACAACTTTACTTACCTATAAACCTTGAAGAAACAACTACACAAAAACGTAAATATAAATGTTCAATGAATGCAATTCCCTAACCTCTGGGCATAAAATAACCTTAAATATGCCGTTAAAAATCAATCAATTAGTCAATTCAAAGCCCAGATTTCTTTAAAAGTGAAACCGAAAATGTACCTTCCGTTGAGCTGCAGTTGCAGAATTAGGGTCGGTTTAGCTCAGTTGGTAGAACATCCATTAAGTGAATCACGAGGTTCTGGATTCTATACCAGTCCTAACTGTTGGAATATTTCTAGATATATATATTTACCCACCCCTCCGTACGAGCAGGATGCGACACAAGGTCGATTTCTTAAGCGGAGTTTAACAGGTTTGAATTCAGAGTTTTCCTTCTCTTAGACCGGTTGCCTAACCAAGGTTAAAGAGCCTAGTCTGCCCTACTATTTACCTATAGCTGGAGGGAGAGTAGAATTCATACCTTTCCCAAGGGTATTAGCGCTGTGAAATACAATTACCACGTCCAGGATTTGAACTCTGGTCGACGAGTCCATTTCCTATGATTCTAACCATTATACCACGCGCTTCCTACAATATTTCTAGATATAAGGTGTGCTCTAATTCCCCACCTGGATTTATAGACTAGCCAAGGTTACGTTGTTTATTCCTCCGGCCAATCAACAACCATAATGCGTGGCTGATTCACTACTTAAACACTGATACTTGCCACAGTTCACTTGCAGTCATTGAGGAGGAACTTAGGACCATTGACGAAGGAACTGAGGACTCTTTACCAGAAGAAGCAAATGATTCATTATCAGAGGACTCTTTACCAAGGATCCAATTCCACTGGACAAGCGTTCTGGCTTAGAGACTACAGGATGGCCCAAAAGACTGTAACACCAACCAACTCAGCGTATGAGTAGCCCAGCTTGCCAATCTGATCTGTGCGATACACATCTGGGAACTGACGGTAAGTGTCACGCTCCCCCTCAAAAAACAATCTCACTGGTCTAGCGCAATAGATAAGGGGATAGACTCCCTCGCTGTCCGGCTGATATCGACAATAGATCACTGCGTAGATTTTACTTTGTACTAAATTACAACATTGTTGATGATAATCTATATATATATAAAGGGTAGTTGTGTGTCCGGAGGAAACTTCGAAAATAAAACAATTAACGACAAAGTAAATATATATACACATTAAATATCGCCAGGGCTTGGTTTTTGAGCAAAAATAATAGAGATTTGATTTATATTCATGTAGATAATTAAAAAATAAAATTTAAAAGATAACAGCATGGATTTTTTTCATTTAATATTTTAGATAGTAGACATTAACATTTCTTTTCAGAGTAGATGGATCAATGAAAGGTCTATTTTTTTCACATAGGGATTTAAATGGGGCATCTCACGAGGATTCAACTCACGATTCAGTTATAATGGATAAATAAATGGGACTAACTTAAACAAATCCCCCTCTACCCAGGCGACGCCGAGTAGCCGCTGCTAGTACTTGAATAAACTGAACTTTTTAAATATCTTCTCTGGTAAAACGTATTGACTAAATCTAGCTAATAGATCTGTTTGCAAATTATTTGTATTAGATAGGAATGCTTGAAAAATGCAAATGCATACAATGTACACGATTCCCTAACCTCTAAGCTTAAGATAACCCCAGGCGAGTTAACATGCCGTTAAAGTCCTTAGGACCTGTATCTCTTGTAATTTCCCTGGAAAATAATAGGAGGCGTTACTTTCAGAGCATCCATCGTTAAATGTTGCGGAAAAGTGTCCGTAAGATGGAGTCCATTCAAAATTCCGCCCTGTCGGCTGGGGCGTTAGAATGCACCGACTGCACCTCTGCAGAGGGGTAAGACTCCCCCAATGGGGCCACCTGTTGGTCGTAGGTGGCGACCCGTGATGCTTAAGGATAGAGCCCAGGTGGATGAGCAGTTCATGACATGCAATACTCCACTTTGGCCCTATCTTGGGCTAGACGGGCGGTCGGAAAGGCCCCCTCTGATCAATCGGCTGGTCACGTCAAGCTCTAGAACCTATATGATTTTCCCAACCCTATTGCCCTTATGGCAAGCCCCAACCCCTTTTTATCATATGGGTGCTAGAAGGCGGTGGCTGCGGGTCTACATGTCCTTGGAATGACGTTAAACTCTATCTGATGGTGAGGTTCTAGTTTTGGAGGTTTGGGGAATGTGGAGCACGCCTTCATCACCATTGCTCCCTGGTCCACTCTGACCCGGAGTGGTGGTACCTGTTGGGGTCCCATCTATGGGTTAAATAGTAAAATATATTTATAAAAAAACTGTATTATCCATTAAGAATTGATTTTTCAAAACTTTATCGGCATTAAATGACCCACTGAGGTTGATATGCCGTGAAACAAAACAAAACAAACATTCAAAATTAATATAACCAATGTGAATTTGATGGTATGAGGTGTCATCAAGACCCCCCCCCTGCAAGTTATCCGTATCCCCCCCCCGGTTGATACGGTTACTCGAAAATACCATATACCAACCAAATGGTAGATATATCTATTACTAGTGTTTTTATTACTCGTGCCTCATCGGGAGTCGCCATTTCTCTCACGTGACGTCACAATTTCGTAAACAAGGCCGGATGTGCTGATATCAGATCCCTAGTCTTCGTGAACAATGGCGGTATGTGTAGCGTTAGAACGGAGGGCGGTGTCAGGGGCATGCGGAGGGTAGACAAGGCACAGCCGACGCCAACAAGGAGACTTCGGTTCCCGCTCGGTGCCATACGAGGACCCGCCTTTGGGAATTGTTTATTGACTTTGCTACGAAGTCAGTTAGGCATCACTACCGTCACACCTTCCATCCGTCCCTCAGAATGAATGAGGCGAAGAAGAAAAAAAAAAAGAAAAAAAGAAAAAAAAAAAGAAAAAAAAACAAGAAAGACCGAATACTGTAGCACTGACGAGCAGCACCAACCCCCGCGCCCCAAGATACACCCTTTGAGGAACAAGAAAGAAGTGCACGACGACATAGATATTTGTGTCTTGGAGATGTTTATAAAAAACTGTAGGTTGCTACAGACACAGGCATACACATGCAGGTAGAGGAACATCCAGTATACAACAAAGCCGAATAGACACGCATAGATATAAACTAGGGACTAGCAAAAAAATCAGCTTCTACGAGTTTTAAAAGCGAATTAAAAATAATTAAATCTATTATTTAAGATCAAACTTTGTCTAAATCGATAAGTAGTAACATAATAACCATCATTAAAAAAAGAAAAATATAATTACATATGCAGTTTATTTTTAATACATTTAAAGGGATTTGTTTTTGTCAATTTCGACGCGATCCGCCATTCTGTCTCTTTTTCAAGGGTTTTAAGTGCTTGTTTACAATTTTAATATTACATTCGCGATTGCAAAAAAAAAAAAATTACCAAAATTCAGGTAATCATCCGATTTTAATGAAATTTTCAGTATTTATTTATCAATTAATGACTTTTATAAGGCATCAGTTATTTCATTTCAAAACTTTAATTTAGTATTTTTGCTATGGAAAATTATTATATAAAATTCATTTAAAATAAAAATTTCGGATTTTAAGTTTAAAATGTTATATTTTTAGATTCTAGAAATAAATATCTATTTAATGCAAACCTTATTTTAGACCCATAAAGTAATAAGTTTTGAAGAAAAACTCGATTGAAAATGTACCCCCTCCCCTTTTTAAGCAGAAAACATATCGATGTATATTTTTTTTTTTATAAGATAATAACCAATTAAATAATTATCGAAATGAGTAAAAAATAAATCTCCAAAAAATTAATTATCTATTATTTTTTTACATTTTATTTTTCGATTTTCGGTACTTATTTTCTCATAGAATAGCAACCGTAATTTTGTTTTGTTTTGTTTCTATTCATAACTTCGGTCTTTTATCTCTTTATTTATACTGTAATTAGTACAATATAAGACCAACTTGAGAAACATTTTACGCCTCCAACATAAGGGGGGTCAAATTTAAGCGACCTGAAAAAAATGAGAAAGTTTTGAAAGAAAATAAATAATGCATTATACAGATCATTCATTGATAAATAAACACTAAAAATTTCTTTAAAATCCGATATTTCCCTGATTTTTGGTAAATTATTTTCTGTAGTGGGGTGGCTAAAGTCATTTTGTCAAAAACGCATTTTAGGCTCAGTTTGCCAGTAGCTAATATGAACTTATAAATGCACGTTCATTTAATTAAAAGGAAATATTAATGGTCATGCAAACATTCGCTTATATATTTACGAATCTTCACAGTATGGCACAAGGCCATTCTTTATAAGATTAGGCCAGTCTGATACAAAATAGTTTATTATGATAAGATTTGGTTCGTCTAGCACAAGTTCGTATCTTACTCTAAGCTTAGTCAAGTCTGACACAAGGTTATTTTTCTAAGTCTAGTTTAATACAACAGAATGTTATGTGGAACGGGATTAATTTACAAGCAATCTATGTATGGTAAGTAAATAAATAGATAGATTGATAAACAAATAGATATTTACACCTATCTACACATTGATTATATATATATATATACATATATATATATATACATATACATGTATATATATACATATATACATATACATATATATATATATATACATATACATATACATATATATACATATACATATACATATATATATATATATATATATATATATTATATATATATATATATATATTGTAGATAGAAGGAAAGTGGTCAAGAAATGATCAACTCAAAACAAGTCACAGGGTGGTACGTTTCGTCTGTATGCACAGACTTTCTCAGCCGATCTGAGACTTTATTGAGGCAAAGCATACGTTTAAATACATGAATGTGTAGTGATATATATATATATATATATATATAGTTAAG
>CM042165.1:18500018-18535018 GCA_023376005.1 Doryteuthis pealeii | reverse complement strand
TAAGAGAGATAGAGAGAGAAAGAGATAGAGAGAGAGTGTGTGTGTGTGTGTGTGTGCAAAGAGATATATAGAGAGAAACAGATAGAGAGAGAGAGTGTGTGTTTGTGTGTGTGTGTGTGTGTGTGTAAGAGAGATAGAGAGAGAGAGAGAGAGTGTGTGTGTGTGTGTGTGTGTGTGTGTGTGTGTGTGTGTGTGTGTGTGTGTGTAAGAGATATGTAGGGTCTGTAATTAGGAATATGTATATGTTTGTAGAAGTGAAGTTGAAGAGTTCTTTCGAAATATTCAATGACATGTGCCTACAAAATTAGAATCATTCTTATGTTCATGTGCGTTATCTTTATTCTCGCGCATAAATGACGTACAAATAAATTTAGGGGTTTTCTCTTACCAGTGCATAAAACAAAACAGGCCTCTCCACAATTAACAGCGCTTCACAAAATACCTCGGCTCGATTTCACCCCACGCGCGAAAAACATATTTTTTCTTGCTCTTAATTGACGAGATCGTAAATTATTTGAGAGTAATTTGTTTTTCCTTGCGAATGTCGTGTCATAACTGCACACGCGCTAATAAATGTCACTAGTTCGTGAATCAAACACGACTCAATCTTTGATTTACAATGACACCGGTTCCCTGTATATAAAAAAAAAAGCCTGCAGTAATATAGTATTTTAGTTTTTGTCGCTCATAGTTCTTGGTTGGTTTGTTTTGTTTTGTTTTGTTTTACGGCATATCAACATCGGTGGGTCATTTAATGCCGACAAAGTTGTGAAATAAATTCATTCTTAATGCATAATACAATTTTGTTTATCAACTCATGTTTTTCTATTTAACCCATAGATGGGACCCTAACAGGTACTACCACCCCGGGTCAGAGTGGGCCAGGGAGCAATGGTGATGAAGGGATGCTCCACATTCCCCAAACATCCAAAACTGGAACCTCACCATCAGATAGAGTTTAACGTCATTACCAGGACATGTAGACCCTCAGTCACCGCCTTCTAGCACCCATATGATAATAGGGGTTGGGGCTTGCCATAAGGGCAATAGGGTTGGGAAAATCATATAGGTGCTAGGGCTTGACGTGACCAGCCGATTGATCGGAGGGGGCCTCTCCGACCGCTCGTCTAGAACAAGATAGGGTCAAAGTGGAGTATTGAACTGCTCATCCACCTGGGCTCTATCCTTAAGCATCACGGGTCGCCACCCACGGCCAACAGGTGGCCCCATTGAGGGAGTCTTACCCCTCTGCAGAGGTGCAGTCGGTGCATTCTAACGCCCCAGCCGACAGGGCGGTCATAGAGAGTCACAACTTAAAACATCAGGAATTTGAGTGCAAAAAGAAATTGATCAGAAAAAGAAAGTTTTTATTTTATTTTACTTGGCGTTGATGTCATCATAGCACTGAGAAATTTCATAAATTTTTTCGTGGCAGTGAGAAAATAGGAATTTCCAAGGGTAGACAAATGTAGGTGCACTTAGCGTAACGGTTATGGTCGTAAGGAATTGGATCGATGATCTATGTTTATATCCTGGACCTGGCAGTTTGCGTTTCACTTTGCGTTAATACCTTTAGAAAAGGCATGAATCCATCAGTTCTACTCACTTGCAAAGGGTTAATAATAGGCATACTTCTTTACCATGGTCAGACAAAAGGCCAAGTTTATCTATCACACGCGCGCAGTCGGGTGCCAGTTAGGTGAAAAAAATGTATGGTCTTGAAAGACTTTATGGTGTCAACTGAAAAACTATAGTGACAGAAAAATCTTAAGATTGACATTGACCCTCACTGGGTGCCTCATATTTGTGACCGTATACCAATGTAAGTTAAGCTTAGTAAGTACCCAACCCATGCGCACCTCTCTGTGTAGCAATGGTTATCAAACTATTCACTGAGACAATTACTACTCTGGTAAGTTCAATTCCTACTGTGGGCTTAGAAATTGTGGCATTGAGCCAGACTAAGCTAAACTCAATATCAGCACGAGAAAGAGGCAGAGAGAGAGAGAGTGAGAGAGAGAGAGAGAAGAGAGAGAGAGAGAGAGAGAGAATTATTTGTTTTTTTTTAGCATTTCATCATTTTCAGCTTATTGTCGGATTTACCCAATCTGTTATTCCCTTATATATGTAATATTATGAAAATTGAAAAAAAAAAAAAAAAAAACACGTTCATAAACGAGTAATGTTTATTTCGCCTACACTGCAGTGTCTCGATCTGTTTCAATAGATCTTCATCAGGGCTTTCGTTAGTTTGAGGAATATATATATTTTGTAAAAAAAAACAAAAAAAAACAAAAAAAAAAAAACAGCTGAATATGACGTCAACATATGAACTTTTCAGCTATGAACTTTTCAGCCTATGAACTTCTCAGCCTATACTTGTACAATTAAATTGCACACAGTTGTTCGAGACTGATCACACCACTTTGCTTGCTGTCTTTACAGTGTAAACACTGTTCTGTATATATATTTACCAACCACTCCGCACGAGCAGGATGAGACACAAGGTCAATTTCTTAAGCGGAGTTCAACAGGTTTGAATTCAGAGTTTTTCCTTCTCCTAGACCGGTTGCCTAACTGTTATATTATAACTGTCTGCCCTACTATTTACCCGTAGCTGGAGGGAGAGTAGAATTCATACCTTTCCCAAGGGTACTAACAGTATGCACTAAGGAAATTAGATATGAATGCAATTCCCTAACCTATAGGCATATAGTCGGGTTGATATGCCATTAACATTGAATAATCAATCAACCTCAAGAAATTCAGACAGAATTACAATACACTGAGTTTGTCATTTTATCTAGCAAAAAAAGAAAACTGTCTATATGGTGGGATTTTGAAATATTGCTTTTTTTTTTAACGTAGTAAACATTGTCAAAACTTACAATGAAGTCCCATTCGTAATCACAGAAAACTTGGTGTGTATATCTCTCTGACCATTTTTCAATAGGTAGCATCAGGCAGATGAAGAGTCACCCAATTGATTCTGTCCGGTTATGGCATTGCTGAATTCTGGTGGTGAAAGAGGAAATTATCAAGAATACATTCCTGCTGTTTGGTTCTAAGATTCTTAGAATGTGTTAATCCTTACATAATTCTATAACACATATTGCTTATAGTAGCTGCATCTCCAAAATTGCCAAAAAGGCCGAGGGTGTCCTGGCGTCACTCAGCAAGACCTTTGTCAGCCGCTCACCGGCTATCTATTTGAAGCTGTACAAAGCTATGGAGCGGCCACACTTGGAGTTTGCATCACCGGTCTGGAACCCCTATCTTGCTCAGAATACTAACCTCCTAGAAACTGTACAGAGACGTGCAACCAGGCGGATACCCTCCATCAGGCACCTACCATACTCTGAACGTCTCGTAGCCCTGGGAATGGATAATCTTTACATAATTCTATAACACAGAGCTCAGATTACTTATAGTAGCTGCATAACAAATTCTTACTAAGTTATTCTTTGATCAGAATGAGTCTGAAGACAACATGACTGCCTTAGGGTTTCCAGATCCTGGTTTTGAATTCAGTCTTGTTGGGTTATTTTGATATATATAATGTGTGCTACAATACACCACTTAAATTTATACACTAAGCGAGGTAACATGGTTTAAACATCAGCCAATCAGCATCCCGGATACGTGGCTGGTTAACTACTTAATTGGTGATACTGAGAGACATCCATTTGGATGTTTTATAGATGACAGGAGATAAAAAAATCTGATTTTTTATCTCCTGTCATCTATAAAACATCCATCAATTTCTTCACCCCATAATACATCCTGATGAAGGTTTAAAGAAACCGAAACGTTTAAGCGTCGATGAATAAATTCATCTAATTTTGGAACACTTGTTTTTTCAAATTTCTTAATATTGTCGGATTTATTTCCATATTTACTCCCATATATATATATATATATATATATATATATATATATATATATATATAGAGAGAGAGAGAGAGAGAGAGAGAGAGAGAGGGGAGATGAATGTATGATGAATAGTTTAGTCGGTAGAGCGTTCGACTAGGAACCACAAGGTTCCGGATGCGATACCGGCCCTCACCAACTCAGCGTATGAGTAGTACAGGGATCTGTGCGGTAAAGTGATGATCTGATGATAGGTGTGGTGCTCCACCTCAGACGCCAGAACAATCTCCTTTGTCTAGCGCTAGTGAAAAGGGGATAGAATCCCTCGCTGTCTGGCTGATACTTACTCTAAGCCACCCCGACGACTACTTTCACTTATATCATATTACTTATGAAAATGTGTTCATTTCAAATGGATCCCGAAGACCCTGCTTTTTTTTGTTTTGTTTTACGGCATATCAACCTCAGTGGGTTATTTAATGCCGATAAAGTTTTAAAATAAATCAATTCTTAATGGATAATACATTTTTTTATAAATACATTTTCCTATTTAACCCATAGATGGGACCCTAACAGGTCCTACCACTCCGGGCCAGAGTGGACCAGGGGGCAATGGTGATGAAGGGGTGCTCTACATTCCCCAAATCTCCAAAACTGGAACCTTACCATCGGATAGAGTTTAACGTCATTCCCAGGACATGTAGACCCGCAGCCACCGCCTTCTAGCACCTATATGATAAAAAGGGGTTGGGGCTTGCCATAAGGGCAATAGGGTTGGGGCAATCATATACGTGCTAGGGCTTGACATGACCAGCCGATTGATCGGAGGGGGCCTCTCCGACCGCCCGTCTAGCCCAAGATAGGGCCAAAGTGGAGTATTGCAAGTCATGAACTGCTCATCCACCTGGGTTCTATCCTTAAGCATCACGGGTCGCCACCCACAGCCTACAGGTGGACCCATTGGAGGAGTCTTACCCCTCTGCAAAGGTGCAGTCGGTGCATTCTAACGCCCCAGCCGATAGGGCGGCCGAAGACCCTGAATATTTAATATCTAATATCGGTTATCAGTTCAACAAGCTGGCGGTCAGTCTATTATCTCCCTTTCGTATAGTTGGCGACCTTTCCTGACTGACTGGAAATGAACGGATGTAACTATGAATGAACCAATGATAAAACAACCTGACGCGGTATAGGGAAGGGCGGCGCACGGGTTGAAAGGGCGGGACCCCTCCGTTAAAATAGGAAGTGTTAGACATAGGAATTACTTCATTGGGTTGTGTTAAAATGTTCGCTGATTTTAATCTTCGCCATCTTCTGTGATTTTGTTTACGGGTGTATCTGGGTTGAGTCTGTTTATTTACGTTTGTTTGTTTGTTTTGTTGTGGGGGGTGCGCTGGGGGTTGTGTGGGAGGGGTCATATTCGTGTTGGAACTTAAGATACATCCGTGAAGATAACGGTATTGTCTGTTGACAGAATTCAGCATTAGGCTTTTTTATTCAATAAATATTTAGATACTTTATGATGTGTTCGTCTACGCCGGGGAGCAAATCAAGAGCAGACCGAGGTGCTCTCCGTTTTTATGGTGTGTGTGCTTCATATAATGGTCGCCACTGCCAAAATGCATTAACCGCCGCTTTACTGAGCTCACATTCACTTCTTGGTCTCCGTAAATGTTAGCAAGTGTCAATGAATGTCAATTTTTATGCGAGGATTGATTGATTGGACCATATTACCTTTAGGCACCCCTTTTTGATCTCGATTAAGAAAGGACATGTTTTTCATTTACACCGTCAATATTCGGTTGTTTGTTAGGGTTAAGGTTTGGGGTTAGGGTTAGGGGTTAGGGTTAGAGTTAGGAATTAGGGTTAGGGGTTAGTTTTATAATTTCTAAATCTAAAAATCGTCTGTTAAAACGACCGGATATTGACGGTGTAAATGAAAAACATATCCTTTCTTAATCGAGATCAAAAAGGGGTGCCTAAAGGTAATATGGTCCGATTGATTGATTGATTGATTGATAGGGGAAAGATAGAGAGGGGGAATGAGCGCGCGGAAGCGATAACGTTAATCTGTTTCCATCGAGAATAATAAAAAGATGAAAAGAAGGAAAAAAATAAAAGAATGAGAGATAGTTAAATCAAAATTATCATACTTTTTACGTATTGAACTATTCTGCAATAGCTCATAAGTAAACATATCAAACATCGTAATAATTGAATTATCATACTGTGGTATATTTACAGTTCCTGCTAGTCAACAATTGTTACTAATCTTAATTAAATTAATTAATTATAATATTAATCAATCTAATAATGTTAATTAATATTATATATATATATATATATATATAATATATATATATATATATATATCTTATTATAATGGAGATTGTGTGTTTTTCTGTCTGTAACCGAAATTATATTACTACTCAAGTCACAATTCCCTTTGTTATTTACATCACATTCTCCATGATTTTATTCATATTTAAACCTCAATTATTAATAAAATTGCTTCACTTTTTTATTAGTGTTGTCTATATCTACATATAAATAACATGCAATTGTATTTATATATACACAAAAATAGCGGTTTACAGTGTGAATGGGAAGGCTAATTTGCATATTGATATTAAAAATGTGATTTTATTAAATATCTGCTTAGTATTATTGATTTATAATTGTTTGGTTTTATTTTAATGAATATAAGCAAAAATCTCTTCAATGAATCTTAAATGAAACCCATTAACAAGAAAAAATAACTGTCATTTTATTCTTTATTTCCTAATTTAACTAAATAGTTAAATAAGTAAAATTCAGTAATGAAAGACGGGAGTGATGGAAGAGTAAGTTTCCTTTCTATTTTTCTATTATACCCCCACTCTGTTACATATCTTTTTATCTGCCTTCTTATTAGACTTTCTAATTTAATACGATATTTCATTACATTAAAACTTAAATACTTGCACCCGGAGGGTGCATATATTTGCTAGTATATATAATATATAATATATACATATAATATATATTATAATAATCTAATAATATTAATTAATCTCAAAATTAATTAATTATAAATAATTAATTAATCTTAATTTCATTACATTAAAACTTAAATACTTGCACCCGGAGGGTGCATATATTTGCTAGTATATATAATATATAATATATACATATAATATATATTATAATAATCTAATAATATTAATTAATCTCAAAATTAATTAATTATAAATAATTAATTAATCTTAATTAAATTACTTTCGATTTCAATGTTTCATAAAAATGGTACCTGACTTTATGTCCATCCTGTATAACATGTCATATATATATTTACCAACCCCTCCGCATGAGCAGGATGTGACACAAGGTCAATTTTTTAAGCGGAGTTTAACAGGTTTGAATTCAGAGTTTTCCTTTTCCTAGACCGGTTGCCTAACCAAGGTTAAAGAGCCTAGTCTGCCCTACTATTTCCCATAGCTGGAGGGAGAGTAGGATTCATACCTTTCCCAAGGGTATTAGCGCTAAGTGAAATGCAATTACCACGTCCAGGATTTGAACTCGGGGCGACGAGTCCATATAACATGCCATATAACATGCCATATACAACCATTAAAGCCGACACACATGAACATCTCTAGGAAGAGGGGGAGGGGGTAATTTAAGAGTGAATGAATCAAGATCCTAGAAAGAGGGCGAGAGAGACACCCTAACAAAGCAATATTATTTGTTCACTAGCAACAGAAAAATATCGCCAACATAAAGCGAAAATGTCACAACCATTGAGTGGGTAAATATCATATTGTTGTCCTTATATAAATTACATTCTTATTAAAAACACCGGATACTTATTTGAACTGAGACACCTATTAGTCTGTTTAAATGTTTGTCTGTCTGTAAAAGGCATTGGGGTATATTTTCGGGGGTGTTTACAGATGGCGTTGGCGGGGGGGGTCATTTTTTTAAAATTGTACTTTCATAGTAATATTAAAAGTAGATTAACAGACAAACGAATACATATATTGATTGATTATTATTATTATTATTATTATTATTATTATTATTATTATTATTATTTACTCCTTTTGAGTTTTCACATCAGTGTTAGCTGATAGTCTTTCACTGGAGTCTGAGTGGCAGCAAGTCTCCTCAGGTCTCCAGGACTCTTCTGAGTATTCTGGCAGATTGCAGCAGTGCAGTGTTCTGAATGGTTTCAATCCTTCCTCTGATATCCAAACTTTCCAAACCCTTTTCTAATCCTTTTGGGACTGTTCTAAGTGCACCAACTACAATTGGTATCACTTTCACTTTCATATTCCACAACTTTTTCAGTTCTCTGGCAAGGTCCAGATATTTGTCTATTTTTTCATTTTCCTTTAGCTTCACCCTGTGATCTGCTGGCACTGCAAAATCCACCAGTTGACAAGTTCTTTCTTTTTTGTTTATCAACACTAGGTCTGGCCTTCTTGCTGGGATGAGGTGATCCGTTTTTATTTCAAAGTCCCAGAGAATTTTATGCGTTTCGTTCTCAAGAACAGATTCTGGTTTATGCATATACCATTTTTTTACATGGTCAAAATTAAATTTTTTGCATAATTCCCAGTGGATCACCTTCCCAACCCAGTTGTGTCTAGTTTTGTATTCTCGTTGTGCTAGTTTGCTACATTCGCAGAGTATATGGTTAACAGTCTCATCTCTATTACCGCAAAGTCTACATTTACTATTTGTTGGGTCTTTGTTTCGCTTTGATGATATTCTTTTATTATTATTATTATTATTATTATTATTATTAATAATAATTCTTTTCATTAATATCATTTTAGGTTACTTGAATGATAGAAAATAGCTTTAATGAATAAATGATAGTAATATACGTTAAAATCGAGACGCGACAGATAGAAATGAATTTAAACGTCACTAATAGAAATGGATTAAAGTAACTTTAAAAAATAAAAGTTTTAAAAATTAAAAAATAAAATAAATAAATAAATAAAAATAAAATAAATAAATAAAAACATACATATATATGTGTGTGTATATACACACATATATATGGTAAAATATATAAAAGATATAAAAAGTATATATCTGGTAAAAGACATATTGGTCGCCCCCTACTGCGATTCAAGGATGTCTGCAAAAATGATCACAGGTGCTTTAGCATTGTCCCTTCCAGCTGGGAAAATTTGGCTCAAGACCGCCCTCGGTGGCGGCAGAATCTCCATAGAGGACTGTACATGTCAGAAGTCACCCTGATACAACATCATGAAGCTAAGAGGTCCATAAGAAAGCAACGGTAACAAAGCATCGGAACATCATCATCTACAGGGACAACCTACAAATGCAAAATCTGTGGTCGATAATGTTTCTCAAACATAGGACTTCATAGTCACAGGAGGTGCTGCAACTTCAGGGGCACACAAAAACTTTTATCATAGTCTTTCGAGACTGAATTGCCAATGAATATTGATTGATTGATTTTAACGGCATGTCAACCTGCCTATGGTTATCTAATGCTGAGTGGTTAGGGAATTGCGTTTATTGTATACTGGCAGCGGCTACTCGGCGTCGCCTGGGTAGAGGGGATCTTTTAAAGTTAGTCCCGCAGATCCATTATTACTTAATCGTGAGTTGAATCCTTGTGGGATGCCCCATTTAAATCCCTATGTAAAAAAAAAAATTTACCTTGCATTGATCCAGCTAATCTGAAAAGAAATGTTAATGTCTACTATCTAAAATATTAAACGCAAAAAAATCCATGCAGTTATTTAAATTTTATTTTTTAATTATCTTCATGAATATAAATCAAATCTCTATTATTTTTGTTGAAAAACCAAGTCCTGGTGATATTTAATGTGTATATATATTTACTTTGTCGTTGATTTTTTTTTTTCGAAGTTTCCTCCGGACATACACATACACACAACTGCTCTTTATATATGTATAGATTCATATTTTTTCTGTAGTTGTGTTGTATACTGTTCTTTTACTTCTATTATTCTTCTGCTCATCTTTGGTATCTTACGTTCTTCTTCCAGCGCCTGGACCTAGTCTTGGGGACTTCGTGTCTGGTCTTCTATTTCTTCTTCTAGATCAGTCTTGTTGCCAAGACATTCATCAACCACAAAAACCATATTATCTATGTAAGCTTTTATTTATTTACTAAACATTTCATGTAACTAACATAACGCGCGTGTGCAGTGAGCTTCAGCTAAGGCAGAAAGACCTTATCTGCCTGACGTCCAAACTGAAAACTGAAGACCCAACCAGGTCCCACGTGACTTCACGTATTTCGCGGGCTTTCTGTAATATTCCATGGAAAGTCCCGCCCGTGATATGAAAATGGGCCATACCTTCAGAAATGCCGGGGGGTTGACAATAATCTATGCATAGACTATGTAAAAGTTGTTTCCAAAGATGTTTTTGTTTTGCATAAGATCCCATCGAAGAAGAATCATTTTTAAACATATCTATTTGACCTATAGATGGGACCCTAATAGGTACTACCATTCCGAGTCAAATTGGACCTGCAAGTAATGGCAATGAAGGATAGTGGACATATGTAAAGTTTGATGTTCGCCTTTATTACCATTTCTCCCAGCTCCACTCTGATCCCGAGTGATAGTACCTGTTAGTGTCCCATCTATAGGAGCTTACGATCTAATCACGTTGAAAGCACCGGTTCCCGCTAGATCAAAGGAGTTAAGCAGCGATAAGCCTGTTCAATACTTAGATGGGTGACCATTTAAGCAACGGCAGGTACTTTAAGTAAACCGAATATCAAAATGAATTGATTCAGCATTAAATGACACGAAAAGGGTTAATATGCCGTAAAACAATTAACCCATTCATGAGACAAATTCATCTATTTGGAAAATTACTTGTATTAGATAGGAATATTGATATCATACAACTGTAAATTATTTGTATTAAGAATAGTTCAAGCTATAATTGTTTACTATTATTATTATTATTAGTTACTCCTTTTGAGTTTTCACATCAGCATTAGCTGATGGTCTTTCACTGGAGTCTGAGTGACAGCAAGTCTCCTCAGGTCTCCAGGACTCTTCTGAGTATTCTGGCAGATTGCAGCAGAGCAGTGTTCTGAATGGTTTCAATCCTTCCTCCGATTTCCAAACTTTCCAAACCCTTTTCTAATCCTTTTGGGACTGTTCCAAGTGCACCAACTACAATTGGTATCACTTTGACTTTCATATTCCATAACATTTTCAGTTCTCTGGCAAGGTCCAGATATTTGTCCATTTTTTTTTCTTTTTATCCATTTTTTTCATTTTCCTTTAGCTTCACCCTGTGATCCTCTGGCACTGCAAAATCCACCAGTTGATAATATTATTATTATTATTATTATTATTATTATTATTATTATTTTAGAGTTCTTCACGTCAGCGTTAGCTGATAGTATTTTACTGGAGTCTGAGTGACAACAAGTCTCCTCAGGTTTCCACGACTCTTCTGAGTATTTTAGCAGATTGCAGTAATGCAGTAGTCTGGATGGTCTCAATTCTTCCACTGATTTCCAGATTCTCCAGTCTTTTTTCAAAGCTTTTTGATAGATAGAAGCAGAGACAGATGTATATGGTCATCCATATCATCCTGAGATAGATAGATTGGAATAGAAATCCTGAGATAGATAGATTGGGATAACAAAAATAACAAAGATGAAGATACTAGTTCGAATCATACGCTAAATAATGCTAATGACTCATACTGGATTCAAGCGTCTATTTCATTTTCGTGTAGCTTTATAATCATTCGTAAACATTTGTAAAAAGACGATTTTTTTTTCTTTTGATTTTTTTACTATCATACACATCATGAAAAAGGTTATTATAATCTATGGCTACCGTGACACGGTTTCTCCCTTTGGCTGTTGCCAGAGAAGAGAAGAACACATACGCACACTCACACACACACACACACACACACACACACACACACACATATATATACACAACACACACACACACACACACACACACACATACACCACACACATACACACTCACACACACTCACACACACTCACACACACACACACACATACATACACTCACACACACACACACTCACACACACACACTTACACACACATACACTCACACACATACACTCACACACACACACACACTCACACACACACACACACACACACTCAAACACACACACATACACTCTTACACACACACACACTCACACACACACTCTCACACACACACACTCACACATACACAAACACACACACTTACACACACACACACACTCACACATACACAAACACACACACTTACACACACACACATACATTCACACACACTCACACACACACACACACTCATACACACACACATACACACACACCCTCACACACTCATACACACACACCACACACACACACACACACATACACTGGTGGTTCTGGTAGCGACGATGGGTATTGTAATTGGCATCAATTGGGTCTTAGAGTGTCTAACAAATAAGCTCCAAAGGCAACGGCTTTCTCGAAGACGAAAAAGCTGCCGGGAATCACAGCGGGGGGAATACACTGACAATTGGACAGGGAGTAACACATCGGAGCCTGTATATGGCCCACACACGCATACAAAAAGCAATACGATAGCGTACACACGCGAACACAACAACAAAAAATCAGGGTCATTTCACACATGCTCAAAGGAATAAAAAGAATCTTACAAAAAAAAAAAAACTCTTATTCACCTATATAGATATACGTACATATATCTATGAGTACGCGCAAACTTTAAGACAAAAATATACACAGAGGTGCAAAAATAATAGGACGGTTCTCAACAACATGATACTATATTGACTGCCCTATTATTTCTTATTTATTCTTTCTATATGTACATTGGTACACACAGACAGATAGATAGATAGATAGATAGATAGATAGATAGATACGAACAGCGGGAGATAGACAGATAGATATGAACAGCGGGAGATAGATAGATAGATAGATAGATAGATAGATAGATAGATAGATAGATATGAACAGCGTGAGATAGATAGATAGATAGATAGATAGATATGAACAGCGAGATAGATCGATAGATAGATAGATAGATAGATATGAACAGCGTGAGATAGATAGATAGATAGATAGATAGATAGATAGATATAAATCTATACCTCCCATCTCACTAACTATCCAACTAAAAAGAGTAAAACATGCTGAGCACTGCTGGAGAAGTAAGGACGAACTCATAAGGGACTTCTATACATAAACACACCACTGTGGGCCAACCAGTAAAAACTTACATTGATCAGCACTGTGTCGTCACAGGAAGCCGTCGAGAGAAAGTGTTAATAGCGATGTCCGATAGGGACGGATGGCGAAAGAGAACCAAAAGAATCCATGCTGTCAGCACCACTTGCAGTTATGATATATTCATATTTTGATCAAATATTTTCAGTTTTGTAGATTTTTGAAGAAGGGGTCCGAAATGTAAGTACATGCAAAAATGACTCCTGACTTTGTGTCCGATGATAAATTTTGGGGTTAAATCGAACTTTGTTCTTACATTTAATAATGATCGGAGCAGAGTTCGATCGAAATATTATTTTGTATGTAAGGAGAGTGAAGAGAACATGCTAACCCTTATTAAAGGAAATTAAAAAAAAACAAAGTGCAAATGGTTAGTTGTTTGGTTGGTTTTATGGCATGTCAACCCTTGTTGGGTTATTTAATACTGAAGTAATTTTGTTCAGTTTGGTGTTTTCAATTAACTAATTAATATGATAACTAGAATAGTTTTAGTTATGAATGGGAGAATTGTGTATGTGTAGATGGTTGGTTGGTTGGTTGGTTGGTTGGTTTGCTTGGGATGTTAACCCTTCTTGGGCTATTTCGAATTATCGAATTTTATACGATATACGCATTGTAATTGCCTTCAAAAATATAAATAATAATATAATATATATACATATCTTATTTTTTATTTCTCTGAATGTTTGAGATGAGGCTTGAAGATTAGTATTATCTGCGTTATTCGGACTATTGTCCCCATCTTCATTGTTACTTGTACAACATTTCGGACAATATGCCCTCCGGCCTTCTTCAGGTATTTCTTGTCGGAGAAGGTTCCCGAGTCCGAGAAGGTTCCCGAGTCCGACAAGAAATACCTGAAGAAGGCCGGAGGGCATATCGGCCGAAACGTTGTACAAATAACAATGAAGATGGGGACAATAGTCCGAATAACGCAGATAATACTAATCTTATTGGGCTATTTAATACTGGTCAGTCGTTTCAGTTATGATTTCAAGTAACTATTCCTATTTAATATGTTAACTAGAATAGTTTTAGATATAAATTAGAGAATTGTTTATGGATTAAATCGAATTTAACGGAATTAAATTCCACCATCGTATGTGACACCGCCGAAAGAAAAAGAAAATACCAAAAATCAGGGAATTAACTGAATTTAATGAAATTTTCAGTGTTGATATATTAATGAATAAAAGATATAATGCACCAGTTATTTTATTTAAAAACTTTTACATTTTTTTCAGGTCAGTTAACTTTGAACCACGTATCTTTGAGAATCTGTTTTACACCTCAAAGATACGTGGTTCAAAGTTAACTGAGCTGAAAAAATGTAAAAGAAGCCACCACCTTCTAGCACCCATATGATAAAAAGGATTGGGGCTTGCCATAAGGGCAATAGGGTTGGGGCAATCATATAGGTGCTAGGGCTTGACATGACCATCCGATTGATCGGAGGGGGCCTCTCTGACCACCTGTCTAGCCTAAGTAAGGGTCTAAGTGGAGTGTTTGCAGGTCATGGACTGCTCATCCACCAAGACTCCGTCTTTAAGCATCACGGATCGCCACTCACGGCCAACAGGTGGCCCCATTTGGGGAGTTTAACCCCTCTGAAGAGGTGCAGTCTGTGTATTCTAACGCCCCAGCCGACATGGCAGTACTTGTGCAGAGGGGTTGGTAAATATGTATAGGTTTGAAATCAAGGCGTGTTTAGTGCTCACCCTTAGTAGAATAATACTAAGTTCCAATTACCGTCGAATTGGTAAGACAAGGTCACAAGAAGTTGAACTGAATACGAATCTAATCTTGTTGCAATACTACTGCAAAATGCCAGGGTATTTATGAAAACTCATAACATCATAAAAAGCAAACAGCCAATCAGGACTCAAGGAATGGAATCACCCAAATACATGAATGGACTATTCTTGATTTCCATAAATACCAGCTGTCTTTTTTGAACACTGGTTCAATTGTGTTTAGCTAGTTGCTGTAGCCGGTTTTAACAGTGCTGTAGTTTGGATGGTCTTGATTCTTCCTCTGATTTCTAATTCGCCCAAATTATTTTCCAGGTCTTTGGGGACCGTTCCAAGTTCTCAGTTCTCTGGCAAGGTCCAAGTATTACTCTATCTTTTCGCTTTCTTTCATTTTCACTCGGTGGTCGGCCGGGACTGCAAAATCCACGCGATAACAGGTTCTTTTCTTTTTGTCAATCAATACGAGGTCTGATCTCTGGCCAGGATCAGGTGATCCGTCTGTACATCGAAGTCCCAGATTATTACTGACTGACTGACCTCAATAACCCTGTAATTTGAGAATAATTTTGAACACGCGAGTTTTACCATTCTGACCAGTCGCAGATCAGAGAAACAACAGTTGGTCATTGCACGGTGGGGATCTTACTGGAAATTTTTATTTTTTTTTTACATCTACGTAACACAGTTTATGCTGACAGAGATACAAACAAAATCAATCGATGTTGCTTTATTTTTCTTTCTTAAAGATGTCTCAAAGCTCTGAATAGCCTTACAAATGACGCCCTCACAACATCTTCATCTTTGTCGTTACATTATATGCCTAGGGGGATATTTCATTATTCCTCAGACTAAAATTGTTTTTTTTTGTTTTTTTGGTTTGTTTTTAGTTTTGGTTTTCGTCTTGTTTTATGCTAGGTTGTTTACTTTTTTTATTTGTTTTCGTTTTTATTTGTCCTCTCTCTCTCTCTCTCTCTCTCTCTCTCTCTCTCTCTCTCTCTCTCTCTCTCTCTCTCTCTCTCTCTCTCTCTCTCTCTCACACACACACACACACTCTCTCTCTCTCTCTCTCACACACACACACACACACACACACACACACTCTCTCTCTCTCTCTCTCTCTCTCTCTCTCTCTCTCTCTCTCACACACTCTCTCTCCTTCTCCACCCCTCTCTCTCTCTTTCACTCACTCACTGGGTCAACACAGTAGATTCGAATTGTTTCACTTGAACAGCTTGTATGCGATCAGCTGTATCGTTATATATGTACATACTTATATTCGTGTAGTTCTGGGAGTATTGAGTCAGCTATTATTTGCCATTACTCCCATATCCACTGGAGGGGGGTAGTACCTGTTAGGATCTCAACCAAGGGTTTGGTTTGGTTTGTTTTGTTTTACGGCATATCAACCTCAGTGGGTCATTTAATGCCGATAAAGTTTTGAAATAAATCAATTCCTAATGGATAATACAATTTTTTCATAAATACATTTTTCTATTTAACCCATAGATGGGACCCTAACAGGTACTACCACTCCGGTCAGAGTGGACCAGGGAGCAATGGTGATGAAGGGGTGCTCCACATTCCCAAAACCTCCAAAACTGGAACCTCACCATCAGATAGAGTCATTCTTAGGACATGTAGACCCGCAGCCACCGCCTTCTAGCACCCATATGATAAAAGGGGTTGGGGCTTGCCATAAGGGAATAGGGTTGGGAAAATCATATAGATGCTAGGGCTTGACATGACCAGCCGATTGATCGGAGGGGGCCTCTCCGACCTCCCGTCTAGCCCAAGATAGGGCCAAAGTGGAGTATTGCATGTCATGAACTGCTCATCCACCTGGGCTCCATCCTTAAGCATCACGAGTCGCCACCCACGGCCAACAGGTGGCCCCATTGGGGGAGTCTTACCCCTTTGCAGAGGTGCAGTCGGTGCATTCTAACGCCCCAGCCGACAGGGCGGTCAACCAAGGGGCAAATATATCTGAGATAACATTTAAAAATAATTCTAAACTACATTTGCTCTTTAAAAAAATATTGTTATTGCGACTAACTATAAAGTGTTTACCTGTTTAAAATTATCATTATTATTATTTTCACACCTTTTGAGTTTTTCACTACAGCGTTAGCTCATAGTCTTTCACTAGAGTTTGAGTAGAAACAAGTCTCCTCTGGTCTCCAGGACTCTTCTGAGTATTCTAGCCGATTGTAGCAATGCAGTATTCTGGATGGTCTCAATTCTTCCTCTGATTTCCAGATTCTCCAGTCTTTTTTCCAAGCTTTTTGGGACCGTGCCAAGTGCACCAATTACAATTGGTATCACTTTGACTTTCATGTTCCACAGCTTTTTCAATTCTCTGGCAAGGTCCAGGTATTTTTTCATCTTTTCGTTTTCTTTCATCTTCACCCTGTGATCTGCTGGAACCGCAAATTCCACCAGTTGACAAGTTCTCTCATTTTTGTTAATTAACACTAGGTCTGGTCACCTGGCCTGTATAGGGTGATCCGTCTTTATCTCGAAGTCCCAGAGGATTTTATGCGTTTCATTCTCAAGAACAGATTCTGGTTTATGCATATATTATTTTTTTTTTTTTTTTGTGGCCAACATTTTATTTTTTGCATAATTCCGTGTGGATCACCTTCCCAAACCAGTTGTGCCTAGTTTTGTATTCCCGTTGTGCTAGTTTGCTACATTCACTTAGTACATGGTTTACAGTCTCATCCTTGTCATCACATGGTCTTCATTTACTGTTTTGTTGCGTTTTATGAATTTTTGCTTTGATATAATTTGTCCTCATGGCATTATTTTATGCAGCAATCATTAGTGATTCAGTTTATTATTATTATTATTATTATTATTATTATTATTATTATTTGCATTGAGGATATAGGAATGCAATTTGAGATTGAATAAGTGCCATTCTGATAATGAAAAAGATGGGGAAAAAATAAACTACGGAAGGAATAGAATATATATATATATAGGTAAATAAGAGTCTTTTTTTTTTTTTTCTTTTTTCTTTTTCTTTTTTTTTTTTTTTTTTTTTTGTTAGATTTTTTTTACCTTTGATATGATCTCTTCTCTCATTGAACGATCCAACGTGAGAAAGTTAGTTTAGGAAATCAAATTTGGCTGGTGACTGTACGATTAAGACGTACAATAGCGTCTCTGGTCCAAACGGCAATTTCTCACGCGAGTTGATCTAGATTTTATAGAATAAAATATGAGCTCTAAGTAAAAAAAAACAGTCTTGTGTTCGTTAATCGAAACTAAGCAACTGGCACAGGTCAAGAAATTCCAAAAAAGTCAACAAGAAACCTAAGAAGCCCAGATCCAAATAGCAGAATAGAAGATGCAGAATAGAAAAAAGAACAGCTAAGAAGAAGAAACAAAATCATACAGGTACAGGTTGGTTTTTTTTACGGCATATCAACCTCGGTGGGTCATTTAATGCCGACAAAGTTGTGAAATAAATTCATTCTTAATGGATAATACAATTTTGTATATCAACTCATGTTTTTCTATTCAACCCATAGATGGGACCCTAACAGGTACTACCACTCCGGGTCAGAGTGGACCAGGGAGCAATGGTGATGAAGGGGTGCTCCACGTTCCCCAAACCTCCAAAACGGGAACCTCACCATCAGATAGAGTTTAACGTCATTCCCAGGACATGTAGACCCTTAGTCACCGCCTTCTAGCACCCATATGATAAAAAGGGGTTGGGCTTGCCATAAGGGCAATAGGGTTGGGAAAATCTTATAGGTGCTAGGGCTTGACGTGACCAGCCGATTGATCGGAGGAGACCTCTCCGACCACCCGTCTAGCCCAAGATAGGGCCAAAGTGGAGTATTGCATCATCCACCTGGGCTCTATCCTTAAGCATCACGGGTCCCCACCCACGGCCAACAGGTGGCCCCATTGGGGGAGTCTTACCCCTCTGCAGAGGTGCAGTCGGTGCATTCCAACGCCCCAGCCGACAGGGCGGCATACAGGTACAATATCCAAAATACATAAGATAAGTCATCAGAACAAGGGGTTATGTAACAATAGGAATGGTTTCGGTTCGTTTCTTTATTTAATGGCATATCAACCTTCGTGGTTTGTCTAATGCCAAAGCCATTCTTGTAGAAGAGTAGTGTTAATATATAATCTATATCTAAGAGCGAGGACCTTCATACCTTTCTGAAGGATATTAGTCCGAAAGTAAACGTACTAGCGTGACTGGAATTCGAACTTGCCTACTACGGTGTTGCAGTCCTGTCTGTTTACCACTACGCCACAGAGAACTCCTCCACCATGAATATAGGAAGCAAACAGCATAAAAAGAAAAGAAAGAAAAAGTAAGAAAATAGTATCTCAGAAGAACAAGAAAATATCTCGAAACCAAATCTCATTAAAGAAATAAACTCCCGTGTAGTCACCCATGTAGTACACTCTTTCTTTTCTTTTAGTTCATCGATTTTGGCAAGTCTTCCACACGACATCCGGTATCCGCACAGAGCTGATCCATGTAAGTTTTTGTTGGTCGCCTACACTAATGCGTTCTTGTGTGCATATCCACGGAGAACGTCACTAATTAGTTCGTTCTTACTTCTTTAGCAGTGTCTTGCTCGTCTTACTTAGATCATTTTGTGTGAAAGGGGTAAGTGATCGTACAGATGCACCACTTGCTATTTAATGAAATGCCTGGATAAAAAGTTAAATGGCAACTACACATGGATGCTGTGTGCTGTCTTGAACAAAACCTGTGTGGGGTTATTTTCGTATTTGCCTAGAGAGTTGTCTGCCCGTATAGTGTCGGTGGTTCCCGCTAGGGGCCTGGTGTATTTAAGCGGCGGATTTGAACTTCTCTGCCTCTCTTTGCCTGCTGCTCGCTACGAGACCACATGGGTTAGACACGGTCTACCCCTTTTTCGATGGGGCTTCGGCCCTTAACACCGGCCACTCACTGCTAGTAAGTCTCTTATACGATATATGACTATACTTTAGTCATGTATCCGTAACTACGTTTTTATGTACATTTAGGTATCTCTTTGATACCTAAATATCTTATATTTTACCATTCATGAATGTGTCATTATCTCTACTCTTGTATATGTATCTATATACTTTATGTATCTCGTCATATCCATGTGCTGTATACCTATTAAATGTTGTGTCCCTCAACCTTTGTCGGAGTTTGTTTGCGTTCCAACTAGTTATGACTTTGTCATAACCTTTTGAATCCTTACACCTGGAAAAACAGCACCCTACAAAAAAGCACCTGTACGGCTACTTACCTATCATCGCACAGACCATCCAAGTAAGACGAACAATACATAATGGACAATGCTAATGAAGTGACGTTCTCATGTGGACACAGACACACGGACACACCAGTGTAAACCGACCAGCAAAAAATTGATCAGTTGTGTACGCATACAGGGTACCATGTGGAGGATTTGCTAGGAATGATGGCCGATAGGGACGGGTGGAGAGAAAGAGTCATGGATATCCATGTTGTCATTACAACACACACACACACACACACACACTTTATATATATATATATATAATAATATATATATATATATATATATATAAAGTTAAACCTAATGAGTCAGATATACCTTCTAACAGTTTCGCTTCGTAGCTCATCAGGGCAAGAATCTTACCCTGATGAACTACGGAGTGAAACTGTTTGTAGATATATCTGACACATTAGGTTTAATTTCATTATTTGCTCTACTTAGGTATTGAATACTTTTTACTTTTTAGCTTTAGATAATCCCAGCGGTTTATATATATATATATATATATATATATATATATATATATGAATAAGATATAATGAAAAAACAAACGATGTTTACAACTGAAATAGGCTCATCAGAAGAGAAAGTGTGCAAACCGTTTCTCTTCTGATGAGCCTATTTCAGTTGTAAACATCGTTTGTTTTTTCATTATATCTTATTCATACTGTCGGATTAATTTCCATTTTATTTTCATATATATATATATAATGTTTTTCTTTTGGTCAAGTGTTATAGTATTAACCGATTATTTTCGGTTGGTACGATCCTCTTGGTCTTTTTTTTTTTTTTTTTTTTTTTTTTCATTTTTACCCAGGTGAAGTTTGGTAGTATATTTTTACAATCAAACTATTTGCCGGGTTTTTTCTTACCGCAAGGTTTACCAATAACTTTGATATATATATATATATATATATATATATATATATATATATATATATATATATATATTACTTTGGTTGTATGTTCACCCGAAAGTATCACACTAATCACACTGAGATAATACTGCTAACACACAAACACAAAAATGTATTGCTGTTAGTGGTGCGCAAATCTGTGTTTGTGTGTTCGCAGGTGATATCACCACCACTACTACTACTACTGTTAATAATGATGATGATGATGATGATGATGATGATGATGATGACTTTGCCTTATTATGTATAGGAAGGTTTTAAAAATCTCATGTAAAAATTATTACACTTTTGATCATCCATACTTAAGAAAAGCATGCGTCGCCTGTAATATTGAAATAGAAAGTACATTTTTTTGTACGTGTTTAATTCTAACTAACTAAACTTTTAAACTGAGGTTCTCCAGTAATTATTATATCAGCATACTAAAGTAAGCTTGTTATTAAATAGATATTTGCTTTTATAATCTAAAAATATGAATTTTAAAACTTAAGATTATGGACATTATATTCTAAATTAACTTTATTGATTTGAAACAGGATGTAATAAAACAACTATGGAAGCCTAAAACTGAAACCATAATGAATTATTTCCCTTGCTTTCATTAAAATTGATTAAATCGATTATTTAAGTCGAAAGGTAGTAACATAATGAGCATCAGTAAAAAAAAAATTTATATCACTCATGTAATTTATTTTAAAAATAAATTACATGAGTGATATAAATTTTTTTTTTACTGATGCTCATTATGTTACTACCTTTCGACTTAAATAATCGATTTAAAACAATTTTTCGGACCATTTCGATCGCGCATGTCCAAACATTGTTTAAAGATGGTGTAAAATCCGTGTTGACAATATAAATTTAACATTGAAAAAATTTACCAAAAATCAAGGAATGATTCAATTTTAATGAAATAATCAGTATTGATTTATCAATGAATAAATTTTATAATGCATCAGTTATTTTATTTCAAAACTTTAATTAGGTATTTCTGCTATGATAAATTAATATATAAAATTCATTTAAAATATGATCAGCATGATCTTAAGTTTCAAATGTCATATTATTAGATTCTAAAAAATATTTTTTTAATTTACTTTACTTTAGTATCAATCACCCATATTTTGGGGGTCGAAAACTGTATTGGAAAATTAGCGCATCCGTTTAAACGGAACAAATATTAATGTATATATATTTTTTCTTTTATAAGATAATAGCTAATTAAATAATAATCGAAATGAGTAAAAAAACCCTCCAAAAATTATTTTTTTAGTTTTTATTTTCATTTTATTTTCCGATTTTCAGTACTTATTTACTATTAGAGCAGATTAATTGAAAAAAAAATGTTCTTCTATTCACACCTTCAATCTTTTGTCGTTTTATTTATGTAGAAAAGAAAATATCAATCACATATAACCCCACCGATATATTGCGCCCCCCAAAATAGGGTGGGGGTCAAAGTTAAGTGACCTGGAAAAAAATTAGAAAGTTTTGAAATAAAATAACTGATGCATTATGAAATTTATTTATTGCTAAATCAACAATGAAAATTTCATTAAAATCAGATAATTCCCTAATTTTTTGTATTTATTTTCAAACGGGGGGGGGGGGATTGTATTTAAAGAAAAACGCGGATTTTTCGAGTCGGTAGAGCGTTCGGCTAGAAACCACAAGGTTCCTAGTTCGAAACCGGCCCTCGCCAACTCAGCATATGAGTAGCACAGGGATCTGTGCGGTAAAGTAAGGAGAGCTGATGGTAGGTGTGCCGCCCTACCTCAGACGCAAAAAAAAATATCTCCTTGGTCTAGCACTAGTGAAAAGGGGATAGACTCCCTCGCTGATTGGCTGATACCGACATTAGGCCACCCCGACGACTTTACTTTTTTACTTATTTTTCATACATGTGACACAAAGTCACAAGTATGGGTCATCCAGCGAGGATCGAACTCGCTATTCAATAGTAACAAACCTGCAAAACTAGCTTGCTAAACCATTACACCACGACAGGGCAAAAAGTGATAAGCGTGAGTCACTCAGTGAGAATGGAATTCACTAATGTAGTAGATTATGCCTTTCACATGGGGTAATGGTTAGCTCCTTACTTTACCGCACAGATCCCTGTGCTACTCATACGCTGAGTTGGCGAGGACCGGTATCGAACTAGGAACCTTGTGGTCTCTAGCCGAACGCTCTACCGACTGAGCTAACCGAACTATGATTTCTCTTTCGGTCTTCGAGCTAGACTAACAGACCACTATTAGTGAGTTCGATTCTCACTGAGTGTTCAATACTTCTGACCTTGTGCCAAACTAAACTAAACGTAGTAAATAAATATGATTTCTCTTTCGGTCTTCGAGCTAGGCTAACAGACCACTATTAGTGAGTTCGACTCTCACTGAGGGCTCCACACTTCTGGCCTTGTGCCAACTAAACTAAACGTAGTGAATGACTACAGTAAGAATTGTGCTCCTTATCATTACTCCAAGGCGAGGGATTCCATCAATTATGAAATTATCTTAGTATGGCATACGGCTATTTACAGGGCACTCGGTGGGAATCGAACTCACTACCACTGTAATAGATAAGCACGCAAACAACTACTCCACAGTGAAGAATATTATTTATCTTTGTTTACCTGTAGTCATTTAGAAAACTTAGCTTAGCTGGCACAAGGTTGGAAGTACGGAGCACCCAGCAAAATCGAACTAACAAACAATGGATTACTAGCCTAGCTCGCTAACCATTACACTATGGTACGTACGGTCTTTAAGAATTGTTATTTTTCCGAAGCTTTTATTTCGATATGGTACACAGGCCTCAGGTGGCTTACAGGTCTGCTATTGTTTTAGTAGTCACCCATCTAAGTATTGAACAGGCTCATCACTGCTTAACTTCGGTGATCTAACAAAAATTATCGCTTCCAATGTGATTTGACCGTAAATCAGTAAAAACAAATAGTTACAATAAACTCAATAATTGACTAACGCCGGAGTTACCACCCTTGCTTAGCAACAGCGCTTAGCAACGGTGACGCTAACTACGACGCTGACAACAGTTGATTGCCTGAACGAAAAAAGTAACGAAATACTATCGGATTCTTGTTCACATTGTCAACTTAAATTTTTTTTTTAAATTCTTATTTAATCTCTACTTTGTTTTAAAAAAACATCGAACAGGTAAGGAAATTATTCAATCATTATTTTATTTTGAACGAACTTAGCGGTAGACAGGGCCTCAAATTTAACTTCGTAAAATATTAACAAATTATAGAGTCCAGGTTAAAAGTGCCGTAAGAGTAACCCAAAGCCGAAATTTTTTTGACTGAATTTTTCCGATGTAGGTATTATTGGGAAAAAGAAAAGTTTTGGTAAATAAAGTAAATGATTTTAGGTTTACGAAAACTTTTTCATTACCCAATGATACCGGCATCAGAAAAATAACTTTTTAAAAATTTCGGCTTTGAGTTACCCTTACTACGCCTTTAATATTTACTACTCTTTGTGCTTTTAATTGTTTCGTTTTGTTGGGGTTTTTTTTTTTTTGTTTTTGTTTGTTTTGGGGGGTTTTTTTGTTGTTTTTTTTTTTTTTTTTTTTTCATTTTGTTTTGTTTCATGTCAGTTTGTACAAAAACTGGATTTGTTGAAAATAAACTTTAAAGAATGTTTTTATCTCCATGAATAATCCTGGATATTAGATTTTTCGTGAAAAATCCTACTTTAATCACGCGGGTATACTCGTATTTCCACGAAGTTTTTTAAATTTATTTTTGCATCATATTTAAAACAAAACGTATTGCAATAATTGTAATTATTTTAATGTTTTTGGTTTTATTTGAAAGTAGATAAGGTACTAATGCAGAATAGCACGCAAGAGATAATATCATTAGATTATGTATAAAAATAGGGCTGGGTTAGCTCAGTCAGTAGAGTGTTCGGCTAGAAACCACAAAGTTCCTAGTTCGATACCGACCCTCGCCAACTTTAGTGTATGAGTAGCACAGGGATCTGTGCGGTAAAGTAAGGAGCTAATCGTAGGTGTGACGCTCCGTCTCAGATGCTAAAAACCATCTCCTTGGCCTAGCGCTAGTGAAAAGGGGATAGACTTCCTCGCTGATTGGCTGATACCGACTTTAGGCCACTTAGGCTTTATGTATAAAAAGCATTACATTTCAAATACCCGAAATCTTTGAGATGCTAAAATTAGGATTAGGATAAGGGTTAGGACTAGTGTTAGGGTCAGTCTTAGAGTTAGGGTTAGGCTACTTCCGGAGTTTCCATAATCTGACACTATTTATATGTAAAAAGAAAAAAAAGTGATTCTAATGATATTATCTCTTGCGTGCTATTCTGCATTTGTATTGTAGATAAAATTAAATCAGTTGTAAAAATTAACATGCCAAAAGTTTAGAAATTATTTTAAAGATTTGTCACCTATCTGTTAAAAAAAATCCACGGCAATGCTTGATATAAAGAATAAATATATAAATGAATATATATTTGAATTTTTTAAATACTGAATTTTAATTCCCTTACAATATTTTTGATCTTGAGTATACACCCTTGTATTATAATAAATATATATTCCAACCCCTCCGCACGAGCAGAATGTAACACAAGGTCAATTCTTAAGCGGAGTTTAACAGGTTTGAATTCAGAGTTTTCCTTCTCCTAGACCAGTTGCCTAACCATGGTTAAAGAGCACAGTCTGCCCTACTATTTACCCATAGCTGGAGGGAGAGTAGGATTCATACCTTTCCCAAGGGTGTTAGCGCTAAGTGAAATGCAATTACCACGTCCAGGATTTGAACTCGGGGCGACGAGTCCATTTCCCAAGACTTTAACCATTACATCACGCGCTTCCTTATATTATAATATGTGATTATATTTTGCACACATTTAGATAGATAGATAGATAGATAGATAGATAGATAGATAATTTAACCCTAACTCTTCCCATTGCAAACAACTTTATAACTTTTCCACAACAGATTTTATTAATTCTTTTATTACTAAATATATATTTTTATTATTTATTTCTTTTTTTTTAAATAATCCATTCATTAGTAAATTTTATTCAGTTCATTGCTGTTGAAAAATAAATTCTTTAAAAATTCTCTTTGATACAATAAAATTTATTTAAAAAAATGTCTGTACAATCAGTGAATGAATGTAATATTTGTTGTTAAAATCTTAATTCATTTTCTTAGAGATTTAATAAATTTTGTATTTATTAAAGTAATCATTTATTTTTATTAAACATTAGATTAATTAAAGAACTTTATTTGTTTAATTTTTAAAGTTGGATTTCAAGCATTTTTATGGAGCTGTACCTTCTCTGACACAACTGCCCTGTTGGCTGGGGCAGTAGAATACACTGACTGTAAAATCACCCAAATGGGGCTACCCGTTGCTCTGGGTGGTTACCTGTGATGCTTAAGGATAGAATCCTGGAACCTGAGCAGTCCATGACTTGCAACACACCATTTTAGCCTTTACTTAGGCTGGACAGGCAGTTGGAGAGGCCCCCACCAGTCAGTTGGTCAGATCAAGCTCTAGCACCTATATGATTGTCCCAACTCTATTGCCCTTATGGCAAACCTCAACCTTTTTTATTATATCTGCTAGAGGGCGGTGGCTGAAGGTCTTAGTGTCCTGGGTATGACGTTTTACTGCATTTAATGAGAAAGATCCAATTCTGGAGCTCTGGGGAGTATGGAGCACCCATTCATTGACATTACTCCTAGGTCCACTCAGAGTGGTAGCAATGACAATGAAGGGGTACTCCACACTCCCCAAAGCTCCATTAGATGCAGTTTATGTCATACCCAAGACACTAACATCTTCAGTCATCGCCTTCTAGCACATATATGATAAAAGGAGTTGAGGGTTTGCCATTAGTGCAACAGGGTTGAGACAATCATATAGGTGCTAGGGTTTGATGTGACTAGCTGATTGATTGGAGGGAGTCTCTCCAACCACCTGTCTAGCCCAAATAAGGGCCAAAGTTGATTACTGGAAGTCATAGATTGCTCAGCCATAAGGATTCCATCCCTAAGCATCATGGGTTACCAACCACGGCTAACAGGTGACCCCATTGAACAAACAAAATTGGATTTAGAAACAAGCTTTTGTTACTATGGTATAAAAAAATGTAACAAAATTTTAATTAAATCTTTGTTTACTCCCAGATCAAACATAAATGCCTTAAATTAAAATTTTTGAAGTATAAAATCTTGCTATCATTTCAGACCTTTTACACACATGGGGAAATTTATAATTTTATTCAAGATATGTATTTAGTAATAAATGAATTAATAAAGATATTTACAAAATATTCATTTACTAATGAATGGATTATTTTTTTTTATTACTGATGTTATTTTTCATCTGCAATATATTTTCAATTTAATATTTTGTTCATTGTTGAAACAATACAATAAGTTTAATTTTATTTGATATTAGATTATTAAAATAGCTTTTTAATATTAATTTATATAAATTTTGTTTTGTTCTTTAAAAATTAAACAAATACAGTTTTTCAATTAATCTAATGTTTACATTAATAAATAAATGATTACTTTAATAAATACAAAATTTATTAAATCTCTAAGAAAATGAATTAAGATTTTAACAACAAATATTACATTCATTCACTGATTGTACAGACATTTTTTTGAATAAATTTTATTTATCAAAGAGAATTTTTAAAGAATTTATTTTTCTACAGCAATGAACTGAATAAAAGTTAGTTTATTGACATTGAATTTTTTACCCCACCACTCCGGCAATATCTTTCAAAAATTAATTTTTACACTGCCTGTACAGAGTTTTTTGTTTGTTTGTAAATATAGCTAAGAGATTTATTTTTAACTGTAAACCTGAGGTAGCTCTGCTAGTCAAAAATAAAATATCAACAAATTATGAAATGATAAATTATTTATCAATAATCAACTAGAATATATAAATGAGTTTGGTTTCTTTCTTTCTGCAACTTATGTCAACAAATAACTTATTTCATCTTTTTTGACAGCACATGTCCTGAATAGAAAGACAAGAATGAACATGATTCTTTTTCTCATTGTCATTAAGGATTTTTTTTTTATTCAGTCACATCTTTTAAATTAGGATATGAAAGATTTGTTTATGTAAGCCTTTTTTTTTTTTCTTTTTTAATTTGATAATCAAGGAGAGATTATCCTCTAAAAATATATTTTCGTCTGAAGCGATTTTCTACAAAACATCAGAAACTTGGATTTCAAGATTTGGTTTGTTTTGATTTATGGCATATCAACCTCAGTGGGTCATTTAATGCCGATAGTTTTGAAATAAATTCATTCTTAATGAATACTCAATTTTCTTTATAAATACATTTTTCTATTTAACCCACCCTAACAGGTACTATCATTCCGGGTCAGAGTGGATCAGGGAGCAATGGTGATGAAGGGGTGCTCCACATTCCCCAACCCTCCAAAACTGGAACCTCACCATCAGATAGAGTTTAACATCATGCCCAGACACTAAGACCCTCAGCTACCACCTTCTAGCACCCATATGATAAAAAAGGTTGGGGCTTTCCATAATGGCAATAGGGTTGGGACAATCATATAGGGGCTAGGGCTTGACGTAACCAACTGATTGATCGGAGGGGTCCTCTCTAACCGCCTGTCTAACCCTAGAAAGGGCCAAAGTGGAGTATTGCAAGTCACAGACTGCTCAACCACCTGGGTTCTATCCTTAAGCATCATGGTTGCCACCCACGGCCGACAGGTGGCCCCATTGGGGGAGTCTTACCCTTTGCAGAGGTGCAGTCGATGCCTTCTAATGCCCCACCAACAGGGCAGTTGGATTTCATTTTTATGGAGCTGTACCTTTTCAATGTCAATAAACTAACTTTTATTCAGTTTATTGCTGTAGAAAAATAAATTCTTTAAGAATTCTCTTTGATAAATAAAATTTATTCAAAAAAATGTCTGTACAATCAGTGAATGAATGTAATATTTGTTGTTAAAATCTTAATTCATTTTCTTAGAGATTTAATAATTTTGTATTTATTAAAGTAATCATTTATTTATTAATGTAAACATTAGATTAATTGAAAAACTGTATTTGTTTAATTTTTAAAGAACAAAACAAAATTTATATAAATTAATATTAAAAAGCTATTTTAATAATCTAATATCAAATAAAATTAAACTTATGTATTGTTTCAACAATTAACAAAATATTAAATTGAAAATATATTGCAGATGAAAAATAACATCAGTAATAAAAAAAATAAAGAATAACACATGTAAACTGTTTTTGTATCAAAAATAAATGTAAAGAATATTTTTTTAATTCCTAAAAGTATTTGTAAAATTTGAAATAAAATTAACTGTAGTATCTATTAAGGTGTAGCACTAACAAAGGAAAACAGAAACAGATGGATAACAGATGTATTTCCCATTGAAGTTGGATATCGGGGATTTATTACCAACTCAACCTCGGCATTTTTGTTTAAACTTGGACTTTCTCTACCAGACAAGAGGAAATACTTTAAAAGATTCAGGAGAAAGCTCTAATCGCATCAGCGTGGATATGGCAATCCTATATTGTGACATCAAACCAACAAAGTCTGGTGGTATTGTGAGATACTGCTGGGGGTGCTCTGGGTTAGTGGTAATGATGCTTCGACCCTGAAACCTTGCCTGAACCCAGAGTCATCATCTGATGAAGGCTTTGTTGGTTGTAATGCTAGTGTAAATAGCAGTCATTGTATGAAGATTATTAGAATAAATGAAAATAAAAAAAAATGTTTACCTTACATATAAAAACAATCATACACAAACAATTAGATACAATTAAATGGACAAACATCTTCAGATTTAATGTAAAACAACATTATGTGATTATTTCTTGTTTGTAAATAATTTTCTTGTAAAACTCAATACGTTAAATAACTTTAAATATATATTGAAATAAAGCAAACTATATATGAATATATAATACTGGGCATGTATTTATCAAATCTTGTTCTAAAAAAACAATGTGGACCGTCTAATGTTGAATACTCAATTTCTGAGTGTATATAACACAGGGTTGTTCTTTATTCTATGTATCAACAATTCCTGGGGGTATTATGACATCAGCAGTGACATAGTTTGAGTTGCAGACAGATCGACACTGAATCTCCATTATCATAAGATATATAGATTAATAAACATTCTTTTTCTGTATAGTTATTTTATTATTTTTTATTCTTTATTGTTATCATACTAAAAATCACATAAAAAATTGTCAAAAACAATCAGAGTATTTAAAATACAATTTTTCAGGCTTGCAGGTCCAGATTCAGCCCAGAATATTTTTAATTTACTCACAGTCAGTTTGATTCTTAAATGGCATGATATGTTGGGCTATGGTCTCTACGAGTAAATATGAAAAATGTGACACACTGACATATGCATTTATTTATACAAGATTTAACATTTTAGGTGTTTTTAGATTTGAAAATAGGTAAGCCCTAAAATCTGGTATTCGAGATCAGCAGTCAAATAATCGAACCTGATATAAAACTTCATTAGAAGAAAGCATAATTCATTCTATCCATATGGATTGTGTTCAAAAAGTATTGAGACTAAAGTTGTACTTACCGAGACAGGAATTAATAAGAAATTAAATGTTCATTTTCTTCAAAAAGTATGGAGACTTGGGCTGTATTTACCCAAAACAGAAATGAACAATGAATAAAACTTTAATTTTCTTCAAAATACAAGTTTTGTTAAAAAAATATCAAGACTGAAGCTATATTTACCTAAACAAAAGTGAACAATGAATGAAACATTAATTTTCTTAAAAATAGTCCCTTACTCCAGTGAGTTTTCCATTGGCTGAAGCACCTCTGAAACTCCTCCTTTGATATGGTGCCAAACTGCACCATTGTATTGCTTTTCATATCTTCCCCATCCTCAAATCTTACCCATAAGATGGAATTTCATTTTAGTAACTAGGAAAAAGTCAAATAAATAAGTGTATTATAATGTCTTGTCACATTCAACTCTCATAATGAGGTAATTAAATATCAGATTACACTGTAGTACCTGTACCCAAGGAAATACTTGCCTGACCTCGACTCAGTCGGGGGTCCAGAGTGCTTTGGCCACTGGACCGGTAAAGTACAAATAATAGCATCGATCCCAGGGGGCTTTCCCCCCAGGCAATACCTGCCCCCTTGCGGGCAGGGCTAGGTTTATTGCCCAGCGCCTGAGGTGCCCCTCTTAAGGGAGAATGCCGAAGGGATCGACGCAATTTTTCTTCTTTCCAACCCATGAGCTTCGGCTTGTGGGTGGGCCCACATTTAAACGAGGCCTTGTGCCCAGTCCATACAAGTGGAGTATGAGACAAATATACCTGTACCCAAGGAAATCTAATTAAATATATTACAAAAATAATCAGAATTAAAACATTAAAGTAATCATCTATATATCTATGGTTTGTTTTGTATTTTTAGTTTATTTTTGAGTAGATATTAATTTCTATACTATTTAAAATGATAAGTGTTTTCATCTGTTTATATTACATTTTATAGTTTTTAAAAATAACTTTGGAAATTTCACAATTATAGATTTACGATATACAAATAGTAGATAGGAATAATTAAAACCATATAATTGTGCAAAAATTATTTGTATTAGATAGGAATAATTATTGAAAGCCATATAAAGGCTTGTAAATTATTAGTATGAGTACAAAATAAAAAACACCCTCCGGGCGATGTAAAAATGGATTTTTGAAACATATTGCCTGAGGGGTGAGAGTAAAAAATTCAAAGTCAGCGAGTTTGTACCCTAAGTAAGTAAAATCATCAAATTCATTAAAGGATTAAAAAATAAAACAATTTGAAATGTAAACTTTAAATATGTATTAAAACAAAACAAACTATATATAGATATATAATACCAGTCATGTATTTATTAAAACTTGTTTTAAAAAACAATGAAGACTGTCTAATGTTGCATGTTCAAATTTTGAGTGTATTTATTCTATGGCTATAGTGATGTAAGCAGTGACATAGTTTTTGTTACAGACAAAAACCGGAAGCGAATCTCCATTATTAATAGATTAGATAGGAATGATTAATTAAATATATATAATTATTTGAAAATTATTATCATTAAATAGTTTGGTTTCTTTGTTTAATGGTGTATCAACCTTCATGGGTTATTTATGCCAAAGCCGTTATTGTAGAAGAACAGTAGTGATAGTATTTCTCTTAATTTTTGAGATGAGGCTTGATGACTAATATTATTTGTATTATTCGGACTATTGTCCTCATCTTCATTGTTATCTGTACGGAGGGCACATCAACCAAAACGTTGTACAGATAACTGTTAAGTTTTTAAATGCCATCCTTGGCCAGTTGAAAAGGGCTTAAAGTAAGTAAGTCCTGAGTTATGGAATCCTTTGGTAAGTGAATAAGTCCTATCCTGGGTATTGTTAAAGGTCCAGTGATTTAATCCTATGTCCGTCATCCACGAAGGTCACAGTAGTTATGAGTAGGTATCACCAGTACTGCCGGTATAAGTATTGTATCAGCAGAAAGAGTACTGCCAACGATTGGCCAAGAGTATGATCACATGGTTATCGCAGAGTCTATAAATAGGAGCAGGCATCTAGCACACATCTTATATACGGAATTTCTCAACACCCCCATTTTGATATAAGGTGGATGATTCCATTCAGAAATATTAAATTATTTCATTCAGAAATATATCAACGTTGTACAGATAACAATGAAGATGAGGACAATAGTCCGAATAATACAAATAATACTAAGTAGTGATAGTATCTAACCCATAGATGGGTTGATAAGGGGGTTCATATCTTACCGAAGGGTATTAGCCCATGACTGGAGTTTGAAGTCACATGCTCCAGTCCAGCATGTTCACCATTACATCATGAGCACTCCATCTGTTATCAAATTTGAAGTTTTTGAAACTATATAACTATGTCCAAATTATTTGTACTAAGAATAGTTTACTTTAAGCTATAATAGTTTGCAAATTATTATCATTACTAGCAAAAAAAAAGAAAAAAAACGACCTCCAGGCAGTTTACAAAAATTGATTTTTGAAAGATTTTGCCTGAGAGGATAGGAGTTTAAAGTTTGTATCAAAAGTAGAATCTTCAAAATTCTTAAAGGAGTAAAAGAAATAAAACAATTTGAAATGGAAACTTAGTTCTGTCCTCTTCAAATAAAATGTTGTATGCATCTATTAATTATCTATATATAATAGAGATAGATTGCATTTCTGTCTGAAGCCGAAACTACATCATGGCTTACATCACAGATTCCACAATAATCTAAAGCATTTATCAATGAGAACCTAATTTATAATCAATATAGCTTACACATAATATTTAAATAAGGACATTGATTTAGATACACTATAAAGTTGTCGTAATATCTGATGGTCTAGGCGATTTTTAACGAATCTTTCAATAAATGCATGTTTAGTTATATACATTTTTACATAGTTATTTTTATTTTGGTTGTATCTATAATTATCTAATTTATAAAGTTTTGTGATATATAATTAAATAATTATTTTGAATATTTTACACATAAATTTTACACAAAATCCTAGGTATTTATTAATTTGTAAACTTTTTTGTTAACCTCTTGATACTGAAAAAATGACTATTTCTTGTTTTTAAATAATTTTATCATAAAACTCTATATATTAGATATCTTTAAATATATATCAAAATAAAACAAACTATATATGAATACATAATACCGCACATGTATTTATCAAAACTTTTTTTAAAAACAATAAGGACTGTCTAAATTTACATACTCAAATTTTGAGAGTATATGATATAAGGTTGTTCTTTATTCTATGTTTTTAACGATTTTGGGTAATGTGACTTAAGAAGTGACATTGTTTCAGTTACAGACAAATAGATACCAAATCTCCATTATTAATCGATTTTACTCATTGCAAGTTTTTTCACACCAGCTCTACCTTGGGGTATTACACTGCTGTCAGCGAGCCTACTCAGATATCCAGGACTCTGCCCAGTATTATAATTGATTTTAAAAGTGCTGTAGTGTGAATGGTCTTGATTCTGCAGGCAGAATCTACAATTCACCCCCATCTCTTTTAAAGTTTCTTAGGGACTCTTCCAAGGGCTTTAACCAGGATTATTATAATTTTACGCCTTGTGAGTTTTTTTATATCATTTTTAAATAGTGGTCTTTCATTAGATTCTGAGTAACAGCAAGTCTTCTCAAGTCCCCAGGACACTTCTAAGTATTTTCAACAATGATGTTTTATGTATGATCTCGATTCTCCCTTTGATTTACAATTCTTCCTGTCTCCTTTCTAAACCTTTGGGAACCAATTCAATTACAGTGACTATAATTGTAGCTTCTTCAGCACTCTAGCAAGGTCTAGGTATTTGTCTATCTTTTTGCTTCCTTCTATTTTTTAAATTCATTTATTACTATTATATCACTCCTTGTGAGCTGGTGGTAATTCATTGGAGTCTGAGTGCCAGTAAGTCTCCTCGGATCTCCAGGACTCTTCTCAGTATTCTAGTCAATCTCAACAATGCTGTTGTCTGGATGGTATTGATTCTTCCTCTAATTTCCAGTCCCTCCTTCTAAACTCATTGGAAGCATTCCAAGGGCACCAACTGCAATTGGTATCACCTTTACCCTCATGGTCTGCAGTTTTATTATGATTATTATTATTATTATTATTATTATTATTATTATTATTATTATTATTATTATTATTATTATTATTATGATTATTATTATTATTATTATTATGATTATTATTATTATTATTATTAGTTTTTCACACCAGCATTAGCTGATG
>CM042165.1:18442518-18495018 GCA_023376005.1 Doryteuthis pealeii | reverse complement strand
ATGAATAGATACCCAGGGAATACTGAAAAGTTCGCGGTCCAACAAGAAGGTTTGTTTTTTCAAATTCTATTGATTTTTTTTTAGCTTAGAAAAAAAAACTTGATATGTGTCGAATTGCTGGTGAATAAGTGGATTGCTCGTATGAATCGGAGATCTATTTCATTTCATGCTTGGTAGGACCAAGAACTCTAGATAGATAGATATAGATAAACTTAGATATAGATAGATAGATAGATAGATAGATATAGACAAACTTAGATAGATAGATAGATAGATAGATAGATAGATAGATAGATATGGACAAACTTAGATAGATAGATAGATAGATAGATAGATATTGACAAACTTAGATAGATAGATAGATAGATATGGACAAACTTAGATAGATAGATAGATAGATAGATAGATAGATAGATATGGACAAACTTAGATAGATAGACAGATAGATAGATATGGACAAACTTAGATAGATAGATAGATAGATAGATAGATATGGACAAACTTGGATAGATAGATAGATAGATAGATAGATATATAGATATGGACAAACTTAGATAGATAGATAGATAGATAGACAGATATGGACAAACTTAGATAGATAGATATAGATAGATAGATAGATATAGATATGGACAAACTTAGATAGATAGATTAGATAGATAGATATGGACAAACTTGGATAGATAGATAGATAGATAGATAGATAGATAGATATGGACAAACTTGGATAGATAGATAGATAGATAGATAGATAGATAGATAGATATGGACAAACTTAGATAGATAGATAGATTGATAGATATGGACAAACTTAGATAGATAGATAGATAGATAGATAGATCTGGACAAACTTAGATAGATAGATAGATAGAAATAGATAGATAGATAGATCTGGACAAACTTAGATAGATAGATAGATAGATAGATAAATAGATAGATAGATAGATCTGGACAAACTTAGATAGATAGATAGATAGATAGATAGATAGATAGATATGACAAACTTAGATAGATAGATAGATAGATAGATAGATAGATAGATAGATAGATATGGACAAACTTAGATAGATAGATAGATAGATATGGACAAACTTACATAGATATATAGATAGATAGATAGATAGATAGATAGATATGGACAATCAGATAGATAGATATGGACAAAGTTAGATAGATAGATAGATAGATAGATAGATAGATAGATAGATAGATATAGACAAACTGATAGATAGTATTTATATACGCATCCTTTTCGATAAACCATTCTTTCTTCCTTTCTTCCCTTCCTTCTTTCTTTCTTTTTTCTTTTTTCTTTCTTTCTTCCTTTCTTTCATTCTTTCCTTACTTCTTTCTTTTTTCTTCCTTTCTTTCTTTCTTTCTTTCTTTCTTTCTTTCTTTTTTATATATTTATTCATTTACGCATTCATTTCGATTAATCATTATTTCAACCTTTCATGTGTCTTCCCTTTTTCTTTCATTCATTATTTTCTTAATTATTTTTTTCTTTCTTCTTTTTTTCTTTCTTTCTTTCTTATAGCTTTCTTTTCCCCCTAACCTTTCTTTCTTCTTCTACTAAGTGATTCTCTCTTTCTTATTTCCCACCATCACTCAATCTGCCCAGATTCCTTTATTTAATCAACCATTTCTCTATCCAGTCTACTAAATCTCTAAACTTTGTAAAATAAAATAAAGAAATATTCTCTTCATAATAAAAAAAAAGAACAAAATAAATGGGGCAAATTTCGTTCTTTTCCCTTTCTAAATTTTTTTCTAATCTTTCAATTCAAAAATAGTCCCTCCAATTTCCTTTACCAAACAATTTTCAATAATCATTCTCCCTCGCCTTAAACAGCAGACAGACCCGTCCCTTTATCTCCCCCCCCTCTCTCTCTCTCTCTCTCTCTCTCTCTCTCTCTCTCTCTTTCTCTCTCTCTCTCTCTCTCTCTCTCTCATTCCAATTTAGCACCCCCTCGTCATTCTTTCCTTCCCCGTCTTAACACCAACGGCAATTATCTACTTTCAAATTTGCACGACGTGAGCAGAGATCAGAGATTTTAAACAGGCCAACTTACGGTAGGCAGCAAACTAATTTTTATTAACTGTTCTATTTTTATCCGTTTTACGTCAGAATCAAATAAGAAAGAAAATAAAATAAAAAACGTCCTGATGTCACATAGACCAACAAAAATCGATCCGATTACCGTAATAACAGAACAGATGAGCATGCACCGCTCCCATCATCGCCGAACGTTCAGGAAATACCCGTAATCTAAAGTTGTTGGATAAATGGTCGATAATATAATTGATTTGAGATTTATATACCAGACTTTTTTTCTTTTTTTTTAAGGAGGTGCGTTTCGTCAACGGTTATCGCCGTAGGAAGTGGAACCAGCCATCCAAGTTCAAATCCTAGACGAGGCTGTTTATTTATGTTGCATAGCGCCTTCTTCACTGGCAATAAATAATTATAATGTTATATATCTCTTGGGTGAGCTTCGGCCGCTGGACCGATTATGTTATAATAATAGCGTCGATCCCAGGGGGCCATCCCCCAGGCAATACCTGCCCCCTCGATTTAAAGGGGAAGGGCTGGGTTTATTACCCAGCGCCCGAGGCGCCCCCTTGAGGGGAAATGCCGACGGGATCGACGCAATTTTTCACCTGCCACCCATGAGCTTCGGTTTGTGTGTGGTCCCACGTTAATAGGGCCTTGTGCCTAACCCGTACAAGTGGGGTACGCGATAAATACAATGTTATATATCTCTTTCTTTCTTCTATATCTGATCGTATTTTCTTCTGACCGGCTTTGCTTCTGATCGTCTTTGGTATTTCTATAATCTATCTTGACTTGGTCTGGAATCTTCTAAGGTCTGGCGTCTAGAGTTGACTTGGGGACTTCGGTCTGGTTTTCTGTTACTATGTTCTTGCTGGCTGGTCGTCATTTCTTAGTCTTGTTACCAAGACATTCATTAACCACAAGAACATATTAATTATCCAAACTTTTATTTCATGAACTATACATAATCCTCTAACTAACATAGCGCGCGTGAGTTCCAGTTTAGGCAGAGCTTAAAATGGCCGACCGCTCTGCCTGATGTCCAACTGCAAACTGGGGACTCACAAAGGTCCCACGTGACTTCACATATTTGGCGGGTTTCTGTAATTTTCCATGGAAGGACCCGGCCATGATATGAAAAGGGTCACCCCCTCAGAATTACAGGGGATTGACAATAATCTTATGCAACCGCATAGATTATGTAACATTTATATCCTTCAGATTTTTCGGATTTTAGTCCTCATCTTTATTATTATATACAAATCATTTATTGCCCCGGAAAATAAACTCGGTCCTGGCCCTTTTAGACAATGGGTCAGGCGCTGCATGGGGGGACGCCCCCCCCCTTGAGATCACGCGATTTATTATACATCACTCACACAATAGGAACCGAGGATCTTAATCCAGGTATTTACCCATAGCTAGGGGAGGAGAGAAAGAACAAAACATTTAGATTTTTTCGGACTGTTGTCCTTATCTTTATTGTTATAATACACATCATTTCAGTTGATGTTCTTCTGGTCTTCTTCAGGTATTTCTTGTCGAACTGGGGGGGGGGTGCTTCATGCCTGAATCGGGAGCCGAGTTCGATAAGAAGTACCTGAAGAAGGTCGAGGGGCACATCAGCTGAAACGTGGTGTGTATAACAATAAAAATGAGGACAACAGTTCGAAATATCTAAATAATACAAATCATCGAGACTGATTGTGCTATGTTCTCTTGTCCCCTATATATGGGTAAATGATTACCTTGACCAGGAGCTTCGGTTCCTTTCAGGTGAGTGAGGTATGATAAATGGAGTGGTCACAGGGGCCGTTCCTCTGGCACCACCTGCTCCATCACCTAAAAGAGGCAGGGCCGGATTTATTTCCCGGTCCCCGAGGCACACTAAAAGGGAAATAACAACGGGACCACACATTTTTGCCCTGGCGATTGTATCAACTTCGGTTTGTGCGTGGCTATCCACGTAAAAAAGAGACCGTGTGTTCATCCGGCCTGGTGGAAGGTCAAGAAAATATGCCTAGCTATGGGTAAATAGTTGGACACACTGGGTTCTTTACCTTTGGTTAGGGGTGGGGGTATTTGCCTCATACCCCACTTGTATGGACTGGGCACAAGGCATCGTTTTAACGTGGGCCCACCCACAAGCCGAAGTTCATGGGTGGGAAAGAACAAAAATTGCGTCTGAGCAATAAACCCAACCCTGCCCCTTTAAGTCAAGGAGGCAGGTGTTGCCTTGGGGGATAGCCCCCTGGGATAGACGCTATTATTTTTTTTTAACTCTCAACAAACTCTCGCGTTAACCGGAAGCCAGAGGGGTTTTTTTTACCTTTGGTTTGGCGAAAGCACCGATTCCTGCTAAGTCGCCCAATTTCAGCGATGAGTGTGTTCAATACTTAATTGTTAGACCACTTAAGCAACCGTAGGTACTGTAAGCAATCTGAGCCCTTTCTTTGATTTGGTTCTACTGTTACTGCTGCGGCATTCACCCTGGGTTGGTTAAACCGGCTCCACCCAACGAATTCACTGTATCCCAAATGAACGCATACCATGCGCGGCGATCCAATGCAACTGAGGTTTTGAATGTATACATGGAGGGGCGCAACGGTTTGTTTACCAGAACAAATTCTTTTTGATTCCGTGGACAAAAATGCTTCTGTAAAGCAATTTTTAGGAGTAGGGAAGCTCTAGAACTCATTTTACAGACAAAACTAAGTTACAAAAAATCGCCATTTTTCGCGACCCCCCTCAAATTTGGAGAGCTAAAAATCGACATAACTCCGCCAATTCTTGGAATTGGAAGCTCAAATTTTGGGGAATGTCTAACTTTAACATAGTCCACACCTGAGCAAAAATTGAAGGGGGTGGGTGATATGGCCTGGATGATTTGACATGGAATTATCGAATTATCTCTCCCAAATCACCTTTTTTTTTCATTATCATATTTCCTTCAGATGCTGGGGACACCTGTTTTTAACACTTAGCCTATCCCAATATTCTACAAAAACAAAAAATTTGGTTTGGCAACCAATTTAGAATAAAAAACTGAATTCCAATCAGCTGTACTCCTATTAACAATTGACCTTGTGTCACACCCTGTCTGTAGCGTAGGGGTTGAGGAAATATATGGATTTTTTTTAAAAAGTAGGGGGTGATTTTTCAACTCATGTTGGCATGCAGGGTGTACTTAAGTTGAAAGACAACAAACACGCAAAACAAAACATGAAAAACTTTCTTTTCTTTGATGACGTAAGAAGAAATAGATTCATCATATTGGCATGGGGCAGGTGTAACTGTGATTACTAAAACACCCAAATAAAAAATTCATAGAAGATATTTGAGACCAGATTGTTAAATAAACAGAAATTATCTCTGCTATTTCTTTTAAATGTGATAAAAGTTTGAAGTTGGCCTTTTCTTTTCTGTTTTAATAATACCAACAAATGTATACACCTTCCGGATGCAAGTACTTAAGTTTTAATGTAATAAAATATTATATTGAATTAGAACAGCCAACCACAAGGATACTCCTAGTTTTTTATGGTCGATGATTGAACTTCTGTCAATCATTCCACCGTGTTGGTGAGGAGGGTTGGTGTGGAGGGTTGGTGAGGAGGGTTGGTGTGGAGGGTTGGCGTGGAGGGTTGGTGAGGAGGGTTGGTGTGGAGGGTTGGCGTGGAGGGTTGGTGTGGAGGGTTGGTGTGGAGGTTATTACACAACATCTCACCTGATTGAATCAGACAACACTGTCAAACTCTCAAATCTTCACTGATTATCTTGCAAATACAAACAAATAACTATACAAATAAACAAACAAATACGAAAAATATTGAGTAAACTGGATGAAGTGTGATAGGAATAAAAGCTACTCATAATATATTAATAATTTGAAAGCAATTACAATGCACATAAAAAATAAAAACAAAAAGATGTTATTTTTTGTCTTATCGATTTCAAAGTATAACTTTATCTTCAGAGACGAATTCCAGAAATGGACGCGTTTTTTTTTATGTCGTTATTTTTTTTTATGTTATAAACACGCGTCTCGTGGTGTTCTTTTTTTAAAACGCCGCGCGGAAAGCCGTAATAGTTATTTAGCCGTTCATTCAATTTCAATTTTATTATTTTCATCTATTTATATATTTATGTATTATTCATTTGATATATGTATAATGAAATGTACATACTATGTACTATATACTATGAGGAACTTACTCATAACACTTATTATTACTCATAATATTTGGCATCTCATCAGTTGTGTGTACTACCAAACACAAAGTATACACTGCTTATCCAATACAAATTATTACATACAACATTTAAAATTTATGGAGGTGCTTCTCATGTAATGGTTATGGCTATAGATAATAGACACAACGACCTGAGTTCAAATCCTGATTTGCATTTCACATAGCGTTAATACCCTTGGGAAAGGTTAGGTGTCCCATCGTGGTGCAATGGTTAGCAAGCTCTTACTACTGAAAAGCGACTTCGATCCTCACTGGATGCCCCTTACTTGCGACCTTGTGTTACATCGTACCCGTGACGAACGTGTTAGGTAAATACCTACCCTTGAGAAAGGTATGAATCCAAATATTCTGCCTCCAGCTATGCGTAACTACGAGAGCAGATTAAGCTCTTTCACCTTAATATGGAAAGTGGTCTAGGAGAAGGAAAACTCTTAATTCAAACCTGTTAAACTCCGCTTAAAAACAGACCTCGTGTCACATCCTGATCGTAAATAGATGTTGGTAAATACGTACAAAATGTTTAAATGGTGATATTAATCTAGACAATTTGACAATGCAAATAGAAATTACAATTCAATAGAAGACGCTTTTTTTTTCCAAATTAGTTAACTCTTTACTTACTAAATTTCCCCTACGGCTGTACCAAATTTTCTTGGTATTTTTACCTGTATGATGGTATATTTCAAAGTTCACTATCTATTCCCCTCAGAACTCATTTTATTCAAATAAAGTCCTATTGTTATTGTAATCTGAGTCCTTCTGCTCAATTAACTGACCCGTGTAATAGCTGCTACCAGCGGCTTATGGTAGGATTGCAGCTGTGAAAGAGCCGCTGTGGGCGGTTTAAAGAAGGCAAAGAGTTAAATACTGGTTTGAAAGTTACACTCAGAGGTTGATTATAAACATAAACACTCGAAAAAAATCCAGTTGTAATTTCGGAGGTCAAATGTGATACATTTAATTTAATCTTTAATTACTGTTAATTATATTTAATTCCACCTTTAATTACTTTAAGTAGATGTTGAGCTGATTTGTACTACTTGCTAATTGAAAATACTTAAGTAAACTGAATGTGTAACGTTCAAAATTACTTTTGAACCTCTCATTTATCTTCCATTGAACTATCTTTAAAATGACAAGATAATATCAGGATGAGTCAGTTTTGCAATATTTTGGTTGCGGTAATTGGTAACAAGGTAATTTGGTAACGTAATTTTTTGGTAACGTGAGGTACAATTCGGTAATTTTGGTAACGTGAGGTACAATTCGGTAATTTTGGTAACGTGAGGCACAATTCGGTAATTTTGGTAACGTGAGGTACAATTCGGTAATTTTGGTAACGTGAGGTACAATTCGGTAATTTTGGTAATGTGAGGCACAATTAGGCAGCTCCGGATACTTTAGCTGGCTCTTGAAGATGATGAACCGCATTGGATTGTGAGATATCGAGCTTGCCTATCTAGCACAGGGGTCTCAGCTTCTGATGTTACATAATCTATGCGGTTGCATAAGATTATTGTCAATCCCCTGTATTTCTGAGGGGATAACCCTTTTCATATCATGGCCGGGTCCTTCCATGGAAAATTACAGAAGCCCGCCAAATATGTGAAGTCACGTGGGACATTTTGAGTCCCCAGTTTTCAGTTAGACGTCAGGCAGAGAAGTCGGCCATTTTAGGTCCTGCCTAAACTGGAACTCACGCGCGCTATGTTAGTCAGATATTTAGTTACATGAAATGTATAGTTAAGGAAATAAAAGTTGTATAATTAATATGTTCTTGTGGTTGATGAATGTCTTGGTAACAAGACTAGGAAATGAATCCAGGACGACCAGCCAGCAGGAACATAGCAAAAGAAAGTCCAGACCTTAGAAGATTCCAGACCAAGTCAAGATAGATGATAGAAATACCAAAGACGATCAGAAGCAAAGCCGGCCAGAAGAAAATACGACCAGATATAGAAGAAAGAAAGAGATATATAACATTATAATTATTTAGTGCCAGTGAAGAAGGCGCTATGCAACACTGAGCAATGATCGAGTTTGTTTCCCGGAGCTTGTATCGCCCCTAAAAAGGGAATTCTGACGACGGCATGTATTTTTTGCACTGGCCATTGCATAAACCTCTGTTTGTTTGTGGCTCCCCACGTTAAAAAATCCGATTTCGTGTGAGGTCAGGAAAATAGATATTCTCTTAGTGCTACTCGCCGGATTTGTCTCTATGGTTTAGAGCACGGCCTCAGAATACACGGGTTTCGACCTATCTAACCTTGCCTGATCGTCGAGATTCTTGCAATTCGAAAAAAAAAAGTTTAACCATCTGATTAATATACTGTGATTAAATGCGTCTTTTGCACAACAAATGTTTTTGGTTGCTTTTGAAGCGTTATAGCCCAGTTCGAACTTGTAAAGCACAACTTCACACATTGGACGACCTTGTACATTAAGTTATATTTTAGGCTGCCACTTACCAAAAGCAGAGTCCCGCAAGAGTAACGTTGGCGTCCCCGTTTAAACCGCATGATTTTAGTGAATGGAAAAATACCTTATTTAATTGAGTATTTAAAAATAAATAAAAAATGATATTATTGATCAACATAAGGTATTTTGTGCGGTCAGAAGGGGCTCCTTAGCCTTGGCTGGCAACCCATCTAGGACAAGGAAAAGTCCGATACAAAACCTCCGCTGCCTACCGGGTTTACTTCATCCCAACGAAAGGCTAAGGGAGTAAACCCCGAATACAAATCCATCGTCTCTCACAGACAGAAGGATTCCAACAACAACAACATTCATCTATGTGGCTTTCAAATCACACATGGAGTAAATAAATTCACAACGATTGTCTAGCTGATCTTAACAATGCTGTTGACTGGATGATCTCAATTCTTCCTCTAGTTTCCAATTCCTCTAGTCTGTTTTCTAAACTTTTAGGGACCGTTCCAAGTGCACCAATTACAATTGGTATCACTTTCAACTTCATATTCCATAGTTTTTTTCAATTTTCTATCATGGTCTAAGTATTTGTCTATTTTTTTTCTTTCTTTCATCTTTACCCTGTGATCTGCTGGAACTACAAAATCTACCAGAATACAAGTTCCGTTTTTCTTGTTAATCAATACTAGGTATGTATTATCTGCGTTATTCGGACTATTGTCCCCATCTTCATTGTTATTTGTACAACGTTTCGGCCGATAACCCTCCGGCCTTCTTCAGGTATTTCTTGTCGGACTCGGGAAACCTTCTTTTTATACCTGAAGAAGGCCGGAGGGTATATTGGCCGAAACGTTGTACAAATAACAATGAAGATGGAGACAATAGTCCGAATATCGCAGATAATACTAATCTTCACGCCTCATCTCAAACATTCAGAGAAATAATACTAGGTATGTTCTTTTGGTTGGGATGAGGTGATCCGTTTTTATCTCAATATCCCAGAGAATTTTATATTTTTCATTCTCAAGAACATATTCTGGTTTTTGCAAATGCCATTTTGTTGTATGTTCAAAATTTAATTTCTTGCACAATTCCCAGTGGATCAATTTCCCAATCTACTTGTACTTATCTTTGTATTTTCGTTGTGCTAGTTTGTTACATTTGCTTAATACATTGTTGGTTGTTTTATCTCTGTCTCCACACTAGCTATATTAGATGTTCGATTGCGTCTTATCTATTTTTGCTTTGATTTAATTTGTTCTTATGGCATTGTTTAGTGCTGCAATTATAAGCGACTCAGTTATTATTATTATTATTATTATTATTATTATTATCATTATTATTATTATTATTATTATTATTATTATTATTTTACTGCTTTTGAGTTTTCACATCAGCATTAGCTGATGATCTTTCACTGGAGTCTGAGTGACAGCAAGTCTCCTCAGGTCTCCAGGACTCTTCTGAGTATTCTGGCAGATTGCAGCCGTGCAGTGTTCTGAATGGTTTCAATCCTTCCTCTGATTCCCAAACTTTCCAGACCCTTTTCCAATCCTTTTGGGACTGTTCCAAGTGCACCAACTACAAGTGGTATCACTTTCACTTTCGTATTCCATAACTTTTTCAGTTCTCTGGCAAGGTCCAGATATTTGTCCATTTTTTCATTTTCCTTTAGCTTCACCCTGTGATCTGCTGGCACTGCAAAATCCACCAGTTGACAAGTTCTTTCTTTTTTGTTTATCAACTCTAGGTCTGGTCTTCTTGCTGGGATAAGGTGATCCGTTTTTATTTCAAAGTCCCAGAGAATTTTATGCGTTTCGTTCTCAAGAACAGATTCTGGTTTATGCATATACCATTTTGTTGTATGGTCAAAATTACATTTTTTGTATAATTCCCAGTGGATCACCTTCCCAACCCAGTCGTGTCTAGTTTTGTATTCTCGTTGTGCTAGTTTGCTACATTCGCAGAGTATATGGTTTACAGTCTCATCTCTATTACTGCAAAGTCTACATTTACTATTTTGTTGGGTCTTATCAATTTTCGCTTATTATTATTATTATTATTATTATTATTATTATTATTATTATTATTAAATTGGAATAATTACTTGAAACCATATAATTGCTTACAAATTATTAGATTGGAATACTTTAAATTATATAAGCGTGTCCCATTGTGGTGTATTGGTTAGCAATATAGTCTCACAGGTCCATTACTATTGAATAGCGATTTCGCTGGATTCGCCATATTTGCAACTTTGTGTCACATCCTACCCATGACAAACAGGTTGGGTAAGTAGCTACTTTAAATCAAATAACTGTATGCAAATTATTTGAAGCTATAATTATTTACAAATGTTTATTATCATTAGATACTTGAAACCATAGAAATACTCGCAATAAACAATCCAATAATTGTTGACATGTCGTGAAATCAACCAACCAGCCAACCATCAATCTGTTTAATCTTTTAAAGATAGAAAGACTTTCTTTTTTTTTTTTTTAAGAAATGGTGAATCTGTGATCGCACTGAAAATAAAAAACGACTTCATTGGCAGCTTCTATTTATAAAAAATCTGAACTCTAAATAAAACAGACGAAAGGCAAATGATTGTTAATTTATCATGGAGTCGTCATGAGAAAATGGCGACGTTATGTTTTTAGTTCTTGGTATTCCCTTCCTCCACGTTTCTTCGCCCTAAACAGCACACAACTGTTTTTGTTCTTTGCCAGTGACAGATGTAGATGAAGAACTCAAAGATACCATTGTAACAGAACTGTCTACGGTTTTGTTTTAAGAATGGGCGTATGTAACATCTTTGAAGAGAATGCGTCCCTGTATCTCTCTCTCTCTCCTCTCTCCTCTCCATCTCTCTCTCTCTCTCTCTCTCTGTAGTGATTTGTGTTTGTTTGTGTTTGTCTGCGTGTGCCGGGTATGTATGTGGAGATCAAGTCCATTTGGTATGTCATTGCAACGTCCAGAACAATGCAATATTATTGGCGCTTGAACGTGTCTCTTGTGTGCAGTTTGCTGTGTATAATGGATAGTCATGTGTACATATCAAGAATTCGGTCATTTATACACCAACGTGACTAATTCAATCTGCGTAAATTCAACAGTTTCAACCAGTGGGAATTCGCATAAATCCAACAGTTTAATTAGCATATAATTTTTTTTGTTGTTGTGGCGAAGTCATCTTAGGAGAGCTGGTGTGCTAAGAATCAATTTTGTAATCCGTTTCGCTTGCTTATCCACGTAGTAAATATTCTTTCTCTCTTTACTGTGACGCATACCAAATCTCGAAAAGTAATTATTATTATATATATTATATATATAATATATATTGTATACAGGTACAAGTAATAACCTACTCGAGGTTCACCATAAGAATCTTCAGGGTTAAATACACTGGATTAATCAAGATATTGATTAATTGCAGTCGATTACATGTGTAACCATCCCGTAACGAACCGTTTATTGCGAAAGATACACACGTGTAATCGACTGCAATTAATCAATATCTTGATTAATCCAATGGATTTAACCCTGAAGATCCTTATGGTGAAACAATATATGTATTACAATAAACTTGCTCTACTAACTTATTGAGTACTTTTTATTTGTTATATCGTTGTCTTACCTTTCTGAATTTTGCATCAACTAACCATTGTGACCATATTCACCGGTAAGTCACCTTTTCCAAAATACACACACACACACACACACACACACACACACACACATATATGAAAAAAGGAAGTTAATCCGACGGTATGTAGTATATTAGGAAAAATGAAAAAACACAGGTTTAAATGGGTTAAGTGGTGAGTTTATTGGCCGACGCTGCAGTGTTTCATTGACTGGTGATAAGAAACGTTCATTCGCAAAAAAAAATTTATACACCACACACAACCACACACCTAAAAATGCACAATGTTTCTTTCATACACACACATACATCGTCCCATACCCACACCGTAAAATAGAATATTTGACGTCATATTTCAAAACCGTCCTTTTTTTTTTTTTCAAACCTAAAAAATTTCTAAACAGACTGAATAACAATAACCACCACTCGCTTTTCTCGTTATTCTATGATAAATAATTCTTATCACCTTCCATATACCAACAAATGCCCTGAAGATGATCTAATTAATAGATCGAAACACTGCAGCGTCGACCAATAAACTAACCACTTAACCCATTTAAACCTGTGTTTTTTCATTTTTCCTAATATAATACACACACACACACACACACACACACACATATATATTATATAATATATATATATATATATATTATTGCATTTTTTTTTTCAGTTGAAAAGATGGTCAAGCGCTAAAACGAGCACCCGTGTGTCAGTGACTGAGGAGATTGGCGGAATGCTCCAGATGACCCCGATCAATGAAGAAATGCTGAGAATGATATCGGTTTTATCGAACAGCTGCCGGAAAATATCCAGACGAGGCGAAACTGGTGTTTAAGAAGCCGCTCAGTTGGAGCACAAGTCTCTCTTTTGCAGCCTTCACCGGAGATGACTAATATTGGTTAGGTTTGTATAAAAAAAAACTTTTAAGAATTTTGTCATCAAACAAATAGTCAAAATACGTAGATTCTTATGTTAAAAATTTCAAGCACGAATCACTTGAGAAACATAATCTATAAGTATAAAGGAGTTGCGTCTATTTTCTTATAACTCAGAAAAAAAGATTCCATCGAGCATTTAAAATCGTGTAATATTTTAATATCTTATTATAATGGAGATTGTTTTTTGTCTGTCTGTAACCGAAACTATATTACTCTCAACTCACATCCCCTTTGTTATTTACGCCACATTGTCCATGATTGTTTATTTTTATTTAAATCTCAATTATTGATAATTTTATTTTACATTCTTAATACTTTTGACTTTATCTACATTCTAATAACATGCAATTGTACTTATATATGCAAAATAGCGGGTTACAGTGTGAACAGGAAAGCTAATTTGCATATTGATATTAAAAGTTTAATTTTATTAAATATGCGCTTGGTATTATTGATTTCTAATTGTTTTGTTTTTTTTCTTAATTAATATGAGTAAAATATCGGGATAAATCTTAAAAGAATCCATTAATATAAGAAATAACAGTAATTTTATTCCTTTACTTCCTAATTTAACTAAATAGTTAAATTAGGGAAATTCAGCAATAAAAGGAGGGAGTGATGAAAAATGATGGAAGACTTAGTTTCAAAGTGTTCTATTCTTTCGATTTCTGTTTCAAATCATTTTATTTGGATTTTTATTCAGTTTCAAAAGTATTTCAAATTTAACATATTTCATTACATTAAATTCAAATACTTGCACCCGGAGGGTGCATATATTTGCTAGTGTTTATAATAAGTAAAGTCGACGGGGCGGCCTAAAGTCGGTATCAGCCAGTCAGCGAGGAGTCCTATCCTTTTTCAAATAGCGCTAGACCAAGGAAATTGTTTGGGCTTCTGAGGTGGAGCGCCACACCTACCATCAGCTCCTTACTTTAACCGCACAGATCCCTGTGCTACTCATTACGCTGAGTTTGGCGAGGGCGGGTATTGAACTAGGAATCTTGCGGTTTCTAGCCGAACGCTCTAACCGACTGAGATAACTGGCATAAAAATGATAGCATAAAAAGTTTCATCATAAAGTTTCATAATTGTTAAATATATATCTACCTACGCTATTGAAAAGGGGATAGACTCCCTCGCTGAGTGACTGATACGACTTTACGCGCCCCGACGACTTTTTTTTTTATATATAGTAAAAAGTAAAAATTTATCTTTTGGATTTTACTAAAATATAATTCAATTATTAAAAATCAATAGATTTGTGGAACTCTTCACAGTTCTTCATTAGTAAGTACAAAAAGTATGTGCATGTTTAAATATCACACCAATAACATGGGTGGCATTTTTTAAAAATGTAATGCTTTCTCGAAACTTATTATTTTGTAATTTAGCAAAGTAAAAGTAAAGTCGACGGAGTGGCCTATTGTCGGCATCAGCCGGACAGCGAGGGAGTCTATTCCATTTTTACTTGTGTTAGACTAAGGAAATTGTTTTGCGTCTTTGTTGAGTTTTTTTTTAATTTTGAGTAGTAGGGAAGCTCTAGAGCTCATTTTATAGACAAAAAGTCGTCATTTTTGCGACCCCCTCAAATTTGGAGAGTTAAAAATCGACATAACTCCACTGATGTTTGGAATTGAAAGCTCAAATTTTGGGGATTGTATAACTTTATCATAATCAACTCTTGGACAACATTTCAGAAAAATTGAAGGGGGTGAGTGATATGGCCTGAATGATTTGACATGGAATTACCCAGAAATGTGTGAAAAGTGGAGAATCAATTTTATTTATAGTGTAAAGTGTAGTCATATGGTAAGATTTAAGTACAGGTAACACCAATTATATATATATATATATATATATAATATATATATATATATATATTATATATAGATATATCGTTGAATTGACAGTTCCATTTGAAGAAAATCTTCATTGGGCACATCAGTGTAAGTTGAAAAAATATGAAGACCTACGTGAACAATGCGTCAGAAACGGATGGATAACATATATTTCCTATCGAAGTCGGATGCCGGGGATTTATTACCAACTCAACCTTAGCATTTTTGTCTAAACTTGGACTTTCTCCACCAGACAAGAGGAAATACATAAAAAAGATCCAGGAGAAATCTCTAACCACATCAGCGTGGTTATGGCAATCCTACATTGTGACATCAAACCGACAAAGTCTGCTGGTATCGTGAGATACTGCTGGGGCACTCTGGGTTAGTGGTAATGATGCTTCGGTCCCGAAACCATGCGAAACCATCTTATGAAGGCTTTGCTGGTTGCAATGCTACTGTGTAAATAGCAGTCATTGTATGAAGATTTATATATATAATTATTTAATAATGGAGATTCGCTTCCGGTTTTTTTGTCTGTCAAAAATTACGTCACAGCTCACGTCACATACCCAAAATCGTCATAACAGAATAAATACACTCAAAATTTGAACATGCAACATTAGACAGTCTTCATTGTTTTTTTTAAAACAAGTTTTAATAAATAGATGACTGGGTAATTATATCTATTATATAGTTTGTTTTATTTAATACGTATTTAAAGTTTACATTTCAAATTGTTTTATTTTTTAATCCTTTAATGAATTTGATGATTTTTCTTACTTAGGGTACAAACTCGCTGACAGTGAATTTTTTACTCCCACCCCTCAGGCAATAAGTTTCAAAAATCTATTTTTACATCGCCCGGAGGTTGTGTTTTTTATTTTGTACTAGTATATATAAGAGAGAGAGGGAAAATCCAAATAAATGAGATTGAATATGGAACTAGTCAGGTGGTAAATGAGAGACGAGTAATTGATTAACATGTCTACACCTAGATATCAATTTGCTTCTTTTGTTCAGTATGTTTTAGGATGTTTAGGTGCCGGGTTAGCTCAGTCGGTAGAACGTTCGGCTAGAAACCACAAGGTTCCTGGCTCGATACCCGCCCTCGCCAACTCAGCGTATGAGTAGCACAGGGATCTGTGCGGTAAAGTAAGGAGCTGATGGTAGGTGTGGCGCTCCCACCTCAGACGCTATAAAACGAACCTAACAACATACTGAAACAGAAAGAAAGCAAATTGATATCTAGGTGTAGACATGTTAATCAATTACTCGTCTCTCATTTACCACCTGACTAGTTCCATCTTCAATCTCATATATATTTGGATTTTCCCCTCTCTCTCTTATATTACTAGTACAAAATAAAAAACACAACCTCCCGGCGATGTAAAATAGATTTTTGAAACTTATTGCCCCCTGAGGGGTGGAGGTAAAAAAATTCACTGTCAGCGAGTTTGTACCCTAAGTAAGAAAAAATCATCAATTCATTAAAGGATTAAAATAATAACATTGAAATGTAAACTGTTAAATACGTATTAAAATAAAACAAACTATATATAGATAAATACCAGTCATCTATTAGTTAAAACTTGTTTTAAAAAACAAGTGAAGACTGTCTAATGTTGCATGCTGTCAAATTTTGAGTGTATTTTCTGTTATGACGAAATTTATGGGTAATGTGACGTGACTGTGCGTTATTTTTGTTACAGACAAAAACCGGAAGCGAATCTCCATTATTAATATATATATATATTAATCTTCATACAATGAACTGCTAATTTACACAGTAGCATTTTGCAACCAGCAAAGCCTTCATAAGATGTTTCGCATGTTTCGGGACCGAGCATAATTACCACTAACCAGAGTGCCCCAGCATATCTCACGATACCAGCAGACTTTGTCGGTTTGATGTCTACAATGTAGGATTGCACACCACGCTGATGTGGTGTAGAGATTTCTCCTGGTCTTTTTTATGTATTTCCCTCTTGTCTGGTGGAGAAAGTCAAGTTTAGACCAAATGCTAAGGTTGGTTGGTAATAAATCCCCGGCATCCGACTTCGATAGGAATATATATGTTATCCATCCCGTTTCTGACGCATTGTTCCACGTAGGTCTTCATATTTTTTCAACTTTACACTGATGTGCCCAATGAAGATTTCCTTCAATGGAACTGTAATTCAACGATATATAATATATATATATATATATATATATATATATATAATATATATATATATATAATGGGTGTTACCTGTACTTAAATTTACCATATGACTACACTTTACACTATAAATAAAATTATTCTCCACTTTTCACACATTTCTGGGTAATTCATGTCAAATCATTCAGGCCATATCACTCACCCCCTTCAATTTTTCTGAATGTTGTCCAAGAGTTGATTATGATAAAGTTATACAATCCCCAAATTTGGAGCTTTCAATTCCAAACATCAGTGGAGTTATGTCGATTTTTAACTTCCAAATTGAGGGGGTCGCAAAAATGACGCCCACTCTTTTGTCTATAAGAAATGACTCTAGAGCTTCCCTACTACTCAAATTAAAAAACCTCAACAAAGACGCAAAACAATTTCCTAGTCTAACCCAGATAAAAATGGAATAGACTCCCTCGCTGTCCGGCTGATGCCGACAATAGCCACTCCGTCGACTTTACTTTTACTTTCTAAATTAAAAATAATAATTTCGAGAAAGCATTACATTTTTAAAAAATGCCACCATGTTATTGGGTGTGATATTAAACATGCACATACTTTGTACTTACTAATGAGCACGGTGAAGAGTTCCAACAAATCTATTTGATTTTTTAATTATTGAATTATATTATTTTAGTAAAATCCAAAAGTAAATTTGTACTTTTATTTATTCATAAAAAGTCGTCGGGCGGCGTAAAGTCGGTATCAGTCCACCTCAGCGAGGGCAGTCTATCCCTTTTCAATAGCGGTAGGTAGATATATATTTAACAATTATGAACCCTATTTATAAACTTTATTTATGCTATATTTTTATGGCCAGGTTATCTCAGTCGGTAGAGCGTTCGGCCTAAAACCGCAAGATTCCTAGTTCAATACCCGCCTCGCCAACTCAGCGTATGAGTAGCACAGGGATCTGTGCGGTAAAGTAAGAGCTGATGGTAGGTGTGGGCGCCCTCCACCTCAGGAAGCCCAAACAATCTCCTTGGTCTAGCGCTATTGAACAAGGATAGACTCCCTCGCTGACTGGCTGATACCGACCTTTAAGGCCGCCCGTCGACTTTACTTATACATAAACACTAGCAAATATAATCACCCTCCGGGGTGCAAGTATTTGAATTTTAATGTAATGAAATATGTTAAATTTGAAAATACTTTTGGAAACTGATAAAAATCCAAATAAAATGATTTGAAACAGAAATCGAAGAATAGAACACTTTGAAACTAAGTCTTCCATCATTTTTCATCACTCACCTCCTTTTATTGGCTGAATTTTCCTAATTTAACTATTTAGTTAAATTAGGAAAGTAAAGAATAAAATTACTGTTATTTCTTTATATTAATGGTTTCTTTTTTAAGATTTTCCCGATATTTTTACTCATAATTAAATTAAGAAAAAAACAAACAATTAGAATCAATAATACCAAGCGCATATTTATAAAATTAAACTTTTAATATCAATATGCAAATTAGCTTTTCCTGTTCACACTGTAACCGCTATTTTGTTGCATATATAAGTACAATTGCATGTTATTAGATGTAGATAAGTCAAAGTATTAAGAATGTAGTAATTTTATTTAATAATTGAGATTTAAATAAAAATCAAATCATGACAATGTGGCGAAAATAACAAAGGAATTGTGGTTGAAAAGTAATATAGTTTCGTTACAGACAGACAAACAAACAATCTCCATTATAATAAGAATATTAAATATTTACACGATTTTAATGCTCGATGGAATCTTTTTTTCTGAGTTATAAGAAATAGACGCAACTCCTTTATACTTATAGATTATGGTTTCTCAGTGATTCGTGCTTGAAATTTTTTTAACCATAAGATCTACGTATTTGACTATTTGTTTGTATGACAAAATTCTAAAAGTTTTTTTTATACAAACCTAACAATTAGTCATCTCCGGTGAAGCTGCAAAAGAGAGACTTGTGCTCCAACTGAGCGGCTTCTTAAACACCAGTTCTGCCTCGTCTGGATATTTTTCCGGCAGCTGTTCGATAACCGATTATCATTCCAGCATTTCTTCATTGATCGGTCATCTGGCGAGCTCCGCCAAATCCCTCAGTCACTGACACACGGGTGGGCTCGTTTTAGCGCTTGACCCATCTTTTTCAACTGAAAAAAAATGCAATAATATATATATATATTATATATATATAATATGTGTGTGTGTGTGTGTGTGTGTGTGTGTAGTATATAGGAAAAATGAAAAAAACACAGGTTTTAAATGGGTTAAGTGGTTAGTTTATTGGTCGACGCTGCAGTGTTTCGATCTATTAATTATCATCTTCAGGGCATTTGTTTGGTATATGGAAGGTGATAAGAAAAATTATTTATCATAGAAATAACGAAAAAGCGAGTGGTGGTTATTGTTATTCAGTCTGTTTAGAAATTCTTTTGAGGTTTGAAATAAAAAAAAGGACGGTTTGAAAATATGATACGTCAATATTCCATTTTACGGCTGTGGGTATGCGGACCGACGTCATGTGTGTGTATTGATAGAAAACATCTGTGCATTCTTTACGGCTGTGTGGTCGCTCGTGTGTTGTGTATAAGATTTTTTTTTTGCGATGATACGTTTCTTATCACCCAGTCATGAAACACGCCAGCGTCGGCCACATAACTTACACCACTTAACCCATTTAACTGTGTTTTTTCATTTTTTCCTAATATATACTAACTACGCGGATTAATTCCTTTTCATATAGGATGTGTGCTGCCTGTGTGTGTTTGCTGCTGTGTCGTGCTGTGTCTTTTGGAAAGTGATACCGGTGAATATGTCACAATGGTTAGTTGATGCAATTCAGAAAAGGGGTAAGACAACGATATAACAAAAAAAAGTACTCCAATAAGTAGTAAGCAAGTCTTCATGTGTATACATAGATTGGTTCTCACCCATCAACCGGATCTTCACCGGTAAATCCATTGGATTACTCAAGATATTGATTAATTGCAAGTCGATTACCACGTGTGATCCTTTCGCAATACCGGTTCGTTACGGGATTGGTTACACAGTAACGACTGGCAAATTATCACATATCTTGATTAATCCAGTGTATTTAACCTGAAGATTCCTTCATCGGCTGACACCCTCGAGTAGGTATACTTTACCTGTATTACAATATATATATATATATAATATATAATATATATTTACTTTTCGAATTTGGGTATGCGTCACAGAAAGGAGAAGAAATTACTACGTGGTAAGCAGCGAACGGATTACAAAATTGATTCTTAGCACACCGAGCTCTCCTAAGAGAACTTGCCACAAACAACAAAAAATTTTATGCCCTAATTAACACTCGTCGGATTTATGCGAATTCGCACTGGTGAACTGTTGAATTTACGCAGATTGAAATTGTCAGTTGGTGTATAAATTGACCAATTCCTTGATAGTAACATGACTACCATCTATTACATAACAGCAAACTGCCACACAAGAGAAAACACCGTCAAGCGCCAATAATATTGCATTGTTCTGGACGTGCATGACATTACAAAGACTTTGATATCCACATAACATACCGGCACAGCGCAGNTCAGGCACAAAGTCCTATTTAACGGGGAGCACACCACAAGGCCCGAAGGCCATGGAATGGCAGGTTCAAAATTGCGTCTATCCGGTGCCGGCATTCCCTCAAGGGGGGCGCCTCGATGTCTATCTGGCAATAAGCTTTCTTCGCCCTGCCCGCGCTTAAAGTCGAGGGGGCAGGTGTTGCCTCGGGGGGATGGCGCCCCTGGGAGACGACGCTAATTATTATAAAGCAAACCGGTCCAGCGGCCGAAGCTCGCCGGGACCCTCCACAGTCGAAACTGGTATTGGGCAAAGCTTATAACCTCCAAGTTTGGAAAAAAACGGAAAAAAGTCAACTATTCTAACATATAAAATGTGCCAATTACACTTAACGTAGTAGCATTTATAAATCTATATATATTATATTCCTATATATGTGGGTCGCGTCTCTATCTTCTCTGATTATTAACTCCTAATTTATGTCTGTTATTTGGTATAATGATGTTGATTTCAATGTCTCTTGTCCCAAGTAGTATTAGTCTTAAATGAAATGCTAACTAGTCTCTGTTATGACTTGAACTCTGCTTGTTGAGGTCCATGATTCTAGTTGATCGGCGAATATAACCGCACGTCCGTGAACGAACAGCGCTCCTACTTTTCGGGGTCATGTCATTTTAATTTTAACAATGAAAAAGTTGCGACATAGAAAACTCGCGCTAATTATATCAAATTTTATCAAAAAGTTTTATGATTATTTTTCTTTATCCTACAGCAAAAGCTATATTAGATTATAGCAAGGTCAGATTTATAATGTTTAAATAATAGTCTAGATGAAAACTACAGTGTAAGCTATCTATTAGTGAAGGATTCAGCTGAAGTGATCTGCTTGATTCCTAATAGTGAATAATTTTTGAGTAATTTTGGAGAAATAATATATATATTGATAGCCAGATGTTTTTATACGGCTAAGTTAGTAATGTAATATTTTAGTCAGCGGCGTATGACTTTCACTAGCGTTAATGGTTTGCAATACAATGAATATTTTTGTAGCATAACTACGTGGATGACAACATATATACTCTACGATGCGAGACATATATTGGGGTTATGGTATGCACAATATGAAAAGTGTATCTCTAGATATGATGTGACATGATTTGTGGGATTCAAAAGTCAACAGACAGTGGCTTTATATGCTGCTACATCTTGTTAAACTGAACGGGGTATCTTAAGATTTGTTTTGTTTATCTGTTTAACGCAGTGATATCTACTATCATGGTTTATTTAATGCTCAAATTTTTGTTGCATAGCCTTCTTTACTGCGCACTAAATAGGTATATGTTATATACTCTCTTCTTCTTACTCTGTCGTCTATTCTTCTGGCCGGCTTGGTTCTGATCGTCTATCATACTTCTTGCCTGGTAATATCTTCTAAGGTCTCGTCTGGTCTTCTATTGGGGATTCCGGGTCTGGTTTCTGTTACTAGGGATTTCCTTGTTCATCGAAGCCCTGTGTCAATTGTTAGTTTTAGTAATAAACACAGACTTCGATTTACGATGATGTTACTTTATTCGTAGATCTCCAGACCAGACAATGCGCGCGGATCCTTACATCTTGCTAGCTTGGCTTCTAACTTCTAACTCTAACTACTGAGTTGCTTACTCCTAAACCGGAAGGGCCTTCTATCGGGGTTCCGTCTTCTCACGGTTATCCGCAAGGCAAGGTCAGAGTGAGGTCAAGCATTGTCACCCTTCACTCTCAAGGCCATCAGCTGTACTGATCGCGATAATGATTTCTACACTACCTTTAAAAATGAAATATTTGGGGATCCAATTATTATTGTAACAATTTGATCATTTGTAAATATTTGATTGCATCATATTTTCCTTGTTCCTTGTAGCTTTTTATTTGTATATAATACATTTGTTTGCACACTGTTATATGCTTTCAAGTATTCCTAATTTATACAAATAATTTGCACACAGTTGTATGGTTACAAAGTTCCTAATTTATACACAAGTTATGTGGTTTAAATTAACTATTTCATATTCAATTAACAATCATTTGTATTATCTGCGTTATTCGGACTATTGTCCATCTTTATGTGTATTTGTACAACGTTTGGCCGATATGCTCTCTACGCATCTTCAGTATGTTATTTGTCGACTCGGGAACCTCTGGACTCGGGAACTTCTCGGACTCGGGAACCTTCTTTCGAACTCGGGAACAAGATGTCGTAATCGGGAGCCATCACGGACTTTGAACCTAACCCTTTATTTAGTCCACGGGGGTATCCTGTTCTCATTTCCGCTAACCATAGTGGGTTATCAGATGAAGAACAGGATACCCCCGTGGAACAAATAAAGGGTTAGGTTCAAAGTTTCGTGTGGCTCCCGATTACGACATCTTGTTCCGAGTTCAAAAAGAAGGTTCCCGAGTCCGAGAAGGTTCTCGAGTCAACAAGAAAGTACCTGAAGAAGCCGGAGGCATATCGACCGAAACGTTGTACAAGTAACAATGAAGATGGGGACAATAGTCCGAATAACGCAGATAATACTAATCTTCAAGCCTCATCTCAAATATTCAGAGAAATATACAATCATTTGTATGCACACAGTTATATGGTTTCAAGTATTCCTAATAATTCAAGCAAATAAGTATTCATTTAGTAATGAATTTGTTTGTACAAAGTTATATGACGCCATGAATTACTATCTTAATTAATATGGTTTTATATCTTTCTATTTAATACTAATTATCTATATACAATTATAGCGTTACTATTTCTTATTTAACAAATATTTGTTTGCAACACAGTTATGATATCAAGTAATTCCTATCTTACAGCACAATTATTAAGTAACTAATAATAATCTTTAGTAAACAATTATAGCTTTATGTAATCTAAATACAAATAATTAGCACTAACATAATTTAATATCAATTATTCTTATCCAATTTCAACGAGCTAATGGTTAAATAATACCACTATTGTTCAAGGATGGATTTGGCATTGAATAACCCATGAAGGTTGATATGCAATTAAGCAAAGAAATAAATCATATACAATTTCAAACGGATCTATTTGATTCATAGATGCGGACTACTAGCCACTACGGGTCACAGTGAATCTGGGTTAATGACAATGAAGGGGTACTGTTACATAATTATTAGAAACCTAATATTTATGGCAATAGTGTAGAAATAAAATGGCCGTTATAGGCTACAGCCACGGCCTTGAAGGATGAGTGAACAGGCTTGACCTCAGTCCTAACCTTCCGGTGGATACCGTGAGAACGGTAGAGAGGACCCTCTTTTCGGTTTAGATAGTAATTAAGTTTCAGTCAGTTAGAAGGTAGGAGCGAGCTCGTAAGGATGTAAGTCTCATCTACGCGAGACGTCTGGTTTGGGGATTTACAAATAAAGGAAGATCAAAGTAAATCGAAGTCTTGTGTTTATTACCTAAAAACTAACATGACATAGGGCTTCTGATAAGGAGAAATCCCTACAGAAACCAGACCCGAAGTCCCATGAAAGTCCAGACCTTAGAAGAGACCAGACCAAGATAGACGAAGAATAGCAAAGCCGACCAGAAGAAAATACGACCAGAAGTAAGAAGTAAGAAAAGGGTTACAACAGTACTTCACACTTCCCATATCCGCAGAACTGAGCATCACCATCAGATTCAGTTTAGTACCATAAACACAACATGCCCCATTTTTTATAATAAAAGGGGATGAGTATTAAAAAAAGAATCAAGAATATATCATATACTGCTGCCACCTTGGCATTAATGCACTGGTATTATGGATATGCAGGCTGATGCATTGAAGGTCTAAGCTATGTAGTTCATGAGAAAACTATATTCAGCGTTATAAACATGCATAAGTCGAATCTCGTGTATAAGTCGATCCCTGATAACGAAATCATTAATTTATAGTATTCATTTTCTAAACCGCAAAACTGCTTTCATCCTATCAAGTACGAACTCTCCGAGTCAGAGTGGTTGGGAGTAATGGCTATTGAAGAGTACTCCACACTCCACTGAACTCCAGGATTGAACCCTTACACCATAGATTTCATTTTGTTGTCATATCCAGGTTTCCTTTTTATTGGAGGCGGGCATTATCCCTCTGCATACGATACAGTCGGAGTATTCTAAGTCCCGCGACAGGGCGGTCTTAAATTGGTGGGTGCTTATGTCTGCATTGTTGGGTGGGATTCGAGGGTGGGTGTTTTCTTTGCGTAAAGGGTAACAGATCAAAGAGACACGTATGAATGGATGAGATTATATGATGGCACGCTCTTGATAACACACACACACAGACAAACACACACACACAACACACACACACACTGTACAAAGGTTACTGAAAAGTTCTAGACATAACCAATATGACAAAAAACTTTTCTTTGATTTTATTGAATTTTCTGAACGTGTTAAAGAAACATTTTGAGCCATTTGTGTCAAATGCCGAATGAATATATATATATATATATATATATATAATATTATAATAGTATATATATATATATATACCAACCCTTCTGCACGAGCAGGATGCGATACAAGTCATTTTCTTACGCGGAGTTTAACAGGTTTGAATTCAGAGTTTTCCTTCTCCTAGACTGGTCACGCTAGCCAAAGTTAAGAGCCAGTCTGCCCTGCTATTTACCCATACTGGAGGAAGAGCAACTGGATGCATACCTTTCCCAAGGTATATATGTATAATATAATATATTATATATATAGGTGTGTGTGTGTGTGTGTGTGGTGTCTGTGTGTGCGTACGCGCAACGCGCGTCTGTGTAGTCATTATGGTTTGGCAGTTGATGTTATTGTCAGCTGTAATTAATCTTGTTTTGTTTGTTTGATGGTATTCCTTGGAGTCTGAGTGGCCAGCAAGTCCTCTCAGGTCTCCAGGACTCTCCTGATTATCCCAGCCGATGGCAGCAATGCGTAATCTGGATGATCTGAACCTCCTCTGATTTCTAGATTCTCCAGTCTTTTTTGGGACCGTTCCAAGTGCATCAACTACAATTGCTCATCACCTTTAAATTTCATATTCCATAGCTTTTTTTTAAAATCTCTGGCAAGGTCTAAGTATTGGTCCATTGTTTCGTTTTCCTTCATCTCACCCTGTGGTATGGGCTGGAACCGCAGCAAATCCACCAGTTGACAAGTTCTTTCTTTTTTGTAAATCAACACTAGTGTTATTATTTACTCCTTTTGAGTTTTCAACATCAGTGTTTAGCTGATGGTCTTTAACTGGAGTCTGAGTGACAGCAAGTCTCCTCAGGTCTCCAGGACTCTTCCTGAGTATTCTGGCAGATTGCAGCAGTGCAGTGTTCTGATGGTTTCAATTCTCCTCTGATTTCCAAACTTTTCCAAACCCTTTTCCAATCCTTTTGGGACCATTCCAGTGCACCAACTACAATTGGTATCACTTTTGAACTTTCATATTCCATAACTTTTTCAGTTCTCTGACAAGGTCCAGATATTTATTCCATTTTTTCATTCTCTTTTAGCTCATCCTGTGATCTGCCGGAACTGCAAAATCCACCAGTTTGACAAGTTCTTTCTTTTTTATTATCAACACTAGGTCTGGTCTTCTTGCTGGGATAAAGGTGATCCGTTTATTATTTCAAAGTCCAGAGAATTTTATATGTTTCGTTCTCAAGAACAGATTCTGTTTATGCATATACTACTAAGAAAGTCGCTTAATGCTCTTCAGGGCTGAGGTCTGACTCAGATCTCAGCCCTGAAGAGCATTAAGCGAAACTTTTAGTAGTTCGTCTGACTCATTAGATTTATCTTTATATATATATATATATATATATATATATATATTATATATATATATAGGATGAGTAAATAATTATCGGCATTTTTGTTACATATTTTTTGTACTGTACTGTTGTTTAATATCATACCAAAATGCAGATAGAATTATTGACCACTAACCTTCCTTTTTGTATGACTATATACAATCATTGTTAAAATGCAGTGTCATCAATATATTTTCCTGGATTTTTCCCCTATGAATACAAACTCTCTTAGGATTAATAATCTCCCAAAGAACTTGACACTTTTTTTTAATCATATCAACTAGCAATTATTTTTATGCGGGCATAATAAACAAATGCTTCACATGTAAATTGGTAAACAATTTTTTTCTAATCTCCCTCTCTCACACAAATAATATATCTATAACCCCTCCCTCTCTCTCTTCTCTCTCTCTCTCTCTCGATCTATATATATATATATATATATATATATATATATATATATATATTATTTTAGCAACAAATTATTGCATTGATACCAATTTTATTAAAGGCCACTGGCAAAAGCATTTTTGTAATTTCTTTTTTTAATGTATTTAATTTAATATTCTGTTTACTAAGGTTCCTTCGTATTTTCTGGATAATGAATATTGTTTAAAATGTTCTGCTCCATTTCAGTGGATTCTTCTTCTTGCAATATTCCCACAGGTTGAAAAACCTTTTCTGTGAAATTTCATTCTAGCAATGTATAACATCTGGCAATTTCAAAGTGTTTTAGAGCATTATAAAAATATCCCTTGACCAGTGTTTAACGTTGCTAGGCTGTGACCGCAGTAAGCGTGTTCGAAACTCCAGTCACATTCTTAGTTTTGGTTTGGTTGTTGGGTTTTACGGCATGTCAACCCCTTGGTTATTTTATGCCGATATTACTTCTATTTGGTAATTTGGTATTCAAAAATGTTTAATGCCCACAAAGTTATTGAAATGAATTCAGTTTTTTAATGGATAATACAATTTTTTTATCAGCTCATGTTTTCTATTTAACCCATAGATGAGACCCTAAACAGGTACTACCACTCCGGATCAGAGTGGACCAGGGAGCAATGGTGATGAAGGCGGTGCTCCACATCCCCAAACCTTCAAAACTGGAAACCTCACCATCAGATAGAGTTTAACGTAATTCCCTGGACATGTATACCCGCAGCCACCGCGCCTACTATCACCCATTATGATGAAAAGGGGTTGGGCTTGCATGAGGGCAATGGGTTGGGAAATCATATAGGTGCTTAGGGCTATGCGTTAAATGGTAACACCGCTGTTCTTCAAGGATAGCTTTGGCATTAAATAACCCACAAAGGTTGAATATATAGCATTAAATAAAGAAAACTAAACAAAACCTCACAAGCACTCAGGATTTTATAAGTTAAAATTCTATACATTCGATTTCATTATAAAATGTTACAGATGGAATTATTAAAATCATTTCACTGTTATTTTGATTTAAATAACCCACGAAGATTGATATGCATTAAAAAAGAAACCAAACCAAACGGAACAATATCAACATAAACCAAAATAAAATACAAAATAACATCTTATTATTCTTCTTTTATCTTCATTTGAATATTACTTTTTTTTTTTTTAGATTAAACTTTGTCTTATTGATCATGAAGAAGCGAAAACAACCCACATGTTTATCCATCCTGCTAGGTGTTTAGTATATGTTGATTGCATCTTCTGCAGACGGAATAAGACTCCCCCACCCAAAGAATATAGTGCATACTGAGCATAACACTAAACTGAATCTGATGATGGACTACGATCCTGGGTACTGGCAGTGTGGGTACCCCTTCATAGCCATTACTCCCAGATTCACACTGACACGGACTAGTAGCACCTATTAAGATCTGCGAAACGTTTTGCTACCATCACCACCACGGTTCATTTATTAAAGGTAATTTTCTATTTTGTTTTTGTTTGTTTTACGGCGTTATCAACCTCAGTGGGTCATTTAATGCCGATAAAGTTTTGAAATAAATCAATTCTTAATGCTAATACAATTTTTTTATCAGCTCATGTTTTTCTATTTAACCATAGATGGGACCCTAACAGGTACTACCACCCCGGGTCAGGAGTAGACCAGGGAGCAATGGGGATGAAGGGGTGCTCCACATTCCCCAAACCTCAAAACTGGAACTCACATCAGATAGAGTTAACGTCATTCCAGGACATGTAGATCCGCAGCCACCGCCTTCTAGCACCCATATGATGAAAAGGGATTGGGGTTGCCATAAGATATATTTAATTTTATTCCAATGCAAAAAGTCGATCACGTATTTAAGTCAATTTTTTCATTTCCCCATTTCAGTTTCAGTCTTAGAAATGATCTTACTCATATATAGGTCAAGACCATTTTTTGCCTAAAGATTAGCTCTTTAGAATTCGACTTATACACGTGTATATACGGTACAGTACCCAATAGTACCAGCATGTGCCACTGAAAACAGGTGACCACAGACAACACTACTTTAAAAGTAGCCATAACAATTTAAAAAAATAATTAAACAAATCCCCATGATAGTGTCACCATGTCGGTAATATGAAGGCTACAGAATTTGTGTGCTAATATATATATAGATATATATATAATATATTATATAATATATATATATAATTTATATTATATATATAATTCTATGTTATTTTCTCGGTATGAAAAATTTGGCCTCTTTATTATTAGCGAAATATTTCTGTCTTTATTCGTCTCTCAAGAAAGAAATTCTTTCATCGCAATAAATACGTATATTTATGATTAGCACATATGTGTTGGATCTCATGTGGTGAAGCAGTTGTTAATGGAGGTAAAAAAAAAAATGAGCAAAAGAAAAAATAAATAAACATTGTTTATTTTTTCTTGTTGATTATCTCTTCAAGGTCATTGTTCTTTTTTTTTCCTTCGCTTTTTTTTTCTTTTCTTTCCCTTCCTTAGCTGAGTTTGCTTCATCGTCTTTATCCTTCTTCGGCATGAGCCTCATTTAAGATTACTTTCTCTTCTTTCCATAGAGTTTAACAGCTTGCAAGATAGGTCATTTCAATAATACTATAATGTATTCAAACGGATGTAAATAAGTACTTTATATACACACACACAGACACTTGGTGTAATAAATTGTATCCGGTGGTGAGGCTCCACTTCTGTCTCTGAGGGAGAGTGTGAAGTATTTTTCATTGCAATGACTAACCAGGTCCACTGTAAGCCTGAGCTGTAGTACCTGTTAGCATCCCATCTATCACTCTAATATACCTGTTTGAAAATTATAAGTGTTTGATAGGAATACTTGAAACCATAGAACGGTACATTATTTTTTTACAAAGAATAGTTACTTGAAGCTGTAATTATTTACTAAGAAATATTATTATTATTATTATTATATTATTATTATTATTATTATTATAAAAAACGCCGGCGGCGGTGTAAAAAATTATTTTTTGAAATATATTGCCTGAGGGGGGATGAATAAAATAAATCATTTAAATATTTAAAAAAAATTAATTACTTACTTAAAAAGCATTCACTCCCTCCACTGATATGTTTGTTTTTACGACAGTCGACAATGTTTTTTAAAAAATACACCTATTTTGACATGATTCTAAAATATCATTAAAATTGAATAGATACTTTAAAATCTTGTGTAAAAAATATGTACTTTTAAAATTTTTTTATCTCGATTTTATCGACGTCCAAATTAAGTAAAAAGATATTTTGCAACGCTCTTTCGAAAAGAATGTAAACAGATCTTTGACTGAACAAATCTGAGCCGGATACAGTTAAATACACGTACATGTCAAAGTTATATAAAAGAAACATCATGCGACAATTTCTCGTGTAAATAATTTTCCCGTAAAACTTTAAACGTTATAACTTTGAATATATATTAAAATAAAAAACTAACTATTATGTGTTGTACGGCCGCTCCTACAGTGGAGAACATGCACCGGTTCTCACTATAAATAGTTAGACACCGAGTGAAGGTGCACTGTTCCCGTTAACGACAAGCTAGTCGTACATGTTACCATGATTGTAAATACACTTGTCTTATTTTTACCCTAAGCTCGACTTGACTTCTTTTACTGTTGGGACATAACATCACAACAATATGAATCAATAATACCGCGGCATGTATTATTAAAACCTATTTTAACAAACAATGTGGACCCTTAATGTAAATACATCCTTCTAAGTAGTTTATAAGAGGGTTGATCTTTATTCTATCTACTAAGATTTGGGCGATAATAAAGTACTCATTAATAAACTTACGCCAATCCCTGAGGGTATTATGATGTAAGCAGTGACGTAGTTAACAGACAGATACCCGAATCTCCATTATATATAATTATTTTATTAGTCTTTGAGCCATAATAACTGAATGCAACAAATGACTATTATAAATAGAATAAACTACTGAAGCCATATCATCATCATCATCATGTGCTTCTAGGGGACATGATCTATATGATGATGATGATATATGGCTTCAAGTAGTTATTTCTATTTAATAATAGTCATTTGTTTGCATTCAGTTATATGGCTTCAAATGACTAATAATAATAATCTATATATAATGGAGATTCGGTATCTGTCTGTAACTACGTCACTGCTTACATCATAATACCCTCAGGGATTGCGTAAGTTTATTAATGAGTACTTTATTATCGCCCAAATCATTAGTAGATAGAATAAAGAATAACCCTCTATTAAACATACTTAGAAAGGATGTATTTAACATTAAAGGGTCCACATTGTTTGTTAAAATAGGTTTTAATAAAATACATGCCCGGTATTATTGATTCATATTGTGTGATGTTAGTCCCAACAGTAAAAAGAAGTCAAGTCGAGATAGGGTAAAATAAGACAAGTGTATTTACAATCATGGTACATGTACGACTAGCTTGTCGTTAACGGGAACAGTGCTACCTTTCCACTCGGTGTCTAACTATTTATAGTGAGAACCGGTGCATGTTCTCCACTGTAGGAACGGCCGGTACAACACATATATAGTTAGTTTTATTTTAATATATATTCAAAGTTATAACGTTTAAAGTTTTACGGGAAAATTATTTACAAACAAGAAATTGTCGCATGATGTTCTTTTATATTAACTTTGAACATGTACGTGTATTTAACTGTATCCGGCTCAGATTTGTTCATGTCAAAGATCTGTTTACATTCTTTTCGAAGAGCGTTGCAAATATCTTTTTACTTAATTTTGGACGTCGATAAAATCGAGATAAAAAAATTTTAAAAGTACATATTTTTTTACACAAGATTTTAAAGTATCTATTCAATTTTAATGATATTTTTAGAATCATGTAAAAATAGGTGTATTTTTTAAAAAACATTGTCGACTGTCGTAAAACAAACATATCAGTGGAGGGGAGTGAATGCTTTTTAAGTAAGTAATTAATTTTTTTAAATATTAAATGATTTATTTTTATTCATCCCCCCTCAGGCAATATATTTCAAAAAATAATTTTTACACCGCCCGCCGGGCGTTTTTTATAATAATAATAATAATAATAATAATAATAATAATAATAATAATATTTCTTAGTAAATAATTACAGCTTCAAGTAACTATTCTTTGTAAAAAAATAATGTACCGTTCTATGGTTTCAAGTATTCCTATCAAACACTTATAATTTTCAAACAGGTATATTAGAGTGATAGATGGGATGCTAACAGGTACTACAGCTCAGGCTTACAGTGGACCTGGTAGTCATTGCAATGAAAAAATACTTCACACTCCTCAGAGATCCAGAAGTGGAGCCTCACCACCGGATACAATTTATTACACCAAGTGTCTGTGTGTGTGTATATAAAGTACTTATTTACATCCGTTTGAATACATTATAGTATTATTGAAATGACCTATCTTGCAAGCTGTTAAACTCTATGGAAAAGAAGAGAAAGTAATCTTAAATGAGGCTCATGCCGAAGAAGGATAAAGACGAATGAAGCAAACTCAGCTAAAGGAAGGGAAAGAAAGAAAAAAAAAGCGAAGGAAAAAAAAGAACAATGACCTTGAAGGAGATAATAAACAAGAAAAATAAACAATGTTGTTATTTATTTTTTCTTTTGCTCATTTTTTTTTTTACCTCCATTAACAACTGCTTCACCACATGAGATCCAACATATGTGGCTATCATAAATATACGTATTTATTGCGATGAAAGAATTTTCTTTCTTGAGAGACGAATAAAGACAGAAATATTTAGCTAATAATAAAGAGGCCAAATTTTTCATACCAGAGAAAATAACATAGAATTATATATATATAATATATATATATATATATATTATATATATATATATTATATATATATATATACACACAATTCTGTACCTTACCATTATTACCGACATGGTGACACTATCATGGGGATGTTTAATTATTTTTTAAATTGTTATGGCTACTTTTTAAAGTAGTGTTGTCTGTGGTCACCTGTTTTCAGTGGCACATGCTGGTACTATTGGGTACTGTACCGTATATACACGTGTATAAGTCGAATTCTAAAGAGCTAATCTTTAGGCAAAAAATGGTCTTACCTATTATATGAGTAAGATCATTTCTAAGACTGAAACTGAAATGGGAAATGAAAAAATTGACTTAAATACGTGATCGACTTTTTGCATTGGAATAAAATTAAAATATACCTTATGGCAACCCCCAATCCCTTTTCATCATATGGGTGCTAGAAGGCGGTGGCTGCGGATCTACATGTCCTGGGAATGACGTTAAACTCTATCTGATGGTGAGGTTCCAGTTTTGGAGGTTTGGGGAATGTGGAGCACCCCTTCATCCCCATTGCTCCCTGGTCTACTCTGACCCGGGGTGGTAGTACCTGTTAGGGTCCCATCTATGGGTTAAATAGAAAAACATGAGCTGATAAAAAAATTGTATTATCCATTAAGAATTGATTTATTTCAAAACTTTATCGGCATTAAATGACCCACTGAGGTTGATACGCCGTAAAACAAAACAAAAACAAAATAAAATATACCTTTAATAAAAATGAACCGTGGTGTGATGGTTAGCAAACTAGTTTCGCAGATCTTAATAGGTGCTACTAGTCCGTGTCAGTGTGAATCTGGGAGTAATGGCTATGAAGGGGTACTCCACACTGCCCAGTACCCCAGGATCGTAGTCTCATCATCAGATTCAGTTTAGTGTTATGCTCAGTATGCACTATATTCTTTGGGTGGGGGAGTCTTATTCGTCTGCAGAAGATGCAATCAACATATACTAACACCTAGCAGGATGGATAAACATGTGGGTTGTTTTCGCTTCTTCATGATCAAATAAGACAAAGTTTTAATCTAAAAAAAAAAAAAGTATATTCAAATGAAGATAAAAGAAAGAATAAGATGTTATTTTGTATTTAGTTTTGTTTATGTTTGAATATTTTCCGGTTTGGTTTGGTTTCTTTTTTAATGGCATATCAATCTTCGTGGGTTATTTAAATCAAAATAACAGTGAAATGATTTTAATAATTCCATCTGTAACATTTTATAATGAAATCGAATGTATAGAATTTTAACTATAAAAATCCTGAGTGCTTGTGAGGTTTTGTTTAGTTTCTTTATTTAATGCTATATCAACCTTTGTGGGTTATTTAATGCCAAAGCTATCCTTGAAGAACAGCGGTGTTACCATTTAACGCATAGCCCTAGCACCTATATGATTTTCCCAACCCTATTGCCCTCATGGCAAGCCCAACCCCTTTTCATCATATGGGTGATAGTAGGCGGTGGCTGCGGGTATACATGTCCAGGGAATTACGTTAAACTCTATCTGATGGTGAGGTTCCAGTTTTGAAGGTTTGGGGAATGTGGAGCACCCCTTCATCACCATTGCTCCCTGGTCCACTCTGATCCGGAGTGGTAGTACCTGTTAGGGTCTCATCTATGGGTTAAATAGAAAAACATGAGCTGATAAAAAAATTGTATTATCCATTAAAAACTGAATTCATTTCAAAACTTTGTGGGCATTAAACATTTTTGAATACCAAATTACCAATAGAAGTATTCGGCATAAAATAACCCAAGGGGTTGACATGCCGTAAAACCCAACAAACCAAACCAAAACTAAGAATGTGACTGGAGTTCGAACACGCTTACTGCGATGTCACAGCCTAGCACGTTAAACACTAGGTCAAGGGATATTTTTTATAATGCTCTAAACACTTTGAAATTGCCAGATGTTATACATTGCTAGAATGAAATTTCACAGAAAAGGTTTTTCAACCTGTGGGAATATTGCAAGAAGAAGAATCCACTGAAATGGAGCAGAAACATTTTAACAATATTCATTATCCAGAAAAATACGAAGGAACCTTAGTAAACAGAAATATTAATTAAATACATTAAAAAAAAGAAATTACAAAAAATGCTTTTGCCAGTGGCCTTTAATAAAATTGGTATCAATGAATAATTGTTGCCTAAATAAATATATAATATATATATATATATATATATATATATATATATATAGATAGAGAGAGAGAGAGAGAGAGAGAGAGAGGGAGGGGTTATAGATATATATTTGTGTGAGAGAGGGAGATTAGAAAAAAATTGTTTACCAATTTACATGTGAAGCATTTGTTATATATGCCCGCATAAAAATAATTGCTAGTTGATATGATTAAAAAAAAGTGTCAAGTTCTTTGGGAGATTATTAATCCTAAGAGAGTTTGTATTCATGGGAAAAAATCCAGGAAAATATATTGATGACACTGCATTTAACAATGATTGTATATAGTCATACAAAAAAGAAGGTTAGGTCAATAATTATCTGCAATTTTGGTATGATATTAAAACAACAGTACAGTACAAAAATATGTAAACAAAATGCCGATAATTATTGACTCATCCTTATATATATATAATATATATATATATATATATATATATATATATATATAAAGATAAATCTAATGAGTCAGACGAACCTACTAAAAGTTTCGCTTAATGCTCTTCAGGGCTGAGATCTGAGTCAGACCTCAGCCCTGAAGAGCATTAAGCGAATCTTTAGTAGGTATATGCATAAACCAGAATCTGTTCTTGAGAACGAAACATATAAAATTCTCTGGGACTTTGAAATAAAAACGGATCACCTTATCCCAGCAAGAAGACCAGACCTAGTGTTGATAAATAAAAAAGAAAGAACTTGTCAACTGGTGGATTTTGCAGTTCCGGCAGATCACAGGATGAAGCTAAAGGAGAATGAAAAAATGGACAAATATCTGGACCTTGTCAGAGAACTGAAAAAGTTATGGAATATGAAAGTCAAAGTGATACCAATTGTAGTTGGTGCACTTGGAATGGTCCCAAAAGGATTGGAAAAGGGTTTGGAAAGTTTGGAAATCAGAGGAAGAATTGAAACCATTCAGAACACTGCACTGCTGCAATCTGCCAGAATACTCAGAAGAGTCCTGGAGACCTGAGGAGACTTGCTGTCACTCAGACTCCAGTTAAAGACCATCAGCTAACACTGATGTGAAAACTCAAAAGGAGTAAATAATAACACCTAGTGTTGATTAACAAAAAAAGAAAGAACTTGTCAACTGGTGGATTTTGCGGTTCCAGCATACCACAGGGTGAAGATGAAGGAAAACGAAAAGATGGACAAATACTTAGACCTTGCCAGAGAATTTAAAAAAAAGCTATGGAATATGAAATTTAAAGTGATAGCAATTGTAGTTGATGCACTTGGAACGGTCCCAAAAAAGACTGGAGAATCTAGAAATCAGAGGAAGAGTTCAGATCATCCAGATTACGGCATTGCTGCAATCGGCTGGGATAATCAGGAGAGTCCTGGAGACCTGAGGAGACTTGCTGCCACTCAGACTCCAAGGAAATACCATCAAACAAACAAAACAAGACTAATTACAGCTGACAATAACATCAACTGCAAACCATATGACTACACAGACGCGCGTGCGCGTACGCACACACAGACACACACACACACACACACACACACATATATATATAAATATATATATATATACATATATACCTTGGGAAAGGTATGCATCCAGTTGCTCTTCCTCCAGTTATGGGGTAAATAGCAGGGCAGACTGGGCTCTTAACTTTGGCTAGGTGACCAGTCTAGGAGAAGGAAAACTCTGAATTCAAACCTGTTAAACTCCGCGTAAGAAAATGACCTTGTATCGCATCCTGCTCGTGCAGAAGGTTGGTATATTATATATATATATATATATATATATATATATATATATATATATATATATAATTCATTCGGCATTTGACACAAATGGCTCAAAATGTTTCTTTAACACGTTCAGAAAATTCAATAAAATCAAAGAAAAGTTTTTTGTCATATTGGTTATGTCTAGAACTTTTCAGTAACCTTTGTACATGTGTGTGTGTGTGTGTGTGTGTGTTTGTCTGTGTGTGTGTGTTATCAAGAGCGTGCCATCATATAATCTCATCCATTCATACGTGTCTCTTTGATCTGTTTACCCTTTACGCAAAGAAACACCCACCCTCGAATCCCACCCAACAATGCAGACATAAGCACCCACCAATTTTAAGACCGCCCTGTCGGCGGGACTTAGAATACTCCGACTGTATCGTATGCAGAGGGATAATGCCCGCCTCCAATAAAAAGGAAACCTGGATATGACAACAAAATGAATCTAGTGGTAAGGGTTCAATCCTGGAGTTCAGTGGAGTGTGGAGTACTCTTCAATAGCCATTACTCCCATATCCACTCTGACTCGGAGAGTTCGTACTTGTTAGGATGAAGAGCAGTTTTGGGTTTAGAAAATGAATACTATAAATTAATGATTTCGTTATCAGGGATCGACTTATACACGAGATCGACTTATGCATGTTTATATACGCTGAATATAGTTTTCTCATGAACTACATAGCTTAGACCTTCAATGATCAGCTGCATATCCATAATACCAGTGCATTATGCCAAGGTGGCAGCATAATGATTATATTCTTGATTCTTTTTTAATACTCATCCCCTTTTATTATAAAAATGGGGCATGTTGTGTATGGTACTAAACTGAATCTGATGGTGATGCTCCAGTTCTGCGGATATGGGAAGTGTGAAGTACTGTTGTATACCCTTTTCTTACTTCTTACTTCTGGTCGTATTTTCTTCTGGTCGGCTTTGCTATTTCTTCGTCTATCTTGGTCTGGTCTCTTCTAAGGTCTGGACTTTCATGGGGACTTCGGGTCTGGTTTCTGTTAGGGATTTCTCCTTATCAGAAGCCCTATGTCATTGTTAGTTTTTAGGTAATAAACACAAGACTTCGATTTACTTTGATCTTCCTTTATTTGTAAATCCCCAAACCAGACGTCTGCGTAGATGAGACTTACATCCTACGAGCTCGGCTCCTACCTTCTAACTGACTGAAACTTAATTACTATCTAAACCGGAAAAGAGGGTCCTCTCTACCGGTTCTCACGGTATCCACCGGAAGGTTAGGACTGAGGTCAAGCCTTGTCACTCATCCTTCAAGGCCGTGGGCTGTAGCCTATAACGGCCATTTTGATTTCTACACTATTGCCATAAATATTAGGTTTCTAATAATTATGTAACAGTACCCCTTCATTGTCATTAATCCCAGATTCACTGTGACCCGTAGTGCTAGTAGTCCCATCTATGAATCAAATAGATCCGTTTGAAATTGTATATGATTTATTTCTTTGCTTAATTGCATATCAACCTTCATGGGTTATTCAATGCCAAATCCATCCTTGAAACAATAGTGGTATTATTTAACCCATAGCTCGGTTGAAATTGGATAAGAATAATTGATATTAAATTATGTTAGTGCTAATTATTTGTATTAGATTACATAAAGCTATAATTGTTTACTAAAGATTATTATTAGTTACTTAATAATTGTTGTAAGATAGGAATACTTGATATCATAACTGTGTGCAAACAAATATTTGTTAAATAAGAATAGTAACGCTATAATTGTATATAGATAATTAGTATTAAATAGAAAGATATAAAACCATATATAATTAGATAGTAATTCATGGCGTCATATAACTTTGTACAAACAAATTATTACTAAATATGAATAGTTATTTGCTTGAATTATTAGGAATACTTGAAACCATATAACTGTGTGCATACAAATGATTGTTATTTCTCTGAATATTTGAGATGAGGCTTGAAGATTAGTATTATCTGCGTTATTCGGACTATTGTCCCCATCTTCATTGTTATTTGTACAACGTTTCGGTCGATATGCCCTCCGGCCTTCTTCAGGTATTTCTTGTTGGACTCGAGAACCTTCTCGGACTCGGGAACCTTCTTTTTGAACTCGGGAACAAGAATGTCGTAATCGGGAGCCATCACGGAACTTTGAACCTAACCCTTTATTTGTTCCACGGGGGTATCCTGTTCTCATTCTGATAACCCACTATGGTTAGCGGAATGAGAACAGGATACCCCCGTGGACTAAATAAAGGGTTAGGTTCAAAGTCCCGTGATGGCTCCCGATTACGACATTCTTGTTCCCGAGTTCGAAAAGAAGGTTCCCGAGTCCGAGAAGGTTCCCGAGTCCGAGAAGGTTCCCGAGTCCGACAAGAAATACCTGAAGATGGCCGTAGAGAGCATATCGGCCGAAACGTTGTACAAATAACAATAAAGATGGGGACAATAGTCCGAATAACGCAGATAATACAAATGATTGTTATTGAATATGAATAGTTAATTTAAACCACATAATTGTGTATAAATTAGGAATACTTGTAACCATACAACTGTGTGCAAATTATTTGTATAAATTAGGAATACTTGAAAGCATATAACAGTGTGCAAACAAATGATTATATACAAATAAAAAGTACAATGGAACAAGGAAAATATGATTGCAATCAAATATTTACAAATGAATCAAATTGTTACATAATAATTGGATCCCCAATATATTTTTAAGGTAGTGTAGAAATCATTATGGCGATCAGTACAGCTGATGGCCTTGAGAGTGAGTGACAATGCTTGACCTCACTCTGACCTTGCCTTGCGGGATAAACCGTGAGAACCGGGAACCCCGATAGAAGGCCCTTCCGGTTTAAGGAGTAAGCAACTCAGTTAGTTAGAGTTAGAAGTTAGAAGCCAAGCTAGCAAGATGTAAGGATCCGCGCGCATTGTCTGGTCTGGAGATCTACGAATAAAGTAACATCATCGTAAATCGAAGTCTTGTGTTTATTACTAAAAACTAACAATGACACAGGGCTTCTGATAACAAGAAATCCCTAGTAACAGAAACCAGACCCGGAATCCCCAATAGAAGACCAGACGAGACCTTAGAAGATATACCAGGCCAAGATAGATGATAGACGATCAGAACCAAGCCGGCCAGAAGAATAGACGACAGAGTAAGAAGAAAGAGAAGTATATAACATATACCTATTTAGTGCCAGTAAAGAAGGGCTATGCAACAAAATTTGAGCATTAAATAAACCATGAGTAGTTGATATGCCGTTAAACAGATAAACAAAACAAATCTTAAGATAACCCCGTTCAGTTTAACAAGATGTAGCACATATAAAAGCCACTGTCTGTTACTTTGAATCCCACAAATCATGTCACATCATATCTAAGATACACTTTTCATATTTTGCATACCATAACCCCAATATATGTCTGCATCGTAGAGTATATATGTTGTCATCTCACGTAGTTAGCTACTAAAAATATTACAAATTGTAGTAATGAGCACAGTATAAAACATACTGGCATAATCTAAATATATATTATTTTTTATCCTAATTTCAAAAATTATCATAAACTTTTTCATAAAAATAGAATAATTAACGGAGTTTTCTATGTAGACTTTGTCATTTTAAATTTTAAACATATTGCTATAATCTAAATAGATTTTTGCAATTAGGATAAAGAATAAAATAATCATAAACTTTTTGATAAAGATTTGAATAATTAGCGGAGTTTTCTATGTCCAATTTTTCATTTTAAATTAAAATGAATGACCCCCGAAAGTAGGAAGCGCTTGTAGTGTATCGGTTATTGCCGTAGAATATGGACTCAACAAGCAGAGTTCAAGTCTATAACGAGACTGTTAGCATTTCATTTTTCGCTAATACTCCTTGGGAAAGGCATGAATCCATCTCTTCTCCCCTCAGCTATGGGTAAATCGTGACAGATTGGACGGCAATTTAGGTTTTATATATTTTGCTCTACTTAGTGTATTGGGCACATTTTATATGTTAGATTAGTTGACTTTTTCCGTTTTTTTCCAAAACTTGGGGTTATAAGCTTTGCCCCATACCCAGTTTCGACTGTGGGTCCGGCGAGCTTCGGCCGCTGGACCGGTTTGTTTATAATAATAGCGTCGATCCCAGGGGGCCATCCCCCCAGGCAACACCTGCCCCCTCGATTTAAAGGGGCAGGGCTGGGTTTATTGCCCAGTGCCTGAGGCGCCCCCCCTTGAGGGGGAATGCCGACGGGATAGACGCAATTTTTGCACCTGCCATTCCATGAGCTTCGGCTTGTGGGTGGTCCCACGTTAATAGGGACTTTGTGCCTGACCCGTACATGTGGGGTACGCGGTAAATAATATAAAAATTACTTCGACTGGGATTAGTGTGTGTCTAACGGTTATCTAGGAAATGGACAGGGGGGGTAGAGTTTAAATCCTGGACGAGGCTGCTTACATTTCAAATAGCGCTTATGCCCCAGAGAAAGGTATGCATCTAACTTTGGGTAAATAGAAGGACAGAGTGGGCTCTTTAACCTTGGTATGGCGACCAGTCGAGGAAAATTCTTAATACAAATCTGTTAAACTCAGCTTAAAAATTAACCGTGTGTCGCATTCGGCCCATGGTGGAGGGGTTGAGTAAATACTAAAGCCGACATTACTGTTGCTACTACCCGATGCTTCTCGGAGTATCTGCAGAATGTGGTGAAGTACTTCTAAGCAAAATATCTAAACACTGTAATCAAAAATCTTTCAAAACTAAATCATCCTTTACAAAATGTAAGATTTAACGAAAATTAGTTAGCTTAATTATTATTTAACTGGATTTTGGCTTTTTTTAACTTAATATATATATATATATATATATATTATATATTATATATATATATATATTCCTTTTTACTTAATATAGAGAAACTAAATTAATCTACAGTAGGTCTTTATAAATTATTATTTCGGTTCAAAGATCAAATAGATAACAATCTGCTTTTATTGAAAGTCAAGCTAAATTAGGACACCTGAAGTATGGATGACCAAAAAGTTTTAACAGAAATAAAAATCAAAGGTTTAGAAAGTAAAGGGTTTAAGAAGTAAAATATCCCTTATATATATATATAATATATTATATATATATATATTATATATAATATATATGTTGTTCTGGTTCCAACGGGAGAAAATTTAATATTTTATAAAAAGAAGAAGGTCCGCAAAATGTATTATATTCTCAGAAAAATATTTTTATTCTTTTTATCTTACATATGCGACACGTGTTTCTGATCTGTTGTCTTCTTCAGGCATTGAGTTATTATTTTGGCAGAATATGTCCGATATTTGATAGGTTGTGTGTGTTTCTGCAACTTTTCTATTATAATGGCTGTTTGATTATATATATATATATAATATATATATATAATATATAACCTAATTTGGGTCAGACACTACCTATCTAGGTTGCACCTAAAGGATCTTCAGGATATATATGGAGACAGATCCTTTAGGTGAAACCTTGGTAGGTAGAGTCTGACTCAATTTAGGTTTTCTACATTTTGCTCTACTTAGTGTATTGGGCACATTTTATATATTAGATTAGTTGACTTTTCCCGGGTTTTTTTGGGGAGGGGGTTCAAACCGTACAGATAATTCTGATTTTTTTTCTCCGTCTCCCTATTTGTAAATTTTATTTTCCGATTTTTTTTTTTTTTTTTTTTTTTTTTACTGTCTGAGTCATAAAAATAAAAGAGAGAGAGAGAGGGATAGAGAAGAGAGAGAGGGGGAGAGAGAGAGAGAGAGAGAGGAGAGATGAATAAACTGAGATAGATATAAACAGACTGACATAGATATATAGAATAATGAGCAGGCTAAGATAGATAGATAGATAGATAGATAGATAGAATGAACAGGCTGAGATAGATAATGAACAGGCTGAGATAGACACATATATAGATAGATTGATAAGTACTGTTTCTCATGGCGTCTTAGCTGAATGAAAGCCGCTAAAGAGTCAATATCATTTATCCAAACAATGTGTCAAACTCACACTGCCTTATTAAACTTGTCAACCATTCGAGTCGCATATCTTAGAACTGTTTATAATACCTACATACATACATAACATAACAATAGCCTAATCTTTATAGATCATTGCCGTCCCTCACAATCCTATAACTCCACCACCAGAACCCTTCCTTGCATGAGCCCTCAAATGACTCATCAAACCTGCTGCAGATCCACAAAGTTTGATGCAAATATGACATTTAAAGGACTTCCTTCCCGTTGAATGAGATGATTCAGATGAATCAGATGATAAAATGTGATGATTATGCACCATCATATGTCTCTTAAGACCAGAAGCTGACTTACAGACCTTGCCACAGATAGCACAAGACACATTGTTTGTTCCTGGAATTTGCATGGATTGACCCTGGTGAGATTTCCTATGATTGACATATCCAGCCTTAGAAAGCAAAATTCGACCACATTTCTGACATTTCCAACCCTCCATGTTCTCTCCAATATGACAGGTGTAACCCTTTCGAAGTTGACGCTTTAGGTTTTCATGCACGATTCTTTCACTCTCATAACTGGTACAACTATCATCCACATACATACATATCTGTGGGAATAGCCTTGTGAATGGGGGGCTAGATATATCTGTAACACTATTTACCCATAGCTTGGGGGAGAATAAATGATGGGTTCATGCTTTCCCCAATAGCTTTTGAAAGAAAAGAAAAAGGGAATAATAAAATTTCTTTATTTACTAGTCTGGCTCAAGAGCAGAATTTCGGGTCACCCAGTGAAAACCAAACTCACTAAAAATGATCTCATACCCTAGCCCGCTAACCATTACACTACACAAGCCACGACGTGCTCGACTACGACAGTGTAGTAAGAGGGTACGAACTCAAGTCGCACTATTACATTTCCTAATACTCTTGGGAAAGGTATGAACCCCTTGATATAGGTTAAATAGTACCACTACTGTTCTACAAGGATGGCTTTGGCATTAAATAACCAACGGAGGTTGATATTCCATCAAACAAAGAAACCGAATCGGAGTCAGCCGCAAACAGCTTTGTCCAGTATTTGAACTCAAGCCACCGAGTCCATTTCCAAAGACGATAACCGTTACGCCACACGCTTCCACAAATGAAAGTCGTACTGAAGACAGCAAACGACACAAAGATGAAAAGCCCCAAGTTCACACTTGTTGCACACCCCCTTCTTACACACACACACACACACCCCATATCCACCCCCATCCCCAATTCGGCACCATCCGATGTCTGATTGTTCCCGAAACTGAAACGAGCCGTTAAAAGGTCAGCATTTTTTTCATCCATTGAAGTTGATGTTCCTGTGCGCAATTGGATCAAACATAAAACCAGAAAATTCCTTTATGGACGAAATGAAATAGTTGATAAAAAAGCGCGGAAACAGATATGTACCATTGAAAAGTGACTAAGTTAAAAAAAATTTAACTAAATAGATATGAATTAAAGAGAACTAAATGTACTTCAGTCTTGATACTTTTATTTGGTCTAAAACTGAGTTTATGGGATTAGAGATCTTTTACCAACCCTTGTCATTCGCAAGAGAAATAAGTTAATCCATTTTTATACCAGTTCCATTATTCTATCTAATTAATAAAAAAATATAATTCTAATAATGAATAAATAGAAAATCTGTCTATTCATTTTTTAAACCTGTCTATTTATTCATTATTAGAATTATATTTTTATTAATCAGCAAATTTTCTCATTCAAGTTACATATATTAGAATCACTAGTACAAAATAAAAAACACCCTCCGGGCGATATAAAAATAGATTTTTGAAACATATTGCCTGAGGGGTGGGAGTAAAAAATTCAATGTCAGCGAGTTTGTACCCTAAGTAAGTAAAATCACCAAATTCATTAAAGGATTTAAAAATAAAACAATTTGAAATGTAAACTTTAAATATGTATTAAAATAAAACAAACTATATATAGATATATAATACCAGTCATGTATTTATTAAAACTTGTTTTAAAAAAAAACAATGAGGACTGTCTAATGTTGCATGTTCAATTTTGAGTGTATTTATTGAATAAATACACTCAAAATAACATAGAATAAATGTTATTCTATGTTATGACGATTTTGGGGTAATGTGACGTAAGCAGTGACGTAATTTTTGTTACAGACAAAAACCAGAAGCGAATCTCCATTATTAATAGATGTACAAATTGTATGTTTACTGTTTGTTTATTTATGAAATGTTAAGTTAAGTTTCTACATATAAGTTAATTTACTACCTCGTATTTTTAAGTTATGTCTAGTTTTTGGAAAAGGGCTAAGACTTTTTTTTTAAATTTATTATTTTCTCTGGTCTAAACCTGTTTCATAGGACAGGAGATCTTATTTAACAATCAACTCTCGGTGAATATGTTTGTATTTATTATAGAATACTAAGTCGAATTGGCAAGACAAGACGGCAAACAATCGTAACTGAATACGATTCTGAGATGCCGTAAAGACCACTGCAAAGTGGCAGGATTTATGGAGCCTCAGAGGACCCTACTAACCAAGCAGCCAATCAGGACTCAGGGAATGGACTCACCCAAATGCATGGGTGGACTGTTCTGAATTCCCATAAATACCAGTTGTTTTGACACTGGTGCAGTTGTGCTTGGCCAGTCACATTGCTCAAACCAATTGTTGACTGTCTAACTGACTTACTTCAATATTCATTTACTTAGCTTAGCTTAGATATGACACAAGGCCAGAAGTATGGGGCACCTAGTCAGAAGTGAACTCACAGTGGTTTGCTAATTTAGCTTGCTAAATGAGAATTGAAGTCATTAACAATGGTCTACAAATCTATCTTGCTAACCATTACACCACGTAAGGTACCCTAAGAGGATAACTATATAGTTATTTACTGAGCTTAGCTTAGATGTGGCACAAGGCCAGATGTTTGGGGCAACCTGTAAGAATCGAACTCACTATCAATGGTTCGATACTGGCCCTCAGCAACTCAACGTATGAGTAACACAGGGATCTGTGCAGTAAAATGAGGAGCTGATGGTAGGTGTGTCGCTCCACCTCGATTGTTTTTGGCAATTGAGGTGGAGCGACACACCTACCATCAGCTCCTCATTTTACTGCACAGATCCCTGTGTTACTCATACGTTGAGTTGGTGAGGGCCAGCATGTGTTACTCGCTACCCATTACACCACGTGATGTGCCCGATGAGTATGTTTATATGTATCTACTCCACCCAACAAACAGGATGTGATATAAGGTCATTTTTTTAAGAAAAGAGAAAAGAGAAAGGAAGAAAAAAAGGAAAAGAAAGAAGAGGAAAGAGAAAGGAAGAAAAAAAGGAAGAGAAAGAAGAGGAAAGAGAAAGGAAGAAAAAAAGGAAGAGAAAGAGAGGAAAGAGAAAGGAAGAAAAAGGAAGAGAAAGAAGAGGAAAGAGAAAGAAAGAAAAAAAGGAAGAGAAAGAAGAGGAAAGAGAAAGGAAGAAAAAAAGGAAAGAGAAAGAAGAAGAAAAGAGAAAAAGAAAGAAAGTTACCGTGTCTAGACTAATAGCCGGCTGCTTATTATTTACCTCCTTAAAGAGAGAAATGAAATGAGTTCATGCCTTTTCCATTAGCGCCAAGGGAAACGCAAACAGCCACATCCAAGATTTGAACTCGGCTCGCCAATTCCATTTTCTACAAACATAACCATTACACAAAGCATTTACACAACCACTCCATCACAGACAGGTTGCGGATAGAGCCCAGGTGGATGAGCAGTTCATGACATGCAATACTCCACTTTGGCCCTATCTTGGGCTAGACGGGCGGTCGGAGAGGCCCCATCCGATCAATCGGTTAGTCACGTCAAGCCCTAGCACCTATATGATTTTCCCAACTCTATTGCTCTTATGGCAAGCCCCAACCCCTTTTTATCATATGGGTGCTAGAAGGTGGTGACTGCGGGTCTACATGTCCTGGGAATGACGTTAAACTCTATCTGATGGTGAGGTTTCCAGTTTTGGAGGTTTGGGGAATGTGGAGCACCCCTTCATCACCATTGCTCCCTGGTCCACTCTGACCGGAGTGGTAGTACCTGTTAGGGTCCATCTATGCGTTAAATAGAAAAATGTATTCATAAAAAATTGTATTATCCATTAAGAATTGATTTATTTCAAAACTTTATCGGCATTAAATGACCCACTGTGGTTGATATGCCGTAAAACAAAACAAACCAAACCAAACAGACAGGATGCAACACAATGTCAATTTTTTAAGCTGAGTAAAGCTGATTTGAATTCAGATTTTTCCTTATATCGTCGTGGCCTAAAGTTGCTATCAGCCAGACAGCGAGGGAGTCTATCCCCTTTTCACAAGCGCCAGACCAAGGAGATTGATTTTGGCAATTGAGGTGGAGCGACACACCTACCATCAGCTCTTCATTTTACTGCACAGATCCCTGTGTTACTCATACACTGAGTTGGTGAGGACCAGTATCGAACCCGAAACCTTGTGGTTCCTAGTCCGACACTCTACCGACTGAGCTTGTTGCATGATCTATGGATAGCATGGATTATTGGCAACATCCTGTAATTCTGCGGGGACAGTTTCTTCATATCACGGGCGGCAGTTTCCATGGAAAAATACAGAGACCGGAAATCTCACATGTCCCGTGATTTTGAGTTAGTTAATCAGTTGCAGCTAACATGTGAAGTGAGAGAGACGTCTCTGCTTCGGCTGAACTCAGCGCGATGTTAGTTAGAAAAAGTCAAATAAAATATTTAAAAAGCAACAGGCGTTGTGATTGATTGAGCATGCCTTAGCTAGAAGACCGGCCAAGCGAGAAGATGAATAACCAACAAGAAAAACCAGACTAGACAAGATGGAATTGAAAGAAGACTAGAGATCACCAATGGCCGAAGTAGCAAGTTATGCATCTGCCCCTCTCTTCTCTCTCTCTCTCTCTCTCTCTCTCTCTCTCTCTCTCTCTCTCTCTGTCCGCAACATGTGTGGGTATGTAACACGCTAAACTGGCCCTGTTTCCTTATATCCTGGTCGCCTAACCAAGACTAAATAACTCAGTCTGCCTTACCAATAGCTGTAAGAAGAAGATATAGATTCGCGCCTTTTCCAAACGTATTTAGCGTGAAGGGAAACACAAACAGCCTTGTCCGGGATTTGAAATCAGATCAACGAGTCCATTTACTATGACGATAACCGTTACACGAAACCTGGGTATGTTTGTATGTAATTGTCGAACCCCTTGAACAGTTTGCAATACAAGGTCAATTCTTAAGCAGTTGTGAATTCAGAGTGTTCCTTCCCTTAGACCGGTTGCCGTACCTAGACTAAATATCCAACTCTTTCTTTGTATTTATCTCCTTAGAGAAAGAAATGAAACGAACTCATGCCTTTTTCCATTTCATACGACCATAAGCGTTACACGAAGCACGTTTTATTTATATATATATATTATTTGTATATATATATTTACCAACCCTTCCGCACGAGCAGGGTGCGACACAAGGTCAATTTCTTAAGTGGAGTTTAACAGGTTTGAATTCAGAGTTTTCCTTCTCCTAGACCGGTTGCCTAACTAAGGTTAAAGAGCCCAGTCTGTCCTAGTATTTCCCCATAGCTGGAGGGAGAATTGGATTAATACCTTTCCCAAGGGTATTAGCGCTAAGTGAAATGCAATTACCACGTCCAGGATTTGAACTCGGGTCGGCGAGTCCAATTCCCTGACTTTAACCATTACACCACGCGCTTTATTTATATATATATATGTATTTACCCAACCCCTCCGTCTCAGACAGGATGCAACACAAGGTCAGTTTTTCAATTTAAGGTTTCCCTTATCCTAGATAGGTTACTATACCAAGGTTAAATGAAACAGTCTGCCCTACTATTTACTCACAGCTGAAGGGAGAAGAGAAGTATGCATGCTTTTCCAAAGAGTATTAGCACCAGTTATAACGCAAATAGTCTCGTCTAGGATTGTATCTCTAGTCTCCGGTTACAATTCAAGGATTAGAGTGTAGTATCAGTGCCCTCTTCCGAGTGTATCTCCCCTACACTCCTGTCTTGGATCCGATATTAGCTGAAACTATCTTTTCAGTCGTGTTCTCGTTTGAAGACGGAGCAATTTTTATCGCTTTTATCGTTTCTCCGGCCATCATCAGTATTGTCTGAATGTTTGAGATGAAACACTTTCATTATTCCATAAAGTCTTATTCATTTCTGGGCAGCTTTCACATGAGATTTTGCAATAAATATTACTAAATTATTATCAATAACTGATAATGATTTATTTAGCAGTCTTAAAAGCTTATTTTTGATAAGAACAAAAATGCCATTGTAATAATGATTCATATAATGATCATATGATTATAATAACAACAGAAATTGCGTATTAGCTTAATAATAGTTATATTATTAATAATTATCAGAATTCTAGCATTAATAATACTGATTTATTCTGATGATTATAATGTATCCGATATCCAAGGATGTTTTTTTGTTTTTATGTAGTCATATACGCTACGGTCTAAAAACATTAAACACACGACTAATAAATATGATGAACAAGACATGCAGGAGAAGCAAAGACGAACTCATATGTGACGCTCTCCTGTGGACACCTACACATGGACGCATCAGGTTTGGTTTTGGTTTGTTTTGTTTTACGGCATATCAACCTCAGTGGGTCATTTAATGCCGATAAAGTTTTGAAATAAATCAATTCTTAATGGATAATACAATTTTTTTATTAACACATTTTTCTATTTAACCCATAGATGGGACCCTAACAGGTACTACCACTCCGGGTCAGAGTGGACCAGGGAGCAATGGTGATGAAGGGGTGCTCCACATTCCCCAAACCTCCAAAACTGGAACCTCACCATCAAGATAGAATTTAACGTCATTCCCATGACATGTAGACCCGCAGTCACCGCCTTCTAGCACCCATATGATAAAAAGGGGTTGGGGTTTGCCATAAGGGCAATAGGGTTGGGAAAATCATATAGGTGCTAGGGACGCATCAGGGTAGGTCGACCAGCAAAACTCTACATCAATCAGCTCTGCGCGGATTCTGGAGGCCGTGCGCAAGATTTGCCAGGGACGAGTGGTGAGAGAATCGTGGGAATCCGTGCTGTAAACGCGACCTGGTGATCATGAAGTTCTCACCCTCCTCGATTTGTTATGTTTGCATCAGTGTAAATATATAATTAGTTAGGTACCCAGGACCCGGTTTCAAATTCTACTTGAGGACTGACAAGGTTGGTTTGGTTTGGTTTCTTTGTTTAATGACATATCAACCTTCGTGATTTATTTAACACTTTGCCCATCAAATTTTCCCTACGCCTGTACCAAATTTTATTGGTATTTTTTACCTATATGATGGAATATTTCAAATGTCAATATATATATATATATATATAAATATATATATATATAAGGATATGAAAACAACACAATATGCTGTTAAAGTGAAAAGATTTTATATCAAATTCATAGCTAATATTGAACAATATTTCAGAGCTTGTTTGTACTCCGGACCTATCAATAGCGGAGACGAAAATAATATGAATTCAAAACGAAAACAGTGATGTTGCAAAAAAGTTATGCGGTAGTTTCAAATATAAGCACATCCTCCAATGCTTTTCTCGGTCAGCGACAGTCATGTATCTCTTATTGTAACAGTTTTTGAAAAAAGAAGACATATTTGAAAAAAGAATATATATATATGTGTGTGTGATATAAAATAAATTTATCACAGAAAATAAGAAATCTGCGAGACTCTTTTGCTTTGTCGGTCAGTCTATTTAAAAGTTGTTGAATGAAAAGTGAGTGTATCAATTCTTAAATAGACTGATCGACAAAGCAAAAGAGTCTCGCAGATTTCTTATTTTCTGTGATAAATTTATTTTTCCTCAAACTAACGAAAGCCCTGATGAAGATCTATTGAAACAGATCGAAACACTGCAGCGTAGGCGAAATAAACATTACTCGTTTTATGAACTTGTGTTTTTTCAATATTACATACTGTCGGATTCACTTCCACTTTTTCTTCTCACACACACCGCCAACTCAGCGTATGAGTAGCACAGGGATCTGTGCGGTAAAGTAAGGAGCTGGTGGTAGGTGTGGCGCTCCACCTCAGACGCAAAAAAAACAATCTCCTTCGTCTAGCGCTATTGGAAAGGGGATAGACTCCCTCGCTAATTGGCTGATACCGACTTTAGGCCACCCCGACGACTTTACTTTTATATATATAATAAGTCATCCACAGACACGTGTTTCGGCATATCATGCCTTTTCAGTGTGGCTAGACACAACTATCCTTGGGTAGGGTCGAACTCAGACTGACAGCGTGGTAGTCCGATATCTTATCCCCTCGCCCACTGACAGCTGAAGCGGGGACTGGTGTTTTTAAACTATTAGATACATAGGAATGTATGTATCTTTCGATCAGTGAGAGATCAAATTTCCGGAGAAATGATCATATATAAATATATACATATAAATATACATATGAATTTCCGGAGAAATGATCATATATAAATATATACATATATATATACATATAAATATATATATATATATGAATATATATATATATACATATATATATATACATATACATATATACATATATATATATATGTATACATATATAAATACACATGCATATATATATGCATACATATATATATACACATACATATATGTGTGTGTATACATACATATACACACACACACACACACACACATATATACACACACACAACACATATATATATATATATATATATAATGTAGTAAGTAAAGTCGTCAGGGCGCCTAATGTCGGTATCGGCCAGACAGCGAGGGAGTCTATCCCTTTTTCACTGGCTAGACCAAGGAGATTTTTAGCATCTGAGGTGGATCGCCATAACTACCATCAGCTCCTCACTTTACCGTACAGATCCCTGTGCTACTCATTCGCTGAGTTGGCGAGGGCCGGTATCGAACCAAGAATCTTGTGATTCCTAGCCGATCACTATACCGACTGTTAAATAATATATCTATATATATATATATTATTTAACTATCAATCTATCGTTGTCTTTTTCTATCTCTTTGTGTCTCTTTGTCTGTCTGTGTGTCTTGCTCTCATAATTAATAAAGATAACAAAGATCTTAATAAAGATCTTTGACTTGCATGCGTATCTATTAATAATGGAGATTCGCTTCCGGTTTTTGTCTGTAACAAAAATTACGTCACTGCTTACGTCACATTACCCAAAATCGTCATAACATAGAATAAAAAAAGTAAAAGTAAAGTCGACGGGGCGGCCTAAAGTCGGTATCTATCTATCTATCTATCTATCTATTTATATATATATATATATATATAATATATATATATTTATATATATATATATAGATAAATGATAGATAGATAGATAGATAGATAGAGTGAGAGAGAGGGGAGAGAGAGAGAGAGAGAGAGATGGATAGATATCTATATATA
>CM042165.1:18372518-18437518 GCA_023376005.1 Doryteuthis pealeii | reverse complement strand
TGCCATTTTTTATAGAGACTCCATGATAATTAAATCATTTGCTTTGTCTGTTTTTTTAGAGTTAGATTTTTTTTTATAAATAGCAGCTGCAATGAGTCGTTTTTTATTTTCAGTGCGAATCAAGATTCAGATTTCTTTAAAAAAAAAAAGAAGGTTTTCTAATCTTAAAGAATTACGATTGATGGTTGTGTTGGTTGGTTTTCACGACATGTCAATTATGGATTGTTTATGGAGTATTTATGGTTTCAATTAGTATCTATGATAATAAACATTTTGTAAACAATTATAGCTTCAAATAATTTGCTCATGTTTTTGATTTAAAGTAGTACTTACCCAACTTTTGTCATGGTAGGATGTGACCAAAGTTGGCAATATGGGAATCCAGCGAAATAGCTATTTAATATATGGACTGTGAGACTAATTGTAACCAACACACAATGGGACACCTTATATAATTTAAAGTATTCCATTAATAATTTTGTAAGCATTATATGTTTCAAGTAATTATTCCATTTAATAATAATTAATTAAATAATAATAATAATAATATAATAATAATATAATAAGCGAAATGAATAAGACCCAACAAAATAGTAAATGTAGACTTTGCAGTAATGAGATGAGACTGTAAACCATATACTCTGCGAATGTAGCAAACTAGCAAGAGATACAAACTGAAACGACTGGGTTTTGGGAAGGGTGATCCACTGGGATTAATGCAAAAAATTGAATTTGACCATAAACAAATGGTATAGATTAAACCAGAATCTGTTCTTGAGCATGAACGGCATAAAATTCTCTGGATTTGAAATAAAACGGATTACATTATCCAGCAAGAAGACCAGACTAGTGTTGTAAACAAAAGAAAGAATTGTCAACTGGTGGATTTTGCAGTGCAGAGATCAAGGGTGAAAGTAAGGAAATAAAAAAATGGACAAATATCTGGACCTGCCAGAGAACTGAAAAGTTATGGAATAATGAAAGTGAAAAGTGATACTATTATAGTTGTGGCAACTTGGAAAGTCCAAAAGGAATGGAAAAGGGTTGGAAAGTTTGGGAATAGAGGAGGATTGAAACCATCCGAACCTGCACTGCTGCAATCTTCAGAATACTCAGAAGAGTCTCTGGAGACCTGAGTAGACTTTGCTGTCATCAGACTCAGTGAGGACTCATCATCTAATGTATGTGAAAAATCAAAGGAGTAATACTAATAATAATAATAATAATAAAAATAAAATAATAATGAGTGCTTATAATTGAGCACTAACAATGCATAAGAAAATTATATAACGAAAAATAGATAAGGAACGCAATAGATTCTAATATAGGTTGTGTGAGACAGAGATAAAACAACAACAATGTATTAAGGCTAAATGTAGCAAACTAGCACACGAAATAAATTAGGTAAAAGTAGATTGGGAAGGTGATCTACTGGGAATTGTGCAAGAAATTAAATTTTGACATAAAAAATGGCATTTGCAAAAACAGAATATGTTTTGAAAATGAAACATATAAAAATTCTTGGGATATTGAGATAAAACGATTAACTTATCCCAACAAAGACTACCTAGTATTAATTTCTCTGAATGTTTTGAGATGAGGCTTGGAAGATTAGTATATTGCGTTTATTCCGGATAATTTTCCATTTCATTGTATTTGTACAACGGTTTCGGCGATATATCCGGCCTTTCAGGTATAAAAGAAGGTTCCCGATGAAAAGAATACCTGAAGAAGGCGGAGGTATTATCGGAAACGTTGTACAAATACAATGAAGATGGGGACAATATCCGAAAACGCAGATAATAATAGCTAGTATTCGATTAAACAAAGAAAAAGGAACTTGTATTCTGGTAATTTTTGTAGTTCCAGAGATACAGGGTAAAGATGAAAGAAAAGAAAACAAATAGACAAATATTAGATCATGATAGAAACTGAAACAAAAACTATGGAATAGAAGTTGAAGTGAATACATTGTAATTGGTGCACTTGGAACGGTCCCTAAACGTTTTTAGAAAACAGAACTAGAGGAATTGGAAACTAGAGGAAGAATGAGACCATCCATCAAAGTATTGTTAGAATAGCTAGACAAACGTTGTGAATTATTTTACTCATGTTGATATGAAAGCCGCAGAGATTAATGTGTTGGCATCTTTGTTGCGAGAAGATGCATGTAGTAATATCCAATTTTTTTATTGACTACGTAGCCTGAGCGGGTTATTATGGAGGGATGAGCTGTGCCAAAGCGAAAATCTTTCCACATGCCGCTTATGATTCAAAAGAAAGGTAGAAAAGCCAATGGCGTTTGGAGTGTCGAGGAAGTTGCTGGGTAATACTGAATTTAGCATCACACGCCTTAGGGACTCCGGCTCCGGATTTAGTATTCGGGTTTACTCTTAGCCTTTCCTTGGATGAGGTAAACCGGTAGGCAGCGAAATTTTGTAATGGCTTTTCTTGTCCTTGATGGGTTGCCAGCCAAAGGCTAAGGGAGCCCCTTCTGAACGACAAACTTATGTTGATCAATAATATCATTTTAATTTAAAAAAAAATACTCATCATTAGATATTTTTCCATTCACTAATATATATTATGCGGTTATACGGGGAGCAAACATTATCCTTTAGGCTCTGCTTTTTGGTAGTGGCAGCTAAAGATATAATTAATGTACAATGTCGTCCAATGTGTGAATTTGTGCTTAAAGTTGAAACTCGCTATAACGTTCAAAAGCAACCAAAAACAATTTGTTGTGCAAAACACGCAATTTAATAAGTATATTAATCAGATGGTTAAAATTTTTTTTCGAATTGCAAGAAATCTCGACGAATAGCAAGATTAAGATAGGTCGAAACCGTGTATTCTGAGGCCGTGACTCTAAACCATAGGACAAATCCGGTGAGTAGCACTAAGAGAAATATTATTTATCTGACTCTAACAATCGATTTTTTTAACGTGGGGAACACAAACAAACAAGGTTTTATGCATGGCGATGCAAAAATACTGCGTGTGTCAGAATTCCTTTTTAGGGGCGACACAGGCTCCGTGGAACTAATCGATATTACCTTTGAGGTGAGGGGAAGATATCCGGGGTGGATAACTTCACTACCCGGATGAGAAGCTGAGACATGTCTAGATAGGCAAGCTCGACACTCATACATGCAGTTCATATCTTCAGACCAGCTAAAGTACGGAGTGCATAAATTGTGCTACGTTACAAAAATTACAATTGTCTCACTTACAGAATTCGAATTGTGCTCACGTTACAAATTAGCGAATTGTCTAGTTACAAAATTACGAATTGTATCTCAGTTACAAAATTACCGAATTGTACTACGTTACGCAAAGTATTGCAACGACTCTCCTGATATTTGTGTCATTTTAAAGAAGTTCAATGGAAGATAAATGAGAGGTTCAAAAGTGATTTGAGTTACACATTCAGTTTAACTTAAGTATTTTCAATTAGCGAGTGTACAAATCAGTCAACATTAATTAAAGTATTTAAAGGTTGGATTAAATATAATTAACAGTATTAAAGATTAATATGTATACATTGACCTCGAAATTACACTGTTTTTTTTTACGAGTGTTTTTTGTTTATATCAACCTATGAGTGTACTTTCAAACCAGCATTTAACTTTTGCCTATTAAACGCCCGGGGCCTCTTAAAACAGTTGCAATCACTCAAGCGCTGGTAGCACTATTCTTAATTGAACGAAAGGACCTCAGATTAATAAAAATAGGACTTTATTGATAAAATGGTTCTGAGGTGAATAGATAGGGAACTTTGAAATATAACATCATAACGGTAAAAATACAAGAAATTTGTAAGCCGTAGGAAATTTAGTATGCAAGAGTTAACTAATTTGAAAAAAAAAAAGCGTCTTCTATTGATTGTAATTTCATTTGCATTGTCAAATTGTCTAGATTAATATCACATTTAAAACATTTTTGTAGTATTTTAACATCTATTTCGATCCGTATGTGAACGAAGGTCTGTTTTAAAAAAGCGGAGTTTAACAGGTTTGAATTAGAGTTTTCCTTTCTAGACCAGTTTCCATATTAAGGTTAAAGAGCTTAATTGCTCTGTATTTCCGCATAGCTGGAGGGAAGAATATTTTGATTCATACTTTCTCAAGGGTAGGTATTTACTAAGTTGTCAGGGTAGAATGGTACACAAGGTCGCAGTAGGGGATCAAGATGAGGACGAAAGTCGCTTTTTCAGTGTAATGGGTCTTCTAGACGAGCTTGCTAACATTGCACAGATGGGAACACCTAACCTTTTCCCAAGGTAATTACTATGTTGAATGCCATCAGGATTTGAACTAGGTCGTTGTGTTATTTCCTAAGGATAACCATTCACGAGAGCACCTCATACATTTTAAATGTTGTAATGTAATCAATTTGTATTTGGATAAGCAGTGTAAATACTTTGTGTTTTGGTAGTAACACATGATGAGATGAAATATTATAGTAATAATAAGTGTTATAGAGTAAGTTCTCATAGTATATAGTAATAGTATGTACATTTATTATACTATTCAAATGATAATTACATAAATATATAATAGAATGAAAATAAATAAAATTAATGAATGAACGGCTAAATGACTCTTACGGCTTTCGCGTGGGTTTTAAACAAAAGAACACACGAGAGCGTGTTTATAACATAACAAAAAAATAGACATAAACAAAACGCGTCATTTATGGAATTACGTCTCTGAGATAAAGTTTATACTTTGAATGATTTAAGACAAAAAATTAACTTTTTTGTTTTATTTTTTATGTGCTTGTAATTTGCTTTCAAGAAATTGTTAATATATTATGAGTGTTTTATTCTTATCATTCTATTCTCAGTTTATTCAAATTTTTTTCGTATTTGTTTGTTTATATTGTATAGTTATTTTTTGTATTTGCAAGATAATCAGTGAAGATTTGAGAGTTTGACATGTTGTCTGATTGAATAGGTGAGATGTTGTGCAATAACTCCCAGCACCTCGCACCTCCACAAACTCCTCAACCTCCCGTGCCAACTCTACCACCGGTGGAATGATTGACAGAAGTCAATCATCGACCTAAAAAAACTAGGAGTATCCTTGTTGTTGGCTGTTCTAATTCAATATAATATTTTATTACATTAACTTAAGTCTTGCATCCGGAAGGTGTATAATTTGTTGGTTTATAAAACAGATAAAGAAAAAAAAGCAATTCAACTTTTTCACTTTAAAAAGATAGGAGATATTTTTGTTTATTTAGCAATCTGGTCTCAAATATTCTTCTATGATTTTCTATTTGGGTGTTTTTAGTAATCACAGTTACACTGCCCTGCATTATGATCTATTTCTCTTACAGTCATCAAGAAAAGAAAGTTTTTATTTTGTTTTGGCGTGTTTGTTGTCTTTCCACTTAAGTAACCCTGATGCCAACATGAGTTTGAAAAATCACTCCCCTCTTTTATTTCAAAAAATCCATATATTTCTCAACCCTACGTACGAAGGGTGTGACACAAGGTCAATTGTTAATAGGAGTACAGTGATTGGAATTCAGTTTTTTCTCTAATTGGTTGCCAAACATTTTTTGTGACACAAAAGTCAATTGTTAATCATGAGTCAGCTGATGGAATTCAGTTTTTTCTTTCTAAATTGGTTTGCCAAACGCAAATTTTTGTGACACAAGGTCAATTGTTATAGGAGTACAGCTGATTGGAATTCAGTTTTCTTCTAAAGATTGGTTGGCAAACAAATTTTTTGTGTACAAACACGGTATTGTTAATTAGGAAGTATACAGCTGATTGGAATTCAGTTTTTTTCTAAATTGGTTGCAACCAATTTTTTGTGACAAAGGTCAATTGTTAATAGGAGTCAAGCTGATTGAATTCAGTTTTTTCTTCTAAATTGGTTGCCAAACAAATTTTTTGTGACACAAGTCAATTGGTTAATAGGAGTAAGCTGATTGGATTCAGTTTTTTTCTAAATTGGTTGCAAACCCAAATTTTTGTGACACAAGGTCAATTGTATAGGAGTAAGCTGATTGGAATTCAGTTTTTTCTTCTAATGGTTGCAAACAAATTTTTTGTTTTTGTAGAATATTGGGATAGGCTAAGTGTTAAAAACAGGTGTCCAGCATTGAGGAAATATGATATGAACAAACAAAAGGTAATTTGGGAGAAGATATTGTAATTTCATGTAAATATACAGGCCATATCACCCTTCAATCTTTTGGCTCAGGTTGGACTATGTTAAAGTTAGACATTCCCAAAATTTTTGAGCTCCAATTCCAAGATTGGCGGAGTTATGTTCGATTTTTGCTCTCCAAATTTGAGGGGGGTGCGATAAAATGCGATTTTTTGTCCCTGGTTTGTCTGTAAAAATGAGTTCTAGTTGGTTTCCCTTTTGAGGATGCTCGGGACGGGAATAAATCCGACGCTGTCCTTTAGGTGATAGGAGGGTGGTGCCATTGTAAAAGGGAGGACCGAGTTTATTTTCTGGTGCAATAAACGATTTGTATATAATAATAATAAAGATGGTCGCCGGTTGACCGCGGCCGGCGAGCTTCGGCGTGGCAGGTTCTGTGTATATATCGTCGATCCCAGGGGGCATCCCAGGCACACTGCCTGATTTAAAGGGGCAGGGCTGGTTTATTGCCAGTCTGAGGCGCCCTTGAAGGGGAATGCCGACGGGATGACGCATTTTTCCTGCCACTCCAGAGATTAGGTTGTGGTGGTCCCCGTTAATCGAGGGACTTTGTTGCCTGACCTAAGTGGGGTAGCAGTAAATATCATAATAATAAAAAGATGAGGACACATATGTAAAATCTGAAAGATATAAATGTTACATAATTCTTGCGGTTGCAATAAGATTATTGTCATCCTGTAATTCTTGAGGGGTGACTTTCATTCATGGCGGTCCTTCATGGAAAATACAGAAGCCGCCAACTATATGATGTAGATGGGACTTTTTTGAGTCCCAGTTTGCAGTTGGACGTCGGCAGAGGGTCGCTATTTTATGCCTCTGTCTAAAACTGGACTAGCGCGCTATGTTAGTTAGAGGATTATGTATACGTTAAGGAATAAGTTTGGATAATTAATATGTTTCTTGTGGTTATGAAAGGCTTGGTAAAAGATAGAAATGAGACACAGCAAGACATCGTAAAGAAACCAGACCGAAGTCCCAAGTCAATTCCAGAGCAGATCTGAAGATGCCAAGACCAGTCAAATAGTGATAAAATACAAGAGATCAGAAGCAAGCCGGCCAGAAGACAAATACGACGATATAAGAAGAAAGAGAGATTATATAACATTGTATTTATTTACCGCGTACGCACTTGTATCGGGTAGGCAGAAGGCCTATAAGTGGGACAACACAAACGAAGCTCATGGTGGCAGGTTGAAAAATTGCGTCGTCCGTCGGATTTCCTCAGGGGGCGCCTCAGGCGCTGGGCAATAAACCAGCCTGTTTAAATCGAGGGGAGGTATTGCCTGGGGGGATGGCCCTGAGGATCGCGCTATTTATTATAAAATAATCGGTCCGGCGAGCTGCACGAAGAGATATATAAATTATAATTATTAGTGCAGTGAAAGCGTATGCAAATAAATAACAGTCGTCTAGGATTTGAACTTGGATGGCTGGTTCAACTTCCTAGGGATACGTTGACGAAACGCAATCCTTAAAAAAGAAGAAAAAAAGTCTGGTATATAAAATTCAAATCATTTATTATCGACCATATTATCCAACACTTAGATTACGGTTTTCTGACTTCGGCGATGATGGGAGCGGTGCATGAATCATCTGTTTGTTATTAGCGGTAATCGGATCGATTTTTGTTGGTCTAATTTGCTCAGGACGTTTTTTAATTTATTTTTTTTTATTTATTCTGACGTAAAAACGGATAAAATAGAACAGTTTAATAAAAATTAGTTGCTGCTACGTAAGTTGGCTGTTTAAATCTCTGATCTCTGTCACGTGTGCAAAATTGAAAGTAGATATTGCGTTGGGTTAAGACGGGGAAGGAAAGAATGATGAGGGGTGCTAAATTGGGAAGAGAGAAGGAGAGAGAGAGAGAGAGAGAGAGAGAGAGAAGAGAGAGAGAGAGAGAGAGAGAGAGAGAGAGAGAGAGATGGGAGATGGACGGGTTGTCTGTATTTAAGGCGAAGAGGGGGAGGAGAATGATTATTGAAAATTGTTTGTAAAAGGAAATTGGAGGGACTATTTTTGAATTGAAAGATTAGAAAAAATTGAAACGGGAAAAGAAGGAATTTTGCCCATTATTTTGTTCTTTTTTTTTTTATTATGAAGAGAATTTTTTTATTTTATTTTACAAAATTTTAGAGATTTATAGACTGGTAAAGAAATGGTTGAATTATAAGGATCTGGCAGATTGAGTGATGGTGGAAATAAGAAAGAGAGAATCATGTGAAGAGAGAAAGGTTAGGAGGAAAGAAGCTATAAGAAAAGAAAGAAAGAAAAAAGAAGAAGATAAAGAAATAAGAATTAATGAATGGAAAGAAAGGAAAGAAACATGAAAGGTTGAAATAATGATCGAAATGATGCGTAATGAAATATTATAAATGAAAGATAGAAGAAAAGAAAGAGGAAAGAATAAAAGAGGAAGAAGAAGAAGAAAAAGAAAGAACGAGTAAGGAAGGAAGAAAGATGGTTTATGAAAAAGGATGACGTATATAAAACATCGTTTGTCTATATTATTATGCTTCTAATCTATCTAAGTTTGTCCATATTATCTATCTATTTATTTATCTTCTATCAATTATCTATCTAAGTTGTCATATTATTATTATCTAGTTTGTTCTGATTATTATTATCTATTATCTATCTATTATTATCTATCTGTCACATGTTGTCATATCTATATATGTCTATCTAAGTTTGTCATGTCTATTTATCTATTATTAAGTTTGTCCATATCTATGTATCTATCTATTATTATTATATTATCTAAGTTTTGTCTATTATCTATGTCTATCTAAGTTGTCATATTATCTTCTATCTATATATTAAGTTTGTCATATCTATTATCTATTATCTATCTATTAGTTTGTCAGATCTTCTATCTATATTATCTATCTATCTAGTTGTCATATTATTATTATCTATTATCTATCTTATTATCTAAGTTTGGTCATATTATCTATATATCTATCTAAGTTTGTCCATATTAATTATCTATTATCTAAGTTTTGTCCATATTATCTATATAAGTTGTCAATAATATTATTATCTAAGTTTGTCCATATTATCTATCTGTTATTATTAAGTTGTCTACTCTTATTATCTATCTATCTATTTAAGTTTGTCATATTATCTATCTATCTATCTATCTATTAATTTGTCCATATATCTATCTATCTAAGTTTGTCCATTCTTTATCTATTTTATCTACTATTATCTATAAGTTTGTCAATATCATCATCTCTCTATCTAAGTTGTCATATTATCTATTAATTTGTATAATATTATTATTTAATTTTAAGTTTGTCCATATATTTTTCTATCTTCTAATGTTTATTATATCTAATCTATATCTTTATTATTAGAGTTTGTCTACAAGCATGAATTATGATTCAGATTCATACGAGAATCATATTCGCAGCAGTTCGACACATGCAAGTTTTTTTTTCTAAGCTAGAAAAAAATAATTTGAATTGAAAAAAACCGTCTTGTTGGCGCGACTTTTTCAGTATTCTGGGTTTATTATGATTCTAAACGTGAGCATTAATTCTGTGCTTAATAGAGACGACTAGAATTTTCTCTCATCAACAGTAATGTGCAGCCGAATGATTAGTACCAGACATGCATCTGTGACATTTGCATTAGATCAACATTTTAGCACTGCAATTTGCATTGCATTATGTGTCACTCTGTGTGATTTGTATACATCCGGTCGCGTGTGTTTTAAGTGTAAGTGTACATACACCATAACCTGAATAATCTTGCATTCACTGTGATTTTTGGTGCATTTAAGGTTTTTAAAGGTAAAATAGAAAAGTTGTGAGAAAAAATACTAAAAGTAAGAATCAAATCGTATTATATAGGGATTTCGGTGTCTGTCTGTCTGTCTGTCGTAAGCGAACTACTCAATGTATAGTCACAATATAGGAATTGCGTAGAGTTTTTTTTTTTCAATGAGTTTTTGATTTTATAGTCAAATCATTAATATATAAGAATAAATTTATTTATTAACGAGGTCTTATGAAAATTGTGTTTATATATAAAAGAATAATGACAGGATAATAGAAGGAACAATGAGATAAGATAGGAGAAAAGGTTTACTAAGAGCAAAGATTAAAAGGTAACAGAGAAATATGGAAGGCAACAATGAGTATTAAAGCTGAAATAAAGGTTTTATAGCAATAGATTAAAAGGTGGAACAGAGAAATAATAGGAGGAACACATGAGTATTAAAATATAAACGTGGTTAATTGCATCTGATTTTAACACAGGGTTTTAAATAATATTTACTTGGTGTTGTTGATCTCTAATATTATTATTTATTTTTCAGCGTATAAAAATATTTTATAAATGATTATAGGAAGCAATTAGATTAACGTATTTGAGCATATAGGAGCAACTTTTTTTCAAAAGATTTTAGGCTCAAAAATTTGCCCGGCGTACTTATACATGTAAGGTGAAGTTTGAGGAGACTCCGTGCCTAGGCTATAATATTAATGATTTCCTGATATTGAGATGTTTTGTGTATGCTTATTGTTGCTGTACTGCAAATTGTTATAACAGTATTTCTGCTTGTGTAATGCACAGCTGACTGTTTTAATATATGCTTAATACCTAAAAACTTTTTTTTCTCTGAATCTGACCGCTGAAATGGGGTGCTCTTTATCCGTGCGTCTTTTATCGTAAATAGGTATTAAATAAGTTACTTTTTTTTCTTAAGGCTTGTGTTATTTTCGTTAGTCTTTCTATTTAATATTTAATTACATAAATCTTTATAGCTAACCAGGGGGGATATTCTGCTAGTGAATATTATTTGAATTTAATCTTCAACGTGTAGTCAATTTTTTTTATCTAAAGTATTTTTTTGCCTCCCGCCGGCACGAAGCTTCGGCAAAGAAAAGAGAAATATAAAAATATATATATTTAAAAGGAAACGGAAGCGAGGCTTTCCGGTAAGAAGCAGGGAGAAGATTAAAGAAATATGATAACAAATGCCGTTATCAGATAAAGATAAGATGCGTAGGAGTACTATAATTAAAAGGCTGAGGGTTGAGCCGCTGGGCAGTTAGACCGGAGACAGCGGAGGAAAAGTAGCGACCAGACGTCAGGTCATTGAGCCAAGCTGTGGGGACCCACTCCATTTAATCACCATGCCAGTTTCATTCATAGTAGTGTCATTGTCCAATGCGTCATTTCATNAGAGTGGTGGAGAGAGAGAGAGAAAGACAGAGACAGAGAATGATGAGCATGGAGATATGACCAGAATATGATTAGATAGATAAATAAGATAAAGATAGATAACATGAGAGATATGAACGAAGACAAAGATAGAGGAACATCAGAAAGAAATATATATATATATATATACTATGAGAGAGAAGAGAGAGAGAGAGAGAGAAGAAGAGAGAGAGAGAAGAGAGAAAGAGAGAGAGAGGAGGGGGAGAGAGAGAGAGAAAGACAAGTACATGAGAATGATGAGCCTGGAGATATACACAGATATATATGATAGATATGATAAATAATAGAATATGATAGTAATTGAGAGATAGATGAGACGAAGACAAAAAAGATAGAAGAACGATCGAGAAAGACATATATATATATATATATATATATATATATATATAATATATAATATAATATATAGAGGAGAGAGAGAGAGAGAAAGAAGACGGAACAGAGATATGAGGCTGAATAATGCCAACAGCATAGTAGATAGATAGATAGATAGATATGGTTGAAATTTAGGTATCTAATATTATTCTCTCTCTCTCATCCTCTCTATATATATATTATATATATTAATAGATCTTGAAGAGAAGAGAGAGAGAGAGAGGGGGGATAATCATAGAAAATAGAGAGTTATCAATCTAGATAGATAGATAGATAGATAGATAGACTGCACCATCAAAGACTGAGACATGCAAAGAGAAGAACAATGAGAGAGATAGAGAGGAGGAGCGATTAGCAGGCTTAGATCAGTAGTGATAGATAGATAGATAGATATAATATAGATAATAGATAGCGATCGGATTGAGATTAATAATATGGTAGAATGGGGCTAATTCCCATTGCATCGTTGGCCTGCCAAACAGATCTCTCTTACTGCTGTGATAACAACTTTAATGTGCAAGATTTTAATCGAACTTCCTGAACGATCTAACTGACTCTCCACACAACAAAAACTGGGCCCTTGCAGTTTTTGTTACAGCCGACATAACATTCACTAACCTTTTATACAGGCTCGACAACCCATAGCACGAATGCATCTGCTTGGTCTTTTTCCCTTTCATTTCTTTTTTTATTTCTTTTTTTTTTTTTTACTTCTTTGTTTTTTTCCTGTTGTTTTTTTTATTTCCTCTTTTTTTTTTTTTTCATTATATGATTGGTCGTAAACATTCCTTCGGGAAATGTGAAAGAGCTTTCATCGGCTCTTTAATTGACGACTGAATTTTTCATACATTTTAGACTGTTCTCTAAAAATATTTCTCGTTTCAAGGGAGCAAAATGAAATACTTAGATTTGATATATATAAAGTAAAGTCGTCGGGGGGCCTAATCGGCTATCGGCCAACCGCGAGGGTCTTCCCTTTTCACTACCCTAGACCAGGAGATTTTATGATCATCTGATGTGGAGACGTCACCCTAACATCACTCCTCTTTTGAACCGCACACGATCCCTGTGCTACTCATACGCTCCTTTGGCCGGGGGCCGTATCGAACCAAGATCTAAAGATTCCTAGCCAACACTCTACTCCCGACGACCGGACAGCAATACCGCCCCTTGGGGTTTATATTTAGGGGTAAATATTATGATTAGCTGGGGGGGGGGGGGACAAGCAGGAGATGATAGATAAAGATAGATAGATAGATTATTAATATATAAGAATTTTCTCGTTAATGCTTTAATTAATGGACTAATATTTAGATTAGGCTCTAAAATTAGTCAGTTCTATAAAAATTTTTCTCGATGAAACTGTTTAATTATGGACTAATATTTAGTTAGCTTCTCTAAATTTAAGTTTCATATAAAAGTTCTCGTAATATGTTTACAATTAATGACTATTTTAGTTAAGCTTCTAAAAGATCTTCTTATAATGGAGTCCTGTGTTTTCTGTCTGTAACCGAAACTAATATACTACTAATGTCACAATCCCTTAGTATTTGCCATCACATCTACGTGATTATTTTTAATAACACATCAATATTAATAATTGTTTTCATTTAATTATACTGTTAGCCACATATAAATATATAACACGCAATTGTATTATATATACAAACAAAAAGCGGTGTACGTGTCAACGGGAAGGTAATTTGCCATATTGATATTAAAATTTTGATTTTAATAAATATGTGTTGGTATTAATTGATTTCTAATTGTTTGGCTTTTTCGCAATGATTATGAAACAAATCTCTTCAATAAATCTTAAAAGACATCCTTTAACAAGAAGAAATAACTGTATTTATTCTTATACCACTAACTAATTGTTAAATTAGGAAAAATTAGTATGAGAGACGAGATGATGGAAGAGTAAGTTCAATCTTTTATCTGCATTCTTATAAGTTTCATTAGCCTTCCAATTTAAATTATCTTTTATTACATTAAAACTTAAATACTTGCACCCGAGGTGCATATATTGCTTAGTTTCATTAATATATTTCTCTGTATATTAGCTGGCATCGCAGTCTCAGGAATATATTTTTCCCTCCCAGATTTATTTTTTTTTTGGGGGATTAATTCTTCTCTCCGATCACAAGCCTGCAAGTGCGTGGAGACCCTGTGTGCTCAGTGACACCCAACCCCTCTTTCCACTCGTTGGTGTGACTTCCGAAGAATGTGAACCAATAGTTTGGTGCCATTCGGTGCCAGTTCGGCGCAGGAGTTGCCACACGTCTTACAACTGAACTGCCTAACGAGTCCAAGCTGGGTTTTCTGTCAGAGTTTCTTTTCCTTCCCAGAGAATACTCCAACAAGGTAGCGGTGGAGAATTAGTTGGATTCATACGCTTTCCCAAAGGGTGCTATGTGAATGCAAAAAGCATCCTGTCTACTATTACCATAGGTTCAAAGGAAGAATAATTGGAGTCATTCCTCTTACCAAGCTATTAAGCGCTATGGACAATGCAAATATCTCCGCTGGATGACTCGGATCGCCGCGTCGTTTCCTACGATATATAACCATTAATAGAAACAATCCTCGATGTAAAAATAGTAAAAGAGAATTTTTGAGGTACAGAAGTGAAGTAAAGTAAAAGTTATAAAGTCTGCCGTGACATATCATCAGTATCAGTGAACAACGAGGAAGCTCTGACCCTTTCTCAGCGCTAGACCAGTGTGATTGTTTTGCTGCAGGTGCGAGTGCGACCTTACCGTCAGCTCCTAGATGCTTCTTAACCGCCAGATCAGATTAACCCAGCTGTGTCTACCTCAAGCACTGAGTTGGCGGAGCGACTGTATCGACACCCGAACCTGCGATCGCTTCGGCAAGATATCCTACTTGCCAATCGTCCCATCGTATAACCCCCAGCAATCTCCGCACGGCATCAGAATTCCGACAGACTGAGCAATTTAGACGCTTTTTCCTAGCGGCAGATCCGGTGGGATTTGTTTTGCTGAGGTGAGTGCGACACTTACCGTCACTCCTAGATGTTTAAAACGCACAGATCAGATACCAAAGTTGTCTACTCATCACTGAGTGGCGAGGACCGGTATTCGACCAGAACCTTGCGATCGCTTTGGGCAAATGCTCACCGACTAAGCTAAGTACAAAAAAACATCATTAATTTGTTCTTACCTGTCTGAGTTATTTTAATATTCGCAGGAAGGACATTTATTCTTAAGTTTGTCCTTTGTATAGCAATTTTCATCTTGAGTAATTATATGAACTTTTTTTTTTACTTTCCTTATGCTATGACATGAGGAGTAAACATTTTAATTGTGCCAAAACTTAATTGTAGAAATTAGGAGTGGATTCTTTTGTGAGATGTTACTTAAATCTTCCCATCTCTAAGGCAAAGAAAAAGCTGGCGGCAAATATTAAAAACTTTTAGAAAATCAGAAGAACTTTAATGATTAATTGATGATTTTTCGGCACACATCAAACTTCATCTATGTTATTTCTCATAGGGTTAGGAATTCGAGTTCATGTTGTTTTCTATTATTATTATAATAAATTTTGATATTATTGTCGTTTCTTGTATGAATGTGTGGCGTAGATACAACTGGCACTGATTAGAATAGGAAATTGGAAGTATTTGTCGTAGAAATTAGTTTGTTTAGTTAAGCTGACAATGTGAAGCGACACAGGAGTTATTAAATATAGGAAATACTTTAAAACACTACAACTATGTGAAATCATTATTTAGATGATATTAGAATATCAAATCATGCACTCTCACAACACTTAAGAAACACTTAAAGGTAAATATATCAATGTACAATAGAACGCATCGCCTAACTTTAGGCATGAAGTAAACCTGAACAGTCTGCTGCCGTTAAAACAATCATCATGGACATTTAGCAGTCGGGTGGGGTGTTGGTTGATTAGTTTACGGCATGGGCCTTTGTCGGGGTTTTTTATGCGAATATATTTGGTTTTATAAATTCTTTGCCCTGGCTTATAAAGCATTTTTTCGAACCATTTTTTCTTAATTATTTTTTTCTCTTCAACCCATAGATGGGGCCCTAACGGTAACTACACTGCTGGGTTAGGTCGGAACCTGGAAGTAATCCGGTCAATGAAGGGGTGCTCAAATCCTCAGAGTCCAGAATTGGGGACTAGGTCATTCATGTCAATGCTCGCGCCTACCACGTACAGCCGAGAAGAAGAAATAAAGTCAAAACTCCTATATTACCCCATGGTGTTGGTGATTTTTCTTAATCCGACTATACATACTTCGCTACGTGGACCATATATACCCGCAACGACTACTAACATACACGGATTTAGGAGTAGCGAGAAGCGCTATATGTAACATATAGCCATTTGGGAGTCAGTACGTAACAGTTAAAAATTTAGAAGCGCTTTTCGTGTAATGTCTATTTTTCACACACAGAAGGAACTGTAAAGTTTTTACAATCAAACACCTTTTAGCCTGAAATTTCATAATAATTTGTTCAATGTTCAGGCAGTAATAGAAGAGTTACGGGTGTAGGGAAAGTGCTGTTTATAAAAACACATAAACATAATAAGTATGGAAAATAGGAAAAACCAGGGGATGGTGATTTACTGATGAATGAATAAGACTAGTTATGCCTACGTTTCGAATGTTTCGGTTTTTAATATATATTGAATGTCATCAGGGCAATATTAAGGGAGCGATATTCACGAAAGCTGCTTCGAAAATGTTAAATATTATTTAGTTATCATTAACGGCGTTCCTTTTTCTTTTCAAATATGGGTGACGTCACCCACACATCCACACACACCAACACACACAATAATTAATATATTATATATATATATAATATATATATAATATGTTCAATTTTATCCCATCTTCAAAAAGGGAATTTTTCTGATTTTTGCATAAAACATTTCACACACACCACACACACAGACACACACCACACACACACACGACACATCTAAGCCAGCAAACACCAAACAAACCCCGGCATTTTTTTTTGGTTTAAAAAATACTAAATTCTGCCTAGGGAAACAAGGAAATGATAATAATGGACAGACCAGACCAGACAAGACCAGACAAGACCAGATGATAATTAGATAGATAGATAGATATGAATACAGAAAGACATGAACCGAAGGTTGATAGTTATGAAAAGGCTAAAAATTGCTTGATTTGAGAGGCTGAACGTGAAGGCTTATGTGGTTTTTTGTTATTAATTTTTTTTTTTTTTTTTTTCGTTTCATAAAGTTGCATTACACAGACGAAAGAAGAGAGGAGAGAGAGAGAGGAGAGAGAGAGAGATGAGAGAGAGAGGAAAGAGGAGAGAGAGAGAGAAGAGAGGGGAGGGGGGGTGAGGGGAGGGAGTAGGAGGTTTAGCCATGACTGATGGACAGAACAGACGAAACGGAAAGCTGACAAGCGCTCACTTAAAGGCCAAATGCCAATCCTTAACAAAAGGATCCATCCGATTGCAGTTGAATGCGATTTCTTCCTTTGATGAACGAAACAGATTTACAAATTACCCTAACCCCCCCCCCCCAAAAGGATGGCCAAATGTGAGCCACTGACCAGCCTCGACTCACCAGGCTTTTTTCCTTGTGACTTTTGTCAAGAAGAATTAAAGCCCGTGTCATATCATCAGTATTATCGTTTCCAAAAAAAATCCGGAAGGAGAGAGAGAGATGAGAGAGAGAGAGGAGAGAGAGAGAGGAGAGAGGGGGGAGGGGGGTTGGCATATTGTTAAAGAAGAGAAGTTTATTAAGCAGAATCAATAGGCTGATTATCTAATCTATCTATCTATCTATCTATCTATCTATTCTATCTATCAGTTTTCTCGTGTATCTAGTCTGTTTCTATCTATTATCAATCATCTATCTATCTATCCCCAGTCTCAACACTATCTATCTGCATATCTATCTACAGGTCACACACACATCCGTCTGATCTAATCTATCATACCACAGTCTGATTCTTACACACACACAGCTGATTTCTTATCTTCTATCATCGAGTATCTATCTGTTCATATCACACTAATCTATAGATAGAAAGATAATATGTAACAGGACGATAGATAGATGAGAAGAGATAGATAGAGATAGATATAGATATGGAACAGACTGATAGGATTACGATAGATAGATAGATAGATAGATATTGAAAGCATTTAGATAGATAGATAGATAGGTAGATAAGATCAGACTGATAGATAATTAGATAGTAAGATCAGGAGATAGATAATAGATGATTAGATCAGACGTATAGATAGATAGATATTGAACAGATGATAGATTAGATAGAACGAAATAGATAAGATAATGAACCAACTGATTGATAGAAGATTAGATTGATAGATAGATAGAAACAGACTGATACAGGGAGAAACTGGATAGATATAGAAGTAGATGAGATAGGATAGATAGATAGATAGATAATCAGACCCTGATTATTCTAGCCTTAATAACTTCTTCTTCCTTAAACAAATATGCCAACCCCCCTCCCCCCTTCTCTCTCTCTCTTCTCTCTCTCTCCTCTCTCTCTCTCTCTTCCCTTCGATTTTTTTTCGGAACATAATACTGATGATTTATGACACGGCTATTCTTCTTGAACAGTCCACAGGAAAAGTGTAGTCCCCCGAGCTGGTCAGTGGCTCACAATTTCATCTCTTTGGGGCTGGGTGGGTGGGAAGGGGGGTTTTTGGTATTTGTAAATCTGTTCGTATCAAGGAAGAAGAAGCATATCCAACCTGCCATCCGGAAATGGTTTCCTTTGTGAGATTGCCATTGCCTTAAGTTGATGCGCTTGTCCAGCCATAAATTATACCGATATGGGTCACGGATACCTGTCTGTCCCAATTCCCATCATCGCCTCTAAAACCTCCTAACTCCCTCCCATCACACCCCCTCCATACACCATCTCTCTCTTCCTCTCTCTCTCTTCTTCTCTCTCTCTCTCTCTCTCTCAATCTCTCTCTTCTCTCTCTCTCTTTTCTTTCGGTCTGTGTAGTGCAAACTTTAATGGAACACGAAGAAAAAAAAAAAAAAAATTTAATAAACAAAAAAAACAAACAATCTCAGACCGTTCACCTTCAGCCTTCTCAAATCAAACAAATTTTTAGCTTTTCATAAAACTGTTTCAACTCGTTATATGTTTCTGTATTCATATCTATCTATCTATCTATCTATCTTCTGTGTCTGTCCCTGTTCTTGTCTGTCTGTCCTGTCATTATTATCATTTCCTTGTTTCCTAGCAGAATTTAAGTATTTTTTAAACAAAAAAAAAAATGCGGTTTGTGTTTGTTTGCTGGCTTAGGATGTGTGGTTGTGTGTACGTCTGTGGTGTGTGTGTGTTGGACTGTGTGTGTGAATGGATTATGCAAAAATAGAAAAATTCCTTTTGGGAAGATGGGATAAAAATTGACATATATATAATATAATATATATAATATATATATATATATATATATATGTGTTGTGTGTGTGTGTGTGTGTGTGTGTGACGTCACCATATTTGAAAAGAAAGGAACGCCGTTAATGATAACTAAATAAATATTTAACATTTTCGAAGCAGCTTCGTGATATCGCTCCTTAATATTGCCCTGATGACATTCAATATATATATAAAAACCGAAACATTCGAACGTAGGCATAACTAGCTATTCATTCATAAGTAAAATCACATCCCCTGTTTTTCATATTTTCCATACTTATATATGTTTATGTGTGTTTATAACAGCACTTTTCTACCCGTAATCTTTCTATTACTGCCTGAACATTGACAAATTATTATGAAATTTCAGCTAAAAGGGTGTTTGATTCGTAAAAAACTTTACAGTTCTCTGTGTGTGAAAATAGACATTACACGAAAAGCGCTTCTAAATTTTACTGTTACGTACTGACTCCAAATGGCTATTGTTATATAGCGGCCTCTTCGCTACTCTAAATCGTGTATGTTAGTAGTCGTTGCGGGTATATATGGTCACGTAGCCGAAGTATGTAGTAGTCGGACTTAGAAAATCACAACAACATGGGTATAGTAGGAGTTTTGACTTTATTTTTCTTTCTTCGCGCTGTACGTGGTAGGCGGCGAAGCATTGACAATGAAATGACCGAGGGTTGACAATGACTACTACTATTGAGATGACTGGCGATGGTGAGGTAAAGGGGCCTGGTGGGTCCCACAGCCGTTGGCTGCAATGGACCCCGTGAGCGTCTGTCGCTACTTGTTTTTCCGTCCGCTGTCTCCGGTCTAACTGCCCAGTCGGCTCGAACCCTCAGGCCTTTATATTGATAGGTACTCCTACGCATCTTATCTTTTGATCTGATAACGGGCATTTGTATATATTTCTTTATCTTCTCCCTGCTTCTTTGACCGGAAAGCCTCGCTTCCGTTTTCCCTTTTTTAAAATATATATTTTTTATATTTCTCTTGTCTTTTTGCCGGAAGCTTCGTTTTCCGGCGAGGACAATATAAAATTACTTTTAGATAAAAAAAAATGACTACACGTGAAGATTAAATTCAAATAGATATTATCACTAGCAGAATATGCGCCCCTGGGTGTAGGTATTAAAGATTTTATGTAATTAAATATTTTAAATTAGAAAGACTAACGAAATTAAACACAAGCGCCTATAAAGAAAAAAAAGATTACACTTATTTTAATTACCGTATTTGACGGCATAAAAGACGCACGGGCATATAAGATGCACCCCCATTTCAGCGGGTCAGATTCAGGAGAAAAAAAAGTTTTTAGTGTATTTAAGCATATATTGTTGAAAACAGTCTAGCTGTGCATTACACAAGCAGAAACATAGCTGTATAAAAGCAATTTGGCAGTACAGGCAAGCAATAAGCATACACAAGACATCTCAATAGCAGGAAATAATAATATTATAGCCTAGGCCTACGGGAGGTCTCAAACTTCACCTACAATGTATAAGACGCAGGGCAATTTTTGAGCCAAAATCTTTTGAAAAAAAGTGCGTCCTATATGCCGTCAAATACGGTATATCTTAATTGCTTTCCTATATATCATTTATAAAATTGATTTTAATACGCTGGAAAATAAAATAATAATATTAGAGATCAACAACACCAAGTAAATATTTTTTAAACCCGATTTGTTAAAATCAGATGCTAATTAACCACGTTATATTTTTTAATACTCATTGTGTTCCTTCCTATTATTTCTTGTTCACCTTTTAATCTTTGTAGTAACCTTCTCCTATCTTTAATACTCATTGTGTTCCTTCCTTATTATTTCTCTGTTCACCTTTTTAATCTTGCTTAGTAAACCTTTTCTCCTATTCTTTAATACTCATTGTGTTCCTTCCTATTATTTCTCTGTCATTATTTCTTTGTGATATATAAGACACATTTTCATAGAGACCTCGTTAATAAATAAGATTTATTCTATATATTAATGATTTTGACTATAAATCAAATACTCATTGAAAAAAAACTCTACGCAATTCCTGAGAGTATTGTGACGTAAGCATTGATGTAGTTTCGCTTACAGACAGACAGACAGACAGACACCGAATCCCTATTATAATACGATTTGGATTTCTTACGTTTGAGTATTGCGTTTTCGTCACAAAGCTTTGTCTATTTTACCTTTAAATAAACCTAAATGCACCAAAATATTCACAGGTGAATGGCAAGATTTAGTTCAGGTGTGTATGTGTATGTACACGTACACGTACACATACACACGCGTACGCGGATGTTATACAAATGCACACAAGAGCTGACACATAGATGCAAGTGCAGAATTGCAGTGCTGTAAAATGGTTTGATGCTAATGCAAATGTGCACAGATGCATGTCTGTGACTAATCATTCCTGCACATTACTGTTGATGAGAGAAGAATTTCTAGTCGGTCTCTATTAAGGCAGCAAGAGATTAATGCTCACGTTTAGGAATCATGAATAGATACCCAGGGAATACTGAAAAGTTCGCGGTCCAACAAGAACGGGGTTTTTTTTCAAGTTCTATTGATTTTTTTTTCTAGCTTAGAAAAAAAAACTTGATGTGTCGAACTGCTGGTGAATATGGATTGCTCGTATGAATCTGAGATCTATTTAATTTCATGCTTGGTAGGACCAAGAACTCTAGATAGATAGATAGATAGATAGATAGATATAGATAAACTTAGATAGATAGAAAAATAGATATGGACAAACTTAGATAGATAAATGATAGATAGTTATGGACAAACTTAGATATAGATAGATATGGACAAACTTAAGATAGATAGATAGATAGATAATAGATATAGATAGATACAAACTTAAGATAGATAGATAGATAGACAACTTAGATAGATAGATAGATAGATAGATGGATATGGGACAAATAGATAGATAGATTGACGATAGATAGACAGAAGATAGATAGGACAAACTTAGATAGATAGATAGATATTGACAAACTTAGATAGATAGATAGACAAACTTAGATAGATAGATAGATAGATATGGACAAACTTAGATAGATAGATAGATAGATATGGACAAACTTTAGATAGATAGATAGAGATAGATAGATAGATAGATAGATATGGACAAACTTAGATAGATAGATAGATAGATAGATAGATCTGGACAAAGCTTAGATAGATAGATAGATAGATAGATAGATATGGACAAACTTAGATAGATAGATAGATAGATAGATATGGACAAACTTAGATACAGATAGATAGATATGGATTAGTAGATAGATAGATAGATAGATAGATAGATAGATAGATATGGACAAACTTAGATAGATAGATAGATAGATAGACATGGACAAACTTAGATAGACAGATAGATAGATATGGACAAACTTAGATAGACAGATAGATAGATAGATAGATAGATAGATAGATAGATAGATAGATATGGACAAACTTAGATAGATAGATAGATATGGACAAACTTAGATAGATAGATAGATAGATAGATAGATAAATAGATAGATAGATATGGACAAACTTAGATAGATAGATAGATAGATAGATATAGACAAACTGATAGTATTTATATACGCATCCTTTTCGATAAACCATTCTTTCTTCCTTTCCTTACTTCTTTCTTTCTTTTTTCTTTCTTTCTTTCTTCCTTTCTTTTATTCTTTCCTTCTTTCTTTTTTCTTTCTTTATTTCTTTCATTTTTATATATTTATTCATTTACGCATTCATTTCGATCATTATTTCAACCTTTCATGTTTCTTTCCTTTTTCTTTCATTCATTATATTCTTATTTCTTTATTTCTTCTTCTTTTTTTCTTTCTTTCTTTCTTATAGCTTTCTTTTCCTCCTAACCTTTCTTTCTTCTTCTACTAACTGATTCTCTCTTTCTTATTTCCCACCATCACTCAATCTGCCCAGATTCCTTTATTTAATCAACCATTTCTTTATCCAGTCTACTAAATCTCTAAACTTTGTAAAATAAAATAAAGAAATATTCTCTTCATAATAAAAAAAAAAAGAACAAAATAAATGGGGCAAATTTCGTTCTTTTCCCTTTCTAAATTTTTTTCTAATCTTTCAATTCAAAAATAGTCCCTCCAATTTCCTTTACCAAACAATTTTCAATAATCATTCTCCCTCGCCTTAAATAGCAGACAGACCCGTCCCTTTATCTCCCCCCCTCTCTCTCTCTCTCTCTCTCTCTCTCTCTCTCTCTCTCTCTCTCTCTCTTTCTCTCTCTCTCTCTCTCTCTCTCTCTCTCTCATTCCCAATTTAGCACCCCCTCATCATTCTTTCCTTCCCCGTCTTAACACCAACGGCAATTATCTACTTTCAAATTTGCACGACGTGAGCAGAGATCAGAGATTTTAAACAGGCCAACTTACGGTAGGCAGCAAACTAATTTTTATTAACTGTTCTATTTTTATCCGTTTTACGTCAGAATCAAATAAGAAAGAAAATAAATAAAAAACGTCCTGATGTCACATAGACCAACAAAAATCGATCCGATTACCGTAATAACAGAACAGATGAGCATGCACCGCTCCCATCATCGCCGAACGTTCAGGAAATACCCGTAATCTAAAGTTGTTGGATAAATGGTCGATAATATAATTGATTTGAGATTTATATACCAGACTTTTTTTTCTTTTTTTTAAGGAGGTGCGTTTCGTCAACGGTTATCGCCGTAGGAAGTGGAACCAGCCATCCAAGTTCAAATCCTAGACGAGGCTGTTTATTTATGTTGCATAGCGCCTTCTTCACTGGCACTAAATAATTATAATGTTATATATCTCTTCGGTGAGCTTCGGCCGCTGGACCGATTATGTTATAATAATAGCGTCGATCCCAGGGGGCCATCCCCCCAGGCAATACCTGCCCCTCGATTTAAAGGGGCAGGGCTGGGTTTATTGCCCAGCGCCTGAGGCGCCCCCTTGAGGGGAAATGCCGACGGGATCGACGCAATTTTTCACCTGCCACCCATGAGCTTCGGTTTGTGGGTGGTCCCACGTTAATAGGGCCTTGTGCCTAACCCGTACAAGTGGGGTACGCGGTAAATACAATGTTATATATCTCTTTCTTTCTTCTATATCTGGTCGTATTTTCTTCTGGCCGGCTTTGCTTCTGATCGTCTTTGGTATTTCTATCATCTATCTTGACTTGGTCTGGCATCTTCTAAGATCTGGCGTCTGGAATTGACTTGGGGACTTCGGTCTGGTTTTCTGTTACTATGTTCTTGCTGGCTGGTCGTCATTTCTTAGTCTTGTTACCAAGGCATTCATTAACCACAAGAACATATTAATTATCCAAACTTTTATTTCCTTAACTATACATAATCCTCTAACTAACATAGCGCGCGTGAGTTCCAGTTTAGACAGAGCATAAAATAGCCGACCGCTCTGCCTGACGTCCAACTGCAAACTGGGGACTCAAAAAAGGTCCCATGTGACATCATATATTTGGCGGGTTTCTGTAATTTTCCATGGAAGGACCCGGCCATGATATGAAAAGGGTCACCCCCTCAGAATTACAGGGGATTGACAATAATCTTATGCAACCGCATAGATTATGTAACATTTATATCCTTCAGATTTTACGGATTGTGGTCCTCATCTTTATTATTATTATGATATTTACTGCGTACCCCACTTGTACGGGTCAGGCACAAAGTCCCTATTAACGTGGGACCACCCACAAACCGAAGCTCATGGAGTGGCAGGTGAAAAATTGCGTCGATCCCGTCGGCATTCCCCTTCAAGGGGGGCGCCTCAGGCACTGGGCAATAAACCCAGCCCTGCCCCTTTAAATCGAGGGGGCAGGTGTTGCCTGGGGGGATGGCCCCCTGGGATCGACGCTATTATTACAACAGAACCTGTCCAGCGGCCGAAGCTCGCCGGACCCCCGGTCGAAACCGGGGACCATCTTTATTATTATTATATACAAATCGTTTATTGCACCAGAAAATAAACTCGGTCCTGTCCCTTTTAGACAATGGGCACCACCTGCTCCATCACCTAAAAGGGACAGGGTCGGATTTATTTCCCAGTCCCCGAGGCATCCTAAAAGGGAAACAACTAGAACTCATTTTACAGACAAAACCAGGTTACAAAAAATCGCCATTTTTCGCGACCCCCCTCAAATTTGGAGAGCTAAAAATCGACATAACTCCGCCAATTCTTGGAATTGGAAGCTCAAATTTTGGGGAATGTCTAACTTTAACATAGTCCACACCTGAGCAAAAATTGAAGGGGGTGGGTGATATGGCCTGGATGATTTGACATGGAATTATCGAATTATCTCTCCCAAATCACCTTTTGTTTTTTCATTATCATATTTCCTTCAGATGCTGGGGACACCTGTTTTTAACACTTAGCCTATCCCAATATTCTACAAAAACAAAAAATTTGGTTTGGCAACCAATTTAGAAGAAAAAACTGAATTCCAATCAGCTGTACTCCTATTAACAATTGACCTTGTGTCACAAAAAATTTGGTTTGGCAACCAATTTAGAAGAAAAAACTGAATTCCAATCAGCTGTACTCCTATTAACAATTGACCTTGTGTCACAAAAATTTGGTTTGGCAACCAATTTAGAAGAAAAAACTGAATTCCAATCAGCTGTACTCCTATTAACAATTGACCTTGACAAAAAATTTGGTTTGGGCAACCAATTTAGAAGAAAAACTGAATTCCAATCAGCTGTACTCCTATTAACAATTGACCTTGTGTCACAAAAAATTTGGTTTGGCAACCAATTTAGAAGAAAAAACTGAATTCCAATCAGCTGTACTCCTATTAACAATTGACCTTGTGTCACAAAAAATTTGGTTTGGCAACCAATTTAGAAAAAAAACTGAATTCCAATCAGCTGTACTCCTATTAACAATTGACCTTGTGTCACAAAAATTTGGTTTGGCAACCAATTTAGAAGAAAAAACTGAATTCCAATCAGCTGTACTCCTATTAACAATTGACCTTGTGTCACACCCTGTCTGTAGCGTAGGGGTTGAGGAAATATATGGATTTTTTAAAAAAAGTAGGGGGTGATTTTTCAACTCATGTTGGCATGCAGGGTGTACTTAAGTTGAAAGACAACAAACACGCAAAACAAAACATGAAAAACTTTCTTTTCTTTGATGACGTAAGAAGAAATAGATTCATCATATTGGCATGGGGCAGGTGTAACTGTGATTACTAAAACACCCAAATAGAAAAATCATAGAAGATATTTGAGACCAGATTGCTAAATAAACAGAAATTATCTCTGCTATTTCTTTTAAATGTGATAAAAGTTTGAAGTTGGCTTTTTCTTTTCTGTTTTAATAATACCAACAAATGTATACACCTTCCGGATGCAAGTACTTAAGTTTTAATGTAATAAAATATTATATTGAATTAGAACAGCCAACAACAAGGATACTCCTAGTTTTTTTTTTATGGTCGATGATTGAACTTCTGTCAATCATTCCACCGGGTTGGTGAGGAGGGTTGGCGTGGAGGGTTGGTGAGGAGGGTTGTTGTGGAGGGTTGGCGTGGAGGGTTGGTGTGGAGGTTATTGCACAACATCTCACCTGATTCAATCAGACAACACTGTCAAACTCTCAAATCTTCACTGATTATCTTGCAAATACAAACAAATAACTATACAAATAAACAAACAAATACGAAAAATGTTGAGTAAACTGGATGAATAAGAATGATAAGAATAAAAGCTACTCATAATATATTAACAATTTGAAAGCAATTACAATGCACATAAAAAAATAAAAACAAAAAGATGTTATTTTTTGTCTTATCGATTTCAAAGTATAACTTTATCTTCAGAGACGAATTCCAGAAATGGACGCGTTTTGTTTATGTCGTTATTTTTTTTTTATGTTATAAACACGCGTCTCGTGGTGTTCTTTTGTTTAAACGCCACGCGGAAAGCCGTAATAGTCATTTAGCCGTTCATTCAATTTCAATTTTATTATTTTCATCTATTTATATATTTATGTATTATTCATTTGATATATGTATAATGAAATGTACATACTATGTACTATATACTATGAGGAACTTACTCATAACACTTATTATTACTCATAATATTTGGCATCTCATCAGTGGTGTGTACTACCAAACACAAAGTATACACTGCTTATCCAATACAAATTATTACATACAACATTTAAAATGTATGGAGGTGCTCCTCGTGTAATGGTTATCGCTGTAGGAAATAGACACAACGACCTGAGTTCAAATCCTGATTTGCATTTCACATAGCGTTAATACCCTTGGGAAAGGTTAGGTGTCCCATCGTGGTGCAATGGTTAGCAAGCTCGTCTAGAAGACCCATTACTACTGAAAAGCGACTTCGATCCTCACTGGATGCCCCTTACTTGCGACCTTGTGTTACATCGTACCCGTGACGAACGTGTTAGGTAAATACCTACCCTTGAGAAAGGTATGAATCCAAATATTCTCCCTCCAGCTATGCGTAAATACGAGAGCAGATTAAGCTCTTTAACCTTAATATGGAAAGTGGTCTAGGAGAAGGAAAACTCTGAATTCAAACCTGTTAAACTCCGCTTTAAAACAGACCTCGTGTCACATACGGATCGTAAATAGATGTTGATAAATACGTACAAAATGTTTAAATGGTGATATTAATCTAGACAATTTGACAATGCAAATAGAAATTACAATTCAATAGAAGACGCTTTTTTTTTTTCAAATTAGTTAACTCTTTGCATACTAAATTTCCCCTACGGCTGTACGAAATTTTCTTGGTATTTTTACCTGTATGATGGTATATTTCAAAGTTCCCTATCTATTCACCTCAGAACTCATTTTATTCAAATAAAGTCCTATTGTTATTGTAATCTGAGTCCTTCGGTTCAATTAAGGAATAGCTGCTACCAGCGGCTTATGGTAGGATTGCAGCGGTGTAAGAGCCGCCGTGGGCGGTTTAAAGTAGGCAAAGAGTTAAATGCTGGTTTGAAAGTTACACTCATAGGTTGATTATAAACAAAAACACTCGAAAAAAACCAGTTGTAATTTCGGAGGTCAAATGTGATACATTTAATTTAATCTTTAATTACTGTTAATTATATTTAATTCCACCTTTAATTACTTTAAGTAGATGTTGAGCTGATTTGTACGACTCGCTAATTGAAAATACTTAAGTAAACTGAATGGGTAACGTTCAAAATCACTTTTGAACCTCTCATTTATCTTCCATTGAACTATCTTTAAAATGACACGATAATATCAGGATGAGTCAGTTTTGCAATACTTTGGTAACGTGAGGTACAATTCGGTAATTTTGGTAACGTGAGGTACAATTCGGTAATTTTGGTAACGTGAGGTACAATTCGGTAATTTTGGTAACGTGAGGCACAATTCGGTAATTCTGGTAACGTGAGGCACAATTTGGTAATTTTGGTAACGTGAGGCACAATTAGGCAGCTCCGGATACTTTAGCTGGGTCTTGAAGATGATGAACTGCATTGGATTGTGAGGTGTCGAGCTTGCCTATCTAGCACATAGGTCTCAGCTTCTCATCCGGTGAGTGAGGTGAAGTAGTTCCACCCCCTGGCATCATCTGTCCCCTCACCTCAAAGGGGTAATGATCGAGTTAGTTTCCCGGAGCCTGTGTCGCCCCTAAAAAGGGAATTCTGACGACAGCATGTATTTTTTGCACTGGCCATTGCATAAACCTCTGTTTGTTTGTGGTTCCCCACGTTAAAAAATCGGATTTCGTGTGAGGTCAGGAAAATAGATATTCTCTTAGTGCTACTCACCGGATTTGTCTCTATGGTTTAGAGCACGGCCTCAGAATACACGGGTTTCGACCTATCTAATCTTGCCTGATCGTCGAGATTCTTGCAATTCGAAAAAAAAATTTTTAACCATCTGATTAATATACTGTGATTAAATGCGTGTTTTGCACAACAAATGTTTTTGGTTGCTTTTGAAGCGTTATAGCCGAGTTCGAACTTGTAAAGCACAACTTCACACATTGGACGACATTGTACATTAAGTTATATCTTTAGCTGCCACATACCAAAAGCAGAGGCCTACAGGAGTAATGTTGGCGTCCCCGTATAAACCGCATGATATAATTTTAGTGAATGGAAAAATATCTAATTTGATTGAGTATTTTTTTTTTAAATTAAAAATGATATTATTGATCAACATAAGGTATTTTGTGCGGTCAGAAGGGGCTCCTTAGCCTTGGCTGGCAACCCATCAAGGACAAGGAAAAGTCCGATACAAAATTTCTGCTGCCTACCGGGTTTACCTCATCCCAAGGAAAGGCTAAGGGAGTAAACCCCGAATACAAATCCGGAGCCGGAGTCCCTAAGGTGGTGTGATGCTGAAATTCAGTATTACCCAGCAACTCCTGCGACACTACCAAACTGCATTGGCTTCTTACCTTTCTTTTGAATCATAGCGGCAGTGTGGAGAAGGGGATTTTCTGCTTGGGCAACAGCTCATCCTCCATATGAACCCGCTCAGGCTACGTAGTTCCAATAAAAAAAAATTGGATATTACTACATCATCTCTCGCAGACAGAAGGATGCCAACAACATTAATCTCTGCGGCTTTCATATCACACATGGAGTAAATAAATTCACAACGTTTGTCTAGCTGATCTTAACAATACTGTTGACTGGATGGTCTCAATTCTTCCTCTAGTTTCCAATTCCTCTAGTCTGTTTTCTAAACTTTTAGGGACCGTTCCAAGTGCACCAATTACAATTGGTATCACTTTCAACTTCATATTCCATAGGTTTTTTTCAGTTTTCTATCATGATCTAAGTATTTGTCTATTTTTTTTTCTTTCTTTCATCTTTACCCTGTGATCTGCTGGAACTACAAAATCTACCAGAATACAAGTTCCGTTTTTCTTGTTAATCAATACTAGGTATGTATTATCTGCGTTATTCGGACTATTGTCCCCATCTTCATTGTTATTTGTACAACGTTTCGGCCGATATACCCTCCGGCCTTCTTCAGGTATTTCTTGTCGGACTCGGGAACCTTCTTTTATACCTGAAGAAGGCCGGAGGGTATATCGGCCGAAACGTTGTACAAATAACAATGAAGATGGAGACAATAGTCCGAATAACGCAGATAATACTAATCTTCAAGCCTCATCTCAAACATTCAGAGAAATAATACTAGGTATGTTCTTTTGGTTGGGATAAGGTGATCTGTTTTTATCTCAATATCCCAGAGAATTTTATATGTTTCATTTTCAAGAACATATTCTGGTTTTTGCAAATGCCATTTTGTTGTATGTTCAAAATTTAATTTCTTGCACAATTCCCAGTAGATCACCTTCCCAATCTACTTGTACCTAACTTTGTATTTTCGTTGTGCTAGTTTGCTACATTTGCTTAATACATTGTTGGTTGTTTTATCTCTGTCTCCACACAAGCTATATTAGATATTCTATTGCGTCTTATCTATTTTTGCTTTGATATAATTTGTTCTTATGGCATTGTTTAGTGCTGCAATTATAAGCGACTCAGTTATTATTATTATTATTATTATTATTATTATTATTATTATTATTTACTCCTTTTGAGTTTTCACATCAGCATTAGATGATGGTCCTTCACTGGAGTCTGAGTGACAGCAAGTCTACTCAGGTCTCCAGGACTCTTCTGAGTATTCTGGAAGATTGCAGCAGTGCAGTGTTCTGGATGGTTTCAATCCTTCCTCTGATTCCCAAACTTTCCAAACCCTTTTCCAATCCTTTTGGGACTGTTCCAAGTGCACCAACTATAATTGGTATCACTTTCACTTTCATATTCCATAACTTTTTCAGTTCTCTGGCAAGGTCCAGATATTTGTCCATTTTTTCATTTTCCTTTAGCTTCACCCTGTGATCTGCTGGCACTGCAAAATCCACCAGTTGACAAGTTCTTTCTTTTTTGTTTATCAACACTAGGTCTGGTCTTCTTGCTGGGATAAAGTAATCCGTTTTTATTTCAAAGTCCCAGAGAATTTTATGCGTTTCATTCTCAAGAACAGATTCTGGTTTATGCATATACCATTTTGTTGTATGGTCAAAATTCAATTTTTTGCATAATTCCCAGTGGATCACCTTCCCAACCCAGTCGTGTCTAGTTTTGTATTCTCGTTGTGCTAGTTTGCTACATTCGCAGAGTATATGGTTTACAGTCTCATCTCTATTACTGCAAAGTCTACATTTACTATTTTGTTGGGTCTTATCAATTTTCGCTTTATTATTATTATTATTATTATTATTATTATTATTATTATTATTATTATTAAATTGGAATAATTACTTGAAACCATATAATTGCTTACAAATTATTAGATTGGAATACTTTAAATTATATAAGCGTGTCCCATTGTGGTGTATTGGTTAGCAATCTAGTCTCACAGGTCCATTACTATTGAATAGCGATTTCGCTGGATTCGCCATATTTGCAACTTTGTGTCACATCCTACCCATGACAAACAGGTTGGGTAAGTAGCTACTTTAAATCAAATAACTGTGTGCAAATTATTTGAAGCTATAATTGTTTACAAATGTTTATTATCATTAGATACTTGAAACCATAGAAATACTCGCAATAAACAATCCAATAATTGTTGACATGTCGTGAAACCAACCAACCAGCCAACCATCAATCTGTTTAATCTTTTAAAGATAGAAAGACTTTCTTTTTTTTTTTAAAGAAATGGCTGAATCTGTGATCGCACTGAAAATAAAAAACGACTTCATTGGCAGCTTCTATTTATAAAAAAAATCTGAACTCTAAATAAAACAGACGAAAGGCAAATGATTGTAATTTATCATGGAGTCGTCATGAGAAAATGGCGACGTTATGTTTTTAGTTCTTGGTATTCCCTTCCTCCACGTTTCTTCGCCCTAAACAGCACACAACTGTTTGTTCTTGGCCAGTGACAGATGTAGATGAAGAACTCAAAGATACCATTGTAACAGAACTGTCTACGGTTTTGTTTTAAAAATGGGCGTATGTAACATCTTTGAAGAGAATGCGTCCCTGTATCTCTCTCTCTCTCTCTCTCTCTCTCTCTCTCTCTCTCTCTCTCTCTCTCTCTCTCTCTCTCTCTCTCTCTCTCTGTAGTGATTTGTGTTGTTTGTGTTTGTCTGCGTGTGCCGGGTATGTATGTGGAGATCAAAGTCCATTTGTATGTCATTGCACGTCCAGAACAATGCAATATTATTGGCGCTTGAACGTGTCTCTTGTGTGCAGTTTGCTGTGTATAATGGATAGTCAAGTGTACATATCAAGGAATTCGGTCATTTATACACCAACGTGACTAATTCAATCTGCGTAAATTCAACAGTTCAACCAGTGGAATTCGCATAAATCCCACAGTTTAATTAGCATATAATTTTTTTTGTTGTTGTGGCGAAATCATCTTAGGAGAGCTGGTGTGCTAAGAATCAATTTTGTAATCCGTTTCGCTTGCTTATCCACGTAGTAATATTCTTTCTCTCCTTTACTGTGACGCATACCAAATCTCGAAGAGTATTATATATATATATATATATATATATATATATATATATTGTAATACAGGTACAAGTGATAACCTACTCGAGGTTCGCCATAAGAATCTTCAGGGTTAAATACACTGGATTAATCAAGATAGTGATTAATTGCAGTCGATTACATGTGTAACCATCCCGTAACGAACCGTTTATTGCGAAAGACACACACGTGTAATCGACTGCAATTAATCAATATCTTGATTAATCCAATGGATTTAACCCTGAAGATCCTTATGGTGAAACAATATATATATTACAATAAATTTGCTCTACTAACTTATTGAGTACTTTTTATTTGTTATATCGTTGTCTTACCTTTCTGAATTTTGCATCAACTAACTATTGTGACCATATTCACCGGTAAGTTACCTTTTCCAAAATACACACACACACACACACATATATATGAAAAAAGGAAGTGAATCCGACGGTATGTAGTATATTAGGAAAAATGAAAAAACACAGGTTTAAATGGGTTAAGTGGTGAGTTTATTGGCCGACGCTGCAGTGTTTCATTGACTGGTGATAAGAAACGTTCATCGCAAAAAAAAAAAATTATACACACACACACAACCACACACCTAAAAATGCACAATGTTTTCTTTCGATACACACACATACATCGTCCCATACCCACACCGTAAAATAGAATATTTGACGTCATATTTCAAAACCGTCCTTTTTTTTTTCAAACCTCAAAAGAGTTTCTAAACAGACTGAATAACAATAACTACCACTCGCTTTTCTCGTTATTCTATGATAAATAATTTCTTATCACCTTCCATATACCAACAAATGCCCTGAAGATGATCTAATTAATAGATCGAAACACTGCAGCGTCGGCCAATAAACTCACCACTTAACCCATTTAAACCTGTGTTTTTTCATTTTTCCTAATATACTACACACACACACACACACACACACACATACACATATATATATATATATATTATTGCATTTTTTTTTTCAGTTGAAAAGATGGGTCAAGCGCTAAAACGAGCCACCCGTGTGTCAGTGACTGAGGAGATTGGCGGAATGCTCCAGATGACCCCGATCAATGAAGAAATGCTGAGAATGATAATCGGTTTTATCGAACAGCTGCCGGAAAAATATCCAGACGAGGCGAAACTGGTGTTTAAGAAGCCGCTCAGTTGGAGCACAAGTCTCTCTTTTGCAGCCTTCACCGGAGACGACTATATTGTTAGGTTTGTATAAAAAAAACTTATAAGAATTTTGTCATCAAACAAATAGTCAAAATACGTAGATTCTTATGTTAAAAAAAAATTCCAAGCACGAATCATTTGAAAAACATAATCTATAAGTATAAAGGAGTTGCGTCTATTTTCTTATAACTCAGGAAAAAAAATTCGTGTAAATATTTTAATATGTTTATAATAAGTAAAGTCGTCGGGGCGGCCTGAAGTCGGTATCAGCCAGTCAGCGAGGGAGTCTATCCCCTTTTCAATAGCACTAGACCAAGGAGATTGTTTGGGCTTCTGAGGTGGAGCGCCACACCGACCATCAGCTCCTTACTTTACCGCACAGATCCCTGTGCTACTCATACGCTGAGTTGGCGAGGGCGGGTATTGAACTAGGAACCTTGCGGTTTCTAGCCGAACGCTCTACCGACTGAGATAACCTGGCCATGAAAATGATAGCATAAATAAAGTTTCATAAATAAAGTTTCATAATTGTTAAATATATATCTACCTACGCTATTGAAAAGGGGATAGACTCCCTCGCTGAGTGACTGATACCGACTTTACGCCGCCCCGACGACTTCTTTTTTATAATAAGTAAAAGTACAAAATTTATCTTTTGGATTTTACTAAATAATATAATTCAATAATTAAAAATCAATAGATTTGTGGAACTCTTCACAGTTCTTCATTAGTAAGTACAAAAAGTATGTGCATGTTTAAATATCACACCAATAACATGGGTGGCATTTTTTAAAAATGTAATGCTTTCTCGAAACTTATTATTTTGTAATTTAGCAAAGTAAAAAGTAAAGTCGACGGAGTGGCCTATTGTCGGCATCAGCCGGTCAGCGATGGAGTCTATTCCATTTTTACTTGTGTTAGACTAAGGAAATTGTTTTGCGTCTTTGTTGAGTTTTTTTTTTAATTTTGAGTAGTAGGGAAGCTCTAGAGCTCATTTTATAGACAAAAAGTCGTCATTTTTGCGACCCCCTCAAATTTGGAGAGCTAAAAATCGACATAACTCCACTGATATTTGGAATTGAAAGCTCAAATTTTGGGGATTGTATAACTTTATCATAATCAACACTTCAACAAAATTTCAGAAAAATTGAAGCGGATGAGTGTCATGGCCTGAATGATTTGACATGTAATTACCCATAAATGTGTGAAAAGTGGAGAATCAATTGTATTTATAGTGTAAAGTGTAGTCATATGGTAAGATTTAAGTACAGATTTAAGTACAGGTAACACCAATTATATATATATATATATATATATATATATATATATTATTATTATTATTATTATTATTATTATTATTCATATTTTGCTTGAAGGCAATTATAATGCATGTATCGCATAAAATTCGATAATTATAGAAAATAATCTTGACAAGTGAATCCCGGCAAAGGATGGCTCGCTATGCAGAACACCGTACAGACTGTTTTTATATATATATATATATATATATATATATATATATATATATATATATATATATATATATCGTTGAATTGACAGTTCCATTTGAAGAAAATCTTGATTGGGCACATCAGCGTAAGAAATATGAAGACCTACGTGAACAATGCGTCAGAAACGGATGGATAACAGATATATTTCCTATCGAAGTCGGATGCCGGGGATTTATTACCAACTCAACCTTGGCATTTTTGTCTAAACTTGGACTTTCTCCACCAGACAAGAGGAAATACATAAAAAAGATCCCGGAGAAAGCTCTAACCGCATCAGCGTGGATATGGCAATCCTACATTGTGACATCAAACCGACAAAGTCTGGTGGTATCGTGAGATACTGCTGGGGCGCTCTGGGTTAGTGGTGATGATGCTTCGGCCCCGAAACCATGCCTGAACCCAGAGTCATCATCTGATGAAGGCTTTGTTGGTTGCAATGCTACTGTGTAAATAGCAGACATTGTATGAAGATTATATACACACATATATATATATATATATATATATATATATATATATATATAAAGATAATCTACTGAGTCAGACGAACCTACTATTAGTTTCGCATAAAGCTCTTCAGGGCTAAAATCTGACTCAGAGTCAGATTTTAGCCCTGGAGAGCTTTATGCGAAACTAATAGTAGGTTCGTCTGACTCAGTAGATTATCTTTATTACTTGGCTCTACTTAGGTATCGAGCACTTTTTACAAATTAGCTTCTCCTAGCGGTTATATGAATATATATATATATCTTATATACATATATATACATATAAATTGTTTTTTCTTTTGGCCAAATACTATACCAATAGATTATTTTTTGTTGGTACGAATATCTTGGTCTTTTCTTATTTTCAAAAATTTTTTTCTTCCTGGTTGATGTTTGGTAGTATATTTTTACAATCAAACTCTCTGCCGGGTTTTTTCTCTCCGCAAGGATCTACCAACACGCTTGGTATATTAAATTATATATATATATATAATATATATATATATATATATATTATATATATATATATATAATGGAGATTCGCTTCCGGTTTTTGTCTGTAACAAAAATTACATCACTGCTCACGTCACATTACCCAAAATCGTCATAACAGAATAAATACACTCAAAATTTGAACATGCAACATTAGACAGTCCTCATTGTTTTTTAAAACAAGTTTTAATAAATACATGACTGGTATTATATATCTATATATAGTTTGTTTTATTTTAATACATATTTAGAGTTTACATTTCAAATTGTTTTATTTTTTTAATTCTTTAATGAATTTGATGATTTTACTTACTTAGAGTACAAACTCGCTGACATTGAATTTTTTACTCCCACCCCTCAGGCAATATGTTTAAAAATCTATTTTTTCATCGCCCGGAGGGTGTTTTTTATTTTGTATTTTTATTTTTTTATTTGTATTTTTATTTTTATATAAGAGAGAGAGGGAAAGAGTTAGGAAAATCCAAATAAATGAGATTAAATATGGAACAAGTCAGGTGGTAAATGACAGACGAGTAATTGAGTAACATGTCTACACATCGATATCAATTTGCTTCTTTTGTTCAGTATGTTTTAGGATGTTTAGGGACCGGGTTAGCTCAGTCGGTTGAGCGTTCGGCTAAAAACCACAAGGTTCCTAGTTCGATACCGGTCCTCGCCAACTCAGCGTATGAGTAGCACGGGGATCTGTGCGTTAATGTAAGGAGCTGATGGTAGGTGTGGCGCTCCACCTCAGACGCTAAAAAAATCTCCTTGGTCTAGCGCTAGTAAAAAGGGGATAGACTCCCTCGTTGACTGGCTGATACCGACTTTAGGCCGCCCCGACGACTTTACTTTTTTTTTATATAAAGAACAAATGCGAAAAAGACAATCGTTTAAGAACGTTGGTTAAAATAAAGTGCTCGTATGCTGATAAGTGGAGCACTAAAACGCTAAAATAATTATTTACCCCACATTCCTTTGCTCAGCTGTTTCTATTAGTTTTACGTGCTCTAAGGGGGTGGGGGGCGTAACAAGCACACAATCATCAGACAGGAATTTTTGGGAAGCAATGACAAAAGCAATATTGCTTCCCAAAAAAAGTCAAATAGTTTTTAGTTTTGTTTTGTCATTTGAATGTTTTTCTGTTTTTGTCTTTTTAATGAATGAATATACTAGTAATATTTGAGCAAGGGAATGAGAAGTAAATAATTATCTTAGCTTATATATATATATATATATATATATAGTCGGGGCGGCCTAAAGTCGGTATCAGCCAGTCAGCGAGGGAGTCTATCCCTTTTCACTAGCGCTAGACCAAGATGTTTTAGCATCTGAGGTGGTGCGCCACACCTACCATTAGCTCCCTACTTTACCGCACAGATCCCTGTGCTACTCATACGCTGAGTTGGCAGGGACCGGTATCGAACTAGAAACCTTGTGGTTTCTAGCCGAACGCTCTACCGACTGAGCTAACCCGGCCCATTGAGAGAAAGTATCCGTCATAAACTCACCTCTCTGATATCAAACTAGTTGCGCTTAAAAATTGACCCTATGCCACATCCTACCCTTGGGTTTGGATAAATACATACTATCAAATATCAAAAACTTACAACTCAAGTTTCATGCTTTCAATCCCCAGGCTGACAGTAAAATAATGAGAAAATTTTATGAGTTTTTAATATTTGAGATTAGCTTTACATAATATATAATATTATATATATATATATATATATATATATATATATATATATATTTTCGACGATGCGATTATCAGACCAAGAGCTCTAACAGTCAAGTGGACTCTGTGTGTATGCTATCCTAATATGTACATATACTATATCACTGATATTGAGCACTGTTTAATTATAAATATCGCAAACTACATTATATATATTAGCAAATATATGCCCCCTCTGGGTGCAAGTATTTAAGTTTTAATATAATAAAATATCATATTAAATTAGAAAGGCTAATGAAACTGAATAAGAATGCAGATAAAAAGATTTGGAACAGAGGGAGTTTAATCGAAAAATAGAACAACTTTGAAACTAACTCTTCCATCATTTTCCATTACTCCCGTCTTTCATTGCTAAATTTTCCTAATTTAACTATTTAGTTAAAATAGGAAGTAAAGAATAAAATTAGTTATTTCTTCTTGTTAATGGATTTCTTTTAAGATTTATACCCGAGATTTTTGCTCATATTCAATAAGATAAAACCAAACAATTAGAAATCAATAATACTAAACATATATTTATTAAAATCAAATTTTTAATATCAATATGCAAATTAGCCTTCCCATTCACACTTTAAACCGCTATTTTGTTGTATATATAAATACAATTGCATGTTATTAGTATGTAGATATGGTCAACAGTATTAATTATGTAAAACAATTTTATTAATAATTGAGGTTTAAATAAAAATAAAATCATGGAGAATGTGATGTAAATAACAAAGGGAATTGTGACTTAAGTAGTGATATAGTTTCGGTTACAGACAGACAAATACACAATCTCCATTATAATAAGATATATATATATATATATATATATATATTTAAATATATATCAGAGTATATATATATATGTGTGTGAGTGTGTGTGTGTATGTATATATGTATGTCTACACGCACGTGCGTGTGTGTGTGCTTAACCCAAGCGTTGAAAATATGTTGACTACTCTTCAGTTTGTAGTATTTATATTATCCTCAGGGCAGTTAAATTCGAAATAACTTGGGGGGATTCCGTACCCTAACCATGGTTCCTCTAGTCCAGCTGTCACGAAAATTACGAGGCCCTAACTTATTCGCTATGCTATATTTATTTAAATCGTACTCTTCCATTCCTTTGTCAGACCATAAAACAAAATGAAGTCATCCAAAATAATTATTCGCCAACGTTTGGCGAATATAAAAATGCAGTGAACATGGCCATTAAATAAGTTGCAAAATCCTGAAAACAATAGAAACATTTCGTTTTTAATTTGGTTTTATGTTTTTAATAGTTATCTTGCGAATTTTAGCCAAGATAGAAATCCAAGCCGATATTTCTTCTGTGGGGTCTGCATATTTGGTTTGTGAGGTAATTGCACACGACCAACTGGCGTTTGCAGTCAACCACACTGAATTACGGTCAAGTCACACTGAAAGCATCAGTTCCCGCTATATCCGAGAAGTTAAGGAGAGAATAGCCTGTTCAAGACTTAGATGGGTGACAATTTCAAAACAACGAGTACTGTAATCAATCTTAGGCTTGTGTCCAACCACACTGAATTACGGTCAAGTCACACTGAAAACATCAGTTCCCGCTATATCCGAGAAGTTAAGGAGAGAATAGCCTGTTCAAACTTAGATGGGTGACAATTTAAAACAACGAGTACTGTAATCAATCTTAGGCTTGTGTATGTATTTACCAACCACACTGAATTACGGTCAAGTCACACTGAAAGCATCAGTTCCCGCTATATCCGAGAAGTTAAGGAGAGAATAGCCTGTTCAAAACTTAGATGGGTGACAATTTAAAAACAACGAGTACTGTAATCAATCTTAGGCTTGTGTATGTATTTACCAACCACACTGAATTACGGTCAAGTCACACTGAAAGCATCAGTTCCCGCTATATCCGAGAAGTTAAGTAGAGAATAGCCTGTTCAAAACTTAGATGGGTGACAATTTAAAAACAACGAGTACTGTAATCAATCTTAGGCTTGTGTATGCATTTACCAACCACACTGCACGAACAGGATGTGACACAGAGTCAGTCGTTTACAGAGTAAAGCTTAGCGTAATGGTTATAGTCGTTAGATATGAAAAAAGCAATCGGAGATCAAATCCTAGACGGTGCTGATTGCGTTTCACTTCACGCTAATGCTTTTGGAAAAACTGTGAATCTTTCTCTTCGTCTCCACTTATGAGTAACTAGTAGGACAGCTATGGTTTTTAGTCTTGATTAGGCAACCAGTTTAGGAGAAGGAAAACTCTGAATTCTAACCAGCTTTAGTTAAAAATGGTCCTTTTTAGTCTCGTACCACAACTAATCTTAGTATATATATTTACCAACTCCTCCGCACAAGCAGGATACGACACAAGGTCAATTTCTTAAGCGGAGTTCAACAGGTTTGAATTCAGAGTTTTCCTTCTCCTAGACTGGTTACCTAGCCATGGTTAAATAACCCAGTCTGTCCTGCTATTTACCCATAGCTGGAGGGAGAGTAGGATTCATACCTTTCCCAAGGGTATTAGCGCTAAGTGAAATGCAATTACCACGTCCAGGATTTGAACTCGGGGCGACGAGTCTATTTCCAATGACTTTAACCATTACAACACGCGCTTCCTTCTTTCAGTTTTTATAGACCTTCATCAGGACATTAGGATGGAAAAGGGGTTGTCTGAATAGTGATGGATGTTTTTGTTTCGTTTTGTTTGGGTTTTTTTTGGGGGGGTGCTTTTTTGGGTTTTTTTTTCAAAATAATGAGAAAAAAAAAAGTATATACAGAGAAAGGTTCATAACCGTTTGGCAGAACCCCACTTTTTTTTTAATTGTGACGTGATTGGTACAAGTCAGGATGTTTGAAATATGTGACGTATTTCCTAAATAGATACAATAGATTAAAAGATGATAAAAGTATTATTTGTCTTAATTTTTTTAGATAAGTGGAAGTAAAGAAAAATTAACAGACCATACGTAATTAAGTTTGGTATAAATCTTATCAATATCAAACATTTATTAATAATCGAGATTCAGTTTTAATTTGTCTGTAACCAAAACTACGTCACAATTACCAAAATCATCAATACATAGAATAAAGAACAATTAATATAAATAAAAACCGTTCCTTATTATTCAACGTTTAAACCTTTCCATTATAATAAATCAGCTAAATGGGCCGGTAGAGCGTTCGGCTAGAAACCACAATACCGGTACTCGCCAACTCAGCGTATGAGTAGCACAGGGATCTGTGCGGTAAAGTAAGGAGCTGACGGTTGGTGTGGCGTTCGACCTCAGATGCTAAAACAATCTCCTTGGTCTAGCGTTATTGAAAAGGAGATAGACTCCCTCGCTGACTGGCTGATACCGACTTTAGGCCGCCCCGTCGACTTTACTTACTTATCTAAATAAATAAACTATATAAACTATGAAATTAATTTTTAAAAAATGGTATTATTTTAAATGGAAAAATTATTTGCGAAATTTCTAATCAATTCTAATTTTTTTTTTCAATAATAAGAAGTTAAAAAGTTTACAGATGAATAAATACTTACGATTGTGTGTAAAATTTATGTGTAAAATATTCAAAATAATTATTTAATTATTGAATAATAGATACGCACAACATTTTATTTGAGGGGAACAGAACTGAGTTTCATTTTAGATTGGGTTTTGTTTTTTTTTTTTGTTGGTGTTTTGTTTTTTGTTTTTGTTGTTTTTTTTTACTCCTTTAATAAATTTGATTATTTTACTTATTTTAAACCGTCTGACATTTAATTTTTAACTCCAACCCACTCCGGCAATCTCTTTCAAAAATTATTTTTTTACACCGCCCAAAGGTCGTGTTTTTTGCTAATATGTATAATATTACCATCTACGTCTTTTATATTATTAGGTAATTCAATTTTATGCTGTTCGTTTTTTTTTTTATATATTATTAAGTAGTTCGGTTTATATATAGAGATAATAGATAAACCTTTTTTGTACTGGGTATTCTAAAATTCATGAATGTATACATAGTTGAAAAAGTTTCAGTGGCTATATAATGTTTAAGGTGAATAGAGTTAGTCTACTCATTTTTTTTCTTGAACAAATGTAACTGTTTTGAAGCTGAATATCCAGGCAGGACTTGAAAAAGCTCATAACAAACTTGTTTCACTCAAAACACAAAGAAACCCAGATCAATATTGAAGCTAAGATATTCTTCAAGCTATTAGCTGTCGTTTGATGTTTTGGATTATTGTTGTTGTTTGTTTTTTTTTCTTTTACTTAGGTCGCTACACATCAGCAAATTCAAGTCTTTGCCTTTGTCTGTCGATATTCATTTTAGGTCTAATCCTGTTCATCACGGCCATCGTGTGTTACAATCGCGTGATTCTATCTCTCAAGGTGAATCTCTGAGACAAGCCAATTCAGAGAGAGAGGAAGGGGAGAGAGAGAGAGAGAGAGAGAGAAGGGGCTTCAAGTTTTCCAGATAAGATTCCAAGATCTGGAATTGTCTATTCAAAGAGACCAACCTTCGAAATACAGATAGATCGCTTCCAATAGCCAAGCTATAGGAAGTATTAGCTATAACTTGTTCGAAGATATCGTAGATTCTCTCTCTCTCTCTCTCTCTCTCTCTCTATATATATATATATATATATATATATATATATATATATATATATATATGAAAGGTAAAATGGATATGAATCCGACAATATGTGTAGAAAGTTTTGTAGAAAAGACAACAAGATGTTTAAGGTTTTGCTGACAGAAATCTGTTTCAACCATATGCGGTCTTTATCAAACAACATTGTAAACGGAAAAACGAAATAAATATATCATTAATCACGAGGCAAAGAACGCTCTCGATCAGTACCGGAATTTTCAAAATATTTTTAAAAAATGCGTATTTTATTTTAAAAATAAAAATAAAGTAAATTTTATTTTTACAAATTATAAGCATTTTTATCATTAAAAAACTCAAAAGAGTTTGCAGTAAAGGTGTATATAAATATAAAAAAGTTCAGGAAAATGTTACTGATATATTTATTTCGTTTTTCCGCTTACAATGTTGCTTTGATAAAGACCGCATATGGTTGAAACAAATTTCTGTCAGCAAAACCTTAAACATCTTGTGTTTTTCTACAAAACTTTCTACACACACACACACACACACACACACACACACACACACATATATATATATATATATATATATATATATATATATATATATATATATATATGGGAGTAAGATGAGGATATTAATCCGACAGTATGTGAGGAAAATGTAGAACAAACACGGGATGTTATAATGGATGGAAATTTATTAGTCGGTAGGTCTTAGAATAAGTTGACTGTATCCCATGCAGACAGCATAAAAATCGTGCCCTGAGTATAATATTAAACTATATCTGCTGGTGAGACTCGACTTCTGGAGCTCCGTGGTGTGTGAAATACTTATTCATTGTCATTACTCTAGATCCACTGATAACACAACAACAAAGACTAGAAAACAAAAATGGGAAGAAAAACAATTATATGGACGCTTCAAACGACAAATAGAAGAGGTTGCACATGAAAAGACTTGGACATGGTTAAGAAAAGGAAATCTCAAAAGAGAAACTGAATCATTAATAATTGCTGCACAAAATAATGCCATAAGGATGAATTATATCAAAGCGAAAATTGATAAGACCCAACAAATAGTAAATGTAGACTTTGCGGTAATAGAGATGAGACTGTAAATCATGTACTATGCGAATGTAGCAAACTAGCACAACAGGAGTACAAAACTAGACACGAATGGGTTGGGAAGGTGATCCACTGCGAATTATGCAAAAAATTAAATTGTGACCATACAACAAAATGGTATATGCATAAACCAGAATCTGTTCTTGAGAACGAAACGCATAAAATTCTCTGGGACTTTGAAATAAAAACGGATCACCTTATCCCAGCAAGAAGACCAGACCTAGTGTTGATTAACAAAAAAGAAAGAACTTGTCAACTGGTGGATTTTGCGGTTCCAGCAGATCACAGGGTGAAGTTAAAGGAAAATGAAAAAATGGACAAATATCTGGACCTTGCCAGAGAACTGAAAAAGTTATGGAATATGAAAGTGAAAGTGATACCAATTGTAGTTGGTGCACTTGGAACGGTCCCAAAAGGATTGGAAAAGGGTTTGGAAAATCTGGGAATCAGAGGAAGGATTGAAACCATTCAGAACACTGCCCTGCTGCAATCTGCCAGAATACTCAGAAGAGTCCTGGAGACCTGAGGAGACTTGCTGTCACTCAGACTCCAGTGAAAGACCATCAGCTAATGCTGATGTGAAAACTCAAAAGGAGCAAATAATGATAATAATGATAATTAGAATCTACAGCCAAGATATAGGATTGGATTTTGAAGTAAATGCACCATGCTTATTATGAAAAAAGGAAAAATCAATATTTCAGAACACTTGAAAAAAGAAAAGTACAAATAACTGGGAATATTGGAAGTGGACACCATCAAGTAAAACAGACATAAAAGAAAAGTAAGAAAGGAATATTTCAGAAGAACAAGAAAACTTCCCAAAACCAGATTCTAATTAAAGGAATAAATACTTAGACAGTTTCCTTTGTAAGATATTATGGGCCAATCTTAAAATAGGCAAAAGAGAAATTTAAACAGATGGATTAAAGCACAAGAAAAATGATGACTGTGCACAAGACGTTACAACATAGATATAACATAGGCAGACTATGTGTCGAGAAAATGAGTAAGAGGGGTTGCCAGCATTGAGGACTGCGTTGATGCAACAATTCAGAGATTCGAGGAATATACGAATATATAAATAAAGACTAATTACAGAAGCCAATAACAGCAATATTAACACAAATGAGGACAAATTGAAAAACAACAAGATCTAGAAAACAAAAATGGGAAGACAAACAACTGTATGGATAATTCAAGCAACAAACTAAGAGTATTTGCTCACGAGATAACAAACTATCCAGATCAGTAAAAAAATAAATAAATAAATAAACATTTAAAAAAAAACACTGGTTTAATTGTGAACAACTCGCAATGACTGTGATACCAATCATAGATGAAGCACAAGGAACCTCGAAAAGAGAGTGAGGAAATTGGAGATCTGGTATGGAATTAAAACAATCTAGACCACAGCACTGTTAAGATCAGCTAGAACACTTTGAAGAATCCTGGAGATCTGGAAAGACTTGCAGTCACTCAGACTCCAGCGAAAAACCATTAGTTAATGCTAGTGTGAAAAATAGTCGCATATATTGAAAATAATAATAATGTTCTTCTCTTTTATATTTCGAAACGTTAGCTGATATACACATCTAAAGACATTTGTGAATATTTTTAAGGTGCGTCTCTTGATTTTTCAGTGAGAACGAATTGAAATCGAAACAGGAAGCGGAAAATCCTTTGCTGTTGCTGACAAAAAGTCGAGAAGGTAATGTCCTCAGCATTCAAACTTTGGAATTCGCCAACAAAGTTTTACAAGCATCTGGTCTAAACAAACTTCAGGAAATCTGGACCTGCCTCTCAAGTAAGTAACCAATAAATTCTCTCTCTCCCTCCTCCTCTCTCTCTCTCTCTCTCTCTCTCTCTCTCTCTCTCTCTCTCTCTCTCTCTCCATCCCCGCTTTCTCTCTTACTCTCTCGCTTCTTTTCTTTTGTATGCATATATAATATATATATATATATATATTATATATATTATATGTGTGTGTGTGTGTGTGTGTGTGCGTGCGCGCGTGTTGCGTAACGGTTATCGTTGTAAGAACTAAAATTTACGATCCGAGTTTAGTGAGATTATTTACGTTTCACTTTTCGCGCCAATACCTTTGGGAGAGGCATGAACCCGTCACTTCTCAGTCCCAGTTATTGGTAAAGCAGTGTGAAAGACAGGGTTCTCTTGTTTTCAAGAGGCAACCGGTCTAGGAGAATGAATAACTTTAAACCAAGGAGTTTTGTTCAAAAGAATTTGTGTCAAAATGGTGCGCCATTCTTTTGTTATCAGCTCATCCAAAAACTATGATTGGTTCTATACATGCCTTCACCAATCTAAAAAAAAAAGTCCTATGTAGGTTGTCTTACAGTTCAGATCTTGAGCCCTTGTACGTCGAGAGCAATGGAAGAGTCCATCATATATATATATATATATATATATATTATATATATATATGTGTGTGTGTGTGTGTGTGTATGTGTGTGTGTGTGTTTAGTCAGCATTTTTTCTTGTAGGCATATATTGTTAAATAATGCAGCCATTTTCTGTCTGCAAGTTTTGTCCTTTGTTTTTTCGTATTACCGGATTATTTTTGTAATATCTGGCGAAAATTGGCTGATGTATTTGCCATATGTCATAGACCAAGTACTTTCTGCCCTATCGTGGGCCATCTTCAAGGTATTTTGAAACCGTATAACACTATAGGGCAGAAAGTACTTGGTCTATGACATATGGCAAATACATCAGCCAATTTTCGCCAGATATTACAAAATAATCGGGCAATACGAAAAAACAAAGGACAAAACTTGCAGACAGAAAATGGCTGAATTATTTAACAATATATATATATATATATATATTATATATATATATATATATATATATATATATATATATATATATATAATCATGAAATTAAACTTGCATAGCATGAAACCAATTGTAGCAGATTTGTTCCCATGCAAATAAATATATACTAAAATATTTATATATATATATATATATATATATATATAGCACTCACTATTTTTATTAGGTGAGGAGCTTGGGTCGGGTGTGACTTGATGGGGTTTTCATAATTTGTTTCGCCCCCCCCCCTCTTGTCTAACCTATTCCATATTCCATATCCATTCCCGTCTTAATTAATTTACTATTTGACTTTTAATCGTTTCCGGGTGTAAAACTTGAAAAACACCGGACGAAAGGGCCCTTGTTTTATCAATAATTTTTTCCTTCCATTCCTTTCCTTCTTTTAGTCTTCCATCCATTATCATTGTGTAGATCGCTATATTGCTATACTTGATAACCTTTACCATATTATATATATATATATATATATATATATATATATATATATATATATATATATAATATATATATATGTGTGTGTGTGTGTGTGTGTGTGTGTGTGTGTGTGTGTGTAGAAAATATAGAACAAACACGGGATGTTATAATAGATGGAAATAAATTAGTCGATGTTCGAACATTTCGGTTTACAAAGGAAACCTTCTTCAGTACAATGAAATTATTCAAGGAGAAATGTAGATAAAAGATGATGGATCTTTTGAATGCGTTGAGTTTGGAAAATGTGTAGAAAAAGGTTCGTTACTGTTCGTTGATTGGCGTTCATAATTGAATATTTCCGGGAATTTCCCCATCAAGTTTTTTTTCTACTTCCCTTAAAAAAATCTTTTGTTTTCTACATTTAATCCATTTTCTTATACTTTCACTCTTTTCGTTTTTCTTTCTCTTCACCTCTTTCCCAGCAGCCACGAAGTTTCGTCTCAAAAATTCATCTTTATTTTATTTTTCTCTCTTGGATTTTTTTTTTTTCATATTTCTGTATGTTTTTTTTTATCGGAACATAAATACAATTATACCAAGCCTGAATTCCAGCTCCCTACTTGAGACACACACACACACACACACACACACACACACACACACACACACACACAATCACAATCAAAATAAAATTGTGATGTTACGTCCAAGTATATACTCCCAACGATTCTTCCATATCTTGACGTATATAAGTAGATCTTTTAAAATCTCTTCATCCACCTTTATAGGAAATATAGTTTTACAGAAGCATTTGGCAGACTTTAGAGACTTTAGAGGACGGACAAACTTTATTATTATTATTATTATTATTATTATTATTATTATTATTACTAGCAAATATATGCACCCTCCGGGTGCAAGTATTTAAGCTTTAATGTAATGAAATATCGTATTAAATTAGAAACGCTAATGAAACTAAATAAGAATGCAGATAAAAAGATTTGAAACAGAGGGGGATATAATCGAAAAATAGAACAACTGAAATTTACTCTTCGATCACTCTCGTCTTTCATTGTTATTTTTTCTAATTTAAGTATTTAGTTAAAAGAGGAAGTAAAGAATAAAATGACAGTTATCTTTTCTTGTTAATGGATTTCATTTAAGATTCATTGAAGAGATTTTTGCTTATATTCATTAAAATAAAACCAAACATTTAGAAATCAATAATACTAAGCACATATTTATTAAAATCACATGTTTAATATCAATATGCAAATTAGCCTTCCCATTCACACTGTAAACCGCTATTTTGTTGTATAGATAAATACAATTGCATGTTGTTAGTATGTAGATATGGTTAACAGTATTAACAATGTAAAAAAATTTATTAATAATTGAGGTAAAAATAAGGATAAATTCTTGGTGAATGTGACGTAAATAACTAACGGAATTATGACTTAAGTAGTGATATAGTTTCGGTTACAGACAGAAAAACACAATCTCCATTATAATAAGATTATTATAATTATCATAGATATATTGAAAATGATTTTACTATAAAATACACTACAAATTTGGGAGGTCTACCTTAAACCATTTGACCATCTCCAGAACATACAAACAAGCTCTTCCCAAGAATTAATATAGATGCATTAAAAATGAGTTAATTATACAAATGTATTGAACAATGATTTTACTATAAAATGCATTGAACAATTATATTACTCTAAAAGTGTATTGCAAATAACTTTATTATAAAAATGCATTGGAGATGATTTTGCTATAAAATGCACTGGAAATTATTTTTATTATAAGATACACTGGAAATAATTTTTGCTAAAAAAATATTCATTGTAAATGATTTTTACTATAAAATGCATTGGAAATGATTTACTATAAAAATGCATTGGAAATGAATTTTACTATAAAAATGCATTGGAAATGATTTTTAGAATGCATTGGAAATGATTTTTACCATAAAAATGCATTGGAAATGATTTTTACTATAAAATGCATTGGAAATGATTTTACTATAAAAGGCATTGGAAATGATTTTTACTATAAAAATGCATTGGAAATGATTTTTACTATAAAAATGCATTGGAAATGATTTTTACTATAAGAATGCATTGGAAATGATTTTACTATAAATGCATTTGACAATGATTTTACTATAAAAATGCATTGGACAATGATTTTTACTATAAAAATGCATTGGAAATGATTTTTACTATAAGAATGCATTGGAAATGAAATTTACTATAAAAATGCATTGGAAATTATTTTACATAAAAATGCATGGCAGATTATTATACGTTAAAGATGTATATCAATTTTGGTAGGTCTGCATCGAAACGTTTTGAAATTTTCTGAAACAGACAAACAAATCTCCTCAGTTATTGACATCGGTTTAAAACGCATTTTTAGTCAGAGCGATCAATCTCACAAAAGTCCTTGAGAATATCCATATATATAAGATCAGACAGTGATTAGAGAGAGAGGGGAGAGAGAGAGAGAGAGATGAATGAGTGAATGGGTGGATGGATAGACTGTGATATTTCTTAGGGAAATAGACTATCCTAAGAAAGAAAGAAAGAAAGAAAGAAAGAAAGAAAGCCTGAGACAGAACTGGAAAAATAGGATTATCTTTTAAAGCAAATGAAACATCTATTCTTTTTTTGTTGTTGTTCTTTGACAGCCAACACGGATCCGATTGCTTGCATGTTAGGCGACCGCTTTGCCGTTGTAAATCACCTGGATACTTCACTTATCCGACTCTGCAACGAGATCATCCGCGATGTGAAGCACACGAAACTGAAGGGAGAGGAGGGAGATGCCCCCGAAAATGAAGATAAAATCAAACTCCTCTACCTCTATATCCTCCTCATGCAACTCGATGACAGACTTCTTAATCTCTTCATCGTCAAGTACGCCGAGTAAGTACATACTTTTTATATCAATTATTATCACATTGATATTGTTAGATATTGATATTGGAGAGGAGAGTAGCCTCGACAGCAAAGAGAGCCAGAAAGATGGATAAAAGACAGCAGCCCCAGAAAGCATCACAGTTTGTGTGCAGTCAGTGCACCGAAAGACTGTCACTCGGGAATTGGCTTGCACAGTCAGTTGCACAGATAATTTATTTGTTTATTTTATTTATTTATTTGGACACTACGCCATCGTCCTTAGTGGACGGAATGGGGCGAACATTGTTAGATAACCCACAAGAAATTATACAGTTTATTGCTGAAGATGACCGTCCGGTGGCCGGGAGACGTTAATCAACAACAAGCTTCTTAAACACAAAACCTTTGGGTTTTTTTCTCCTCTGAATTCATTAGGATGTTCTAATACTATGGGGGTGCGTGGTGTAATGGTTAGAATCAATATGAAATGGATTCGTCGACGCGAGTTAAAATCCTCGACGAGGCTGTTTACATTTCACATAGCGCTAATACTCTTGGGAAAGGTATGCATCCACATAATCTTCCTCCAGCTATGGGTAAATAGTAGGGTAGACTGGACTCTTTAACCTTGGTTAGGCAACTAGTCTAAAGGAAGGGAAACTCTGAATTTAAACCTGTTAAACTCCGTTTAAGAAATTGACCTTGTGTCACATCCTGTGTGCAAATTATTTGTATTAGATAGAAATACTTGATGACATATAACTGTAAATTATTTATATTAAGAATAGTTACTTGAAGTTATAATTATTTTATGAACGATTATTATTAGTTATTTGCAACCGTATAACTGTTAACAAACGAGTATTACTAAATAGAAAAAGTTACTTGAAACCATATAATTGTATATAAATTATTTGTATTAGATAGTAATACTTGAACTCATAACTGTTTGCAAAAAAATTTTCAAGAAAAAACTATACAAAAGTGTAAATATAAATGTAAAATAAACGCGATTAGTTAACCTCTAGTCATGAAATAACCCAGACGAGTTGATATACCGTTAAAATCAACCAATCGATCCTTTTTAAGGCTCCTCTTGGTTTCTCCCCCTTCGGGTCTTCAATGACTCCTCTCTTGATCAGCCCCAAACCTTTTCGGATAAATGTGTCTATATATATATATATATATATATATATATATATATATATATTTGTTGAAGTTTTTCATAAGCAACTACCCAGGTTTCAGGTTATTTCACCATCGCCAGGTTGCTAAATCTCCTGGTGTTTGTTTGAAGAGATTTTGTGTTGTTATGTCTTCAAACAAACACCAGGAGATTTAGCAACCTGACGATGGTGAAATAACCTGAAACCTGGGTAGTTGCTTATGAAAAACTTTTATATTTAAAAAATTCAACAAATAAATAAAGTTCCTACAAATTTGTGGTTGAGCACTATGATTTCTTTGTTTCATCCCAAAACAAATTTTTAAATATATATCTATATCTATATATATATATATACCAACCCCTCCGCACGAGCAGGATGTGACACAAGGTCAATTTCTTAAGCGGAGTTCAACAGGTTTGAATTCAGAGTTTTCCTTCTCCTAGACCGGTAGCCTTACCAAGGTTAAAGAGACCAGTCTGCCCAACTATTTATCCATAGATGGAGGGAGAGTAGGATTCATACATTTCCCAAGTGTATTAGAGCTAAGTGAAATGCAATTACCATATCCAGGATTTGAACTCGGGGCGACGAGTACATTTCCCGTGACTTTAACCATTACACCACGCGCTTCCATATAAATTTGTATATAAATTTGTAAATATATTTGTAAAACTTATTGCAGGTTTATTCTGTCTAGTCATTCGATTGATGAGAAGTATCAATGATGCCTAAATATATTTATATTTAAAATTTCGATTTAAAAATTTTTTAATTCCTTTTGAATATCAAATAGCAAGATATTGCTTGAGTTCGATTCGCATTGGCCTTGTGCCAAACAGAACTAAGCCTATCAAATTATTACATTTTTGGAGATTATGGGGACAAATCCTTGTGCCAAACTAAGCTAAGCTTACTAATTACTACATTTTTAGAGATGAGAGAAGAACTCATTGGCCTTATGCCAAACTAGACTAAGCTTAGTAGATGACTACATTTTAGACATACTAGAAAAAATTCATTGGTCTTGTGCCAAACATATCTAAGCTTAGTAAATGACTACATTTTTGAAGATTTCGGGAGAACTCCCGTGAAAGAGGGAAAATTACAAATATCTCTCTTAATCATATTAAATGCCCCAAAAGTACCGCAATACACTTGACTATAAGGAATTCCTTATAAATTTAGAACTCCAGTAACAGCTGTAATGTAGAGAAAGAGGGAATACAGTTCGCGTAGGCAATACAATCTATGTACAGTAAGGATACATACGATGGTTGTTTAGAAAGTATGGAGGACCGAAGCTATATTTACCGAGGCAGAAATGAACAATGAAAGAAATATTCATTTTCTTCAAAATACCAGTGTTTTCAAAAAGTATCAAGGAGGAGCCTGTATTTACCAAGACCAAAATTAACAATGACTGAAAAATCTTTCAAATATGAGCTGTGTTCAAATTGTTGAAATTCACTTTAGTCAGTACAAATTAACACTAACAGACTCTAATAATAATAAGGGTCAGAAGTTATCTGCCCTAATCCATTTATTGTACATGTGAGTTACTTGCCCTTTGACCTATTAATTTCAGTCATTGTTTTTTAAATAAATAAAACACCTCGTGTTATGAAAAGCAGTCGTAATGTGTTGCCTCGTTAATACAATGGAAGGTATCTCAATTGGAATATGTCTCAATGAATAACTGCGCTTGCTAAAGACAAAAAAGGTATGTCTCTTTTTTCTGTGGGATTAAGTTATTAAATTCCCAACACAAATAGCATTGAGACTGAAGCTATATTTAACTAGACAAAAATGAACAATGAAGGAAATATTTATTTTCTTCAAAATACGAGTGTCTTCAAAAAGTATTCGAGGCTGAAGCCGTATTTACCAAAAACCGGCCGTATCGAGAATAAAGCTGTATTTACCAAGACAGAAATGAACAATGAATGAAACATAAATATTCAACACACTTATTCCACCGAATTTTATATTGGTCGAAGCACCTCTGAAACTCTTCTTTTGATATAATGTGAACCTGCGCCATTGCATTTTTTAATTGCTTTCTACGTTTTCAAATCTTATCCTCGAGATGAATTTCAGTCTTGGAAACAAAAATGCTATTTTTTTTAATTACCGTATTTGACGGCATATAGGACGCACTTTTTTCAAAAATTTTGGTTCAAAGAATTGCCCTGCGTCTTATACATCGTAGGTGAAGTGTGAGACCTCCCGTAGGCCTAAGCTATAATATTATCATTTCCTGCTATTGAGATGTCTTGTGTATGCTTATTGCTTGCCTGTACTACCAAATTGCTTTTATACAGCTATGTTTCTGCTTGTGTAATGCACAGTTAGACTGTTTTCAACCATATATGCTTAAATACACTAAAAAAAAATGTTTCTCCTGAATCTGACCTGCTGAAATGGGGGTGCGTTTTATACGCCCGTGCGTCTTATATGCCGTCAAATACGGAAGGTGTGCCCAACCGTTCGCACGAATTGTCTGTCCCGTAGACTGATTTGCATATCTAAGGCGTCTGATGGTATTTTTGTTTTTCCCCTCTACATTGGGTTATTCCATAATATTTTTTCTTTAAATGGCTGAGAAAAGTTGATACCATCAATTTAAATAATTTAATCAATTTGTTTAACGTATATTTTATGAAGCCAGAATGTTCAGCTATTAAAAAAATATGTCGTGCGTTTTTTCTGTTTTTCTACTTCATTTACTGCGGGTTAGCTCAGTCGGTAGAGCATTCGGCTAAGTATATATATAAATACACAATATGTATTACATCATAACCGGTAGGCATGACATAACCCCGGACGGGTTGATATGCCGTCAAAATCAAAAAAAAAAACAAACAAACAAACAACAATAAATCTTAAAGCAGACGAGACTCAACACAAATCGATCATTTGACTGTGATCACTTTCACTTCCCTTTTTCATCTACGTTAGGATATTGATCGGTGTTGTCGATTAAGTTGTCAACTCAAGAGAGAGAGAAATCAAATCACCATGTTGCTGAGTTGGTTGCCAATTTAGACGACTTTTCATCAAAGGATGAAATGTAAACATGCGTTTGGGGTTTGCCAATTGATTGGCGCCATGTTGTTAACCGGTTTAAGCAGGCTTCTCTTAAGTAAAAATGAATTGCATCTCCTCTGCTAGATTATTTGAGAATGGAAAAATAGATAGAAATAAACATAAATAGATATGGATAGGTTAGTTTGATAGATAGATAGATAGATAGATAGATAGATAGATAGAAAGAAAGAAATAAAGATAGATAGATAGATAGAAATAAGATAGATAGATAGATAGATAGATAGATAGATATGAAGATAGATAGAGATGAGATAGATAGATAGATAGATAGAAATAAGATAGATAGATAGATAGAAATGAAGATAGAAGATAGAAGATAGATAGATAAGATAGATAGATAGATAGAAATAAAGATAGATAGATAGAAATAAGATAGATAGATAGATAGATAGATAGATAATGAAGATAGATAGATAGAAATGAAGATAGATAGAAATGAAGATAGAAATGAGATAGATAGATAGATAGATAGAAATGGAGAGATAGGTAGATAGATAGATAGATAGATACAGGTTAGTTTGATAGATTGATAGATAGGTATGAATATAAATAGATAGATCTGAACCCATCAATATAAATAGACATGACGAAGGTATTATTATTATTATTAGTAGTAGTAGTAGTACAAAATAAAAAACACCCTCCGGGCGATGTAAAAATTAGATTTTTGAAACATAGTGCCTGAGGGGTGGGAGTAAAAACTTCAATGTCAGCGAGTTTGTATCCTAAGTAAAATCATCAAATTCATTAAAGGATTAAAAAATAAAACAATTTCAAATGTAAACTTTAAATATGTATTAAAATAAAACAAACTATATATAGATATATAATACCAGTCATGTATTTATAAAAACTTGTTTTAAAAAACAATGAGGACTGTCTAATATTGCATGTTCAAATTTTGAGTGTATTTATTCTATGTAATGACGCGATTTTGGGTAATGTAACGTAAGCAGTGACGTAATTTTTGTTACAGACAAAAACCGGAAGCGAATCTCCATTATTAATATAGATTATTATTATTATTATTATTATTATTATTATTATTGTTGTTGTTGTTGTTGTTGTTGTTGTTGTTGTTGTATACGTCACATGTTATTCAGGTGTTCCGATCTGATGTAATTGTTGTCGACATTTATTCCTTTTAGATCAGGTATCCCTCTCACCAAATGTTTGCTATAAAAAGTTAGTTTCGTTTTGTGTGTGTCAAATTAAGAAACACGTAATTAGAACCCGAACAAATTCCAGGATTTTGTATTTTAAATGCTTATATTTCCAAGGTCAACAGACGTTTTTCGGGATAAGTTTTTTTTTCTTTTTTTTTTTCTTTTTTTATGAACACGACTTCATTTTCTCTGATTGGATACTCGAAAAATGCAGGCACCCAAAAGCATTATTCTTAAACCTTTTCTAACGTGTTATTTCGATCCCACTGTTTCAACAAATACATTCTAGGTATCACATTAAATTGCACCGGTAGTGAGGCTACACTTCTACATTTCTGGTTGACTGATTGATTGATTTTAACGGCCGTCTGGGATTATTTTTAAATAAATCTATTTTACCTACAGACCCTAACAGGACTATTTCACCCAAATAGATACTACCACTCCGAACAAGAGTGAACATGGGAGTAATGCCAATGAAGGGGTACTCCATACTTATCAGATCTCCAGAACTGGAGCCTCACCATCAGATGTAATTTATTGTCATACACAGGACACCGTTTTTAGTGGTTGGGATCTTACCCCTCTGCAGGGGATCAGTCAGCGTATTCTAACCCTCGCCGACAGGCTTTTATAGAGAATGTAGAGCTATCTCCGTTATTGCCATAACGCTTAGGTCCGCTGTTAGGCTCCTATTTATGGGTCAAATAGATATTTGAAATAATGATGTGTTCAACTATTTAAAATGATTGTGATGATTTTTTTACTCTATATAATTGGAGATCATAATTATCAATCTGGTTTCGGCATAAAATAACCCAACAAGAGTTGACATGCCTTAAAATAAACCAATCAACTTATTGTGACTAGTGAGTTTTAAAAAAGCTACCAATGTTTGCATTTGTTCCCCATGCTTTGTTGATATTGGCAGCAGTTACGGAGGCATTCTGCCCAAGCTTGAACTCATACAACATAAGAAGACGAAGGTCATGTTTTGGCATCTGAGGTGGAGCGCCACACCTACCATCAGCTCCTTACTTTACCGCACAGATCCATGTGCTACTCATGCGCTGAGTTGGCGAGGACCGGTATCGAACTAGGAACCTCGTGGTTTCTAGCCGAACGCTCTACCGACTGAGCTAACCCGGCCTCACCTGAAATAAACAACAAATTTTATGTTAAAATGACATTTCAAAACCGAGCACTTCAATCGGCCATTATTTTTGTAACAACCTAATAATTTGTATATTCCAGTGTTCGTTTAGTTTAGAAATTGTTTTTGTTTTTATTTTTGTGCATTTGTTTTTTCTTTTGAAATATCATCTTAAAAATGTAAACTTAAACTCGTGAGTGTTTTGAAACATAATTTTCTTTTTCCAAAAACCTTTTTTACACTTATGACAAAAATATAAATTCAGTTCTTAATTGCTTGCTAAATTAAAGTGATAAAAATGCATTCGTTTAATTTATTTTCGTTTATACCCCTAAAAATGTGTAAGGTTCAAGGTTATAATTATGTTATAACTTGTTGAAACATAACAAACTCCGACACGTTTGTGGGACAAAACATTTTATATTTATAACAGCACAGGAATATGACAAGATGCAGAAAATAATAACATACATGTACATAACATAAAGAGTAAAGATAAACGGACTGGAGAGTCCGTTACATACAAAATCACTTACTAGTGATGGGGGGGGGCGAAGACCCTACGAGAAGAGGTCACATAAGTCTAACCCATGTGCTCGTACAGACGATGTAGCTAAAAAGAGGAAGAAGCGTTTGAATCAGCCGCTTAAATACCATAGCCCCTGGTGAGAACAAGCGACAACCCAGCGGGAAGATAACTCTTCCAGACCAATAGGAAGATAGTCCCAACAAATGTAACAATAAAAAGAAGCTAAGAATTAAACATTAACGCCGTTAACTATGTCGAAATAGATATATAATACTTTAAGTAATGATTAAATTTTATAGAAGTTACAAAAGCAATTTTAATTATAATTACAATACTTCTTTGTGATTTCAGCATGTTAGAGAAAAGTTGATTGGGACAGGCATCCCCTTGTGGGGAACTATAAGTCAATTTCATACATCCATTAGCCTGGTTGGGTATGGGGGGAGAAGATTAAAATTAGCTTTGTCTATCTATCCTCCAACTAGATACCGAGGACAAAGGTGTGTAGGTAGTTAATTATCCACCCACAGCCTAGGAATGAAACACAGATAAACACACATACACACACACACACACACACACACACACACACACAGATGTATGCATGTATGTATATATGTATGTATGTATGAAAGAAAGAAAGAAAACCTAAAGCGTCATATTGGAGAGAACATGGAGGGTTGGAAGTGTCTGACATGTGGTCGAGTTTTGCTTTCTAGGGCTGGCTATGTCAATCATAGGAAGTCTCACCTGGGTCAATCCTTGCAGATTCCAGGAGCAAACAATGTCTTGTGCTATATGTGGCAAGGTCTGTAAGTCGGCTTCTGGCCTTAAGAGACTTATGGTGGTGCATAAGCATCAAATTTTATCATCTGATTCATCTGAATCATCTCATTCAACGGGAAGAATGTCTTTTCAATGTCATATTTGCATCAAACTTTGTGGGTCTGCAGCAGGTTTGATGAGTCATTTGAGGGCTCATGCAAGGAAGGGTTCTGGTGGTGGAGTAGTGGGATTGTGAGGGACGGCAATAATCTGTAAAGATTGTGCTATTGTTATGTATGTATGTAAAGAGAATATTAGTTAGATAACTCTCAGATAGATAGATTGATAGATTCAAAGAAAATGTTATTCAAAACGATTCAGACCCCACAAATTATTTATTCAGTTGCCAATTGAACTGGATTTTTTTTATTCGATAATCATTATTAGAACATTTTAGGTTTATTGCTCTGATAAAAATCTTGCTATGATGTGAGGTTTTTGTTGGATTACGATTATATGCACAAAAACATACATCATTAGAATTACTTTTTTGAAAAGTCTTATTTGAAATATGAGCCTACGTAAAAAAAAAAGAACCTTTAATTATGAATGGTAATGTTTAAAATTGTCTTTGTTTGAGGGGCCCTGTCTACTATGAGGGTAGAATAGATAATATTTATCTGGTAAGAAAAAAAAACAGGGGTGGCAGCAGTTAATGGAAATGTTATTATTTCTTCTTCTTCTTCTTCTTCTTCTTCTTCTTCTTCTTTTCTTCTTCTTCTTCTTCTCTTCCATCTTTTTTTTCGCTTCTTACTCTTATTTTCTTTTTCAACGTCTTTTTTCTTTCATATTTTTCGCTTTACTTTTCTTCTTCTACATCATCATTATCATCATCATCTTTTTTCTTCTTCCTAATCATTATCTTCCCGTTCATTTTTTCTTTAATTTCTCGCCATTTTTAGTTTTTCTTTTACTCACTTTCTTCCTCATCTTTTTCAACTCTCTCTCTCTCTCTCTCTCTCTCTCTCTCTCTCTCTCACTCTCTCTCTCTCTCTCTTCGTTAACTTTCATTATAGGCTTCCCCCACCTCTCCCTCTTCATCGTTTTCGTTTTTTTATCTTCATCATTTTCCTTTCCTTAATTTTTCTTCTTTTATTTCTTCTTCTTTTATTTCTTCTTCTTCTTCTTCTTCTTCTTCTTCTTCTTCTTCTTCTTCTTCTTCTTTTATTTCTTCTTTTATTTCTTCTTCTTCTTCTTTTTCTTTTATTTCTTCTTCTTTTTTTTCTTCTTTTATTTCTTCTTCTTCTTCTTTTATTTCTTCTTCTCTTCTTCTTCTTCTTCTTATTCTTCTTTTATCTCTTCTTCTTCTTTTATTTCTTCTTCTTTTATTTCTTTTATTTCTTCTTTTATTTCTTCTTCTTTTATTTCTTCTTCTTGTTCTTCTTTTATTTCTTCTTCTTTTATTTCTTTTATTTCTTCTTTTATTTCTTCTTCTTCTTCTTCTTCTTCTTCTTCTTCTTCTTCTTCTTCTCTCTCACCATTTTCTCATTTTCTTCATCATCTTTTTCTTCTTCATCCTCGTAGGTTTTTTTCTCCTCCCACTACTTTTTCTTCTTCACCTTCTTCACCATCCTGTTCTTCCTCTTCTTTTCTTTACTTCGTTTACTTTTTCTTTTTTTTTTTTTCAACGTCGTCGTCGTCTTTTTTCTCCTTCATTACATTCTCCCTTTTCTTCCTTTTCATCATCATCACAATTATTATTATTATTATTATTATTATTATTATTATTATTACCGTTGGGGGCGGGGCAAGTGTATTAACTTGATAATTCTCTATTAGCTGTCTATATAAGAATGACAGGTATTTCTAATAGCGCCGTTTCTTCAAAATTCAACCGCATTCTCCGAGCTGTTTCCGCCGCAGGGGGGGCAGGCCCACGACCCTACTTCTTGATTTATGATGACGACATGCCAGCGACACATTTCTTCTCTTCATAACCTCGTCATATTCATCTGTTCCAAAACTCTACCCCTTGCCGAACATAACAATCAACTTTTACCACTCTCAAATCAAACGTGAAAAACTTCTCGCATTCAGTTATGAATGCGATTCTTCAACATCAAGCTACCGATTTACTTATTGCCAGTCGGGATTGGGTTATTTTTTGGAGGGGTGATAAGGCAATATCGGCCAAATATCTCATCAGCATATTTTTTAAATAAAAAGTTTAAGTTTTATAATACTTAAAGGAGTGAAAAAGAGAGGAAAGAAGCCGCCACTGAAAAGAGAGCCAGAAGGAAGGAGAGACAACAGCAACTCCAGCAAGCTGTTTGTTTGCAGTCAGTGCACCAGAGATTGCCATTCAAAAATTGGTCTGTTCAGCCACTCACGTAGATGCAGATTTTTTTTAAAAGTGGACACTACGCCGTCGTCTTTGGTAGACGGAAAGATGCCAACAATTTTTTTTTTAAATTGTTTTGAATCTCTATCCGATGTGTTAAACAAAACAAAATATATCAAGAGAGGTCTTCCAAAAGAAACCTCCATTTTTAGTACAGATATCTATTAATAATGGAGATTGGCTTCCGGTTTTTGTCTGTAACAAAAATATGTCACTGCTTACGTCACACTGCCTAAAATCGTCATAAATAGAATACACTCAAAATTTGAGCATGCAATGTTAGACAGTCCTCATTGGTTTTTTAACAAGTTTTAATAAATACATACCTGGTATTATCTATCTATATATAGTTTTTTTTTTTTTTAAAATATATTTGATGTTATCAGAACTAAGTTTCCATTTCAAACTTTTATTTTTTTACTCCTTTAATAAATTTATTTTATTTTTTACTCCTTTAATAAATTTGATAATTTTACTTTACGTATGATACAAACTTTTATATTAAATTTTCAACTTCCATCCCTTCAGGCAATATTTATTTTACGTCGCCCAGAGGGCGTTTTTTTTCATTTTGCTAGTCATTATAATGGAGATTGTCTGTTTTTCTGTCTGTAACCGAAACTATATCACTCCTCAAGTCACAATCCCCTACGTTATTAACGTCACATTCTCCATGATTTTATTTTTATTTAAACCTCAATTAATGATAAAATTGTTTAAATTATTAATACTGTTGACCATATCTACATATTAAATATTTACCACGTACCCCACGTGTACGGGTTAGGCACAAGGCCCTATTAATGTGGGACCACCCGCGAACCGAAGCTCATGGGTGGCAGGTGCAAAAATGCGTTGATCCCGTCGGCATTCCCCATCAAGGGGGCGCCTAGGGTACTGGAAATAAACCCAGTCCTGTCCTTTAAATCAAGGGGGCAGGTGTTGCCTGGGGGGATAGCCCCCTGGGATCAACGATGTTAGCTTGTCAATAAAATAAACTTAGCAATTCTAAGGGTAAAAACAAGAATGTCATGATCTTCTCAGACTCACTCTCAGTTTTACTATGTATAAAAGATTTTTAGAATGAATCCTTTAATCAATAAAATAAACAGACTGAACATCATGTATAACTAAAACTAACTATTATGCTGGATTACAAGTCACATTGGAATAAGAGGAAGTGACAAAGCTGACACAGCAGACAAATCAGCACTAAAAATGGACCCAAAAGTTTCCTGTATATAAACTTGAAGACCAAAATCAATATATTCTACTAAAAAAAGGTTAAATCGAACTTAACGGACCTAAATTCCACCATCGTATGTCAACCCGCCGAAAGAAAAAATACCAAAAAATCAGCGAATTAACCGAATTTAATGAAATTTTCAGTGTTGATATATTAATGAATAAAAGACATAATACACCAGTTATTTTATTTTAAAACTTTACATTTTTTCAGGTCAGTTAACTTTGAAGCACGTCTCTTTGAGAATCTGTGTTATGCCTCAAAGATATATGGTTCAAATTAACTGATCTGAAAAATGTAAAAGTTTTTAAATAAAATAACTGGTGTATTATATATTTTATTCATTAATACATCAACACTGAACATCTCATTAAATTCGTTTAATTCCTTGATTTTTTGTTTTTTTTTTCTTTTGGCCCGGTGGAATTTAGGTCCGTTAAGCTTGATTTAACCAGAAAAATAAAGGAAAAAAATTGGAGTTACAACATAACAAACTCTTCTCAATAAAACCTAATATTGAAGAACATAAACCAGGCATCAAAAGGAACAAGTTCTCTATATCACAACTACGTGTAGGTCAAACAAGACTAACACTTTTTTTTTTTATCTAAACAAGAAAACCAACCAGAATTCATAGAATTCAAATACATGTTTAACAGTTTACAATTTTTACACATTTTAATAGAAAGAGGTGATTTTGCTACAATGAGACAACGTTTTCACAACACAAACTACATGAGAAAAATATTTTTTTAAATGTCAATATAAATGATATTTTGTCCTTCCTGAAAGAAATAATATTATATTTAAAAAATATAAAAATAAATGAACTTTACCCTATAAACCTATCCGTCAAAACGATTCTCAACCCATTTCCCAACAAATAACTTAGTCAAAATCAAGAAAAAGTCTTCGAAAAAATAACAATAAATCTGACCATCTCTAACAATTTCCCTCTAGTCATAAAATAACCCTGTATGGGCTGTGGGCCGTTAAAAATCAATCAATAATATGATTATTCTACAGGGTCCTAAAAGCTACTAAATTCTAGGTCATAGTGAACTTGGGAGTAATTGCAATGAAGGGTTACACCCAGAATATACCTTTTTTGTGGGGGTCTTACTCCTCCACAGAGTATACAGTCAGCGTATGTTAAACCTCACCAACGGAGCCGGTGGGAGATTGGACAAATCAAATACCTTAAAAGGTGCAGTTATGGACCTAAGATCATCGGTATCAGTAAATGTTAATAGGCAGATTGATTAATTGACTAGCAGGAATGTGGATATACCACAGTATTATGATTCAATAATTACAACATTTGATATGTTTACTTAAGAGCTATCACGAAATATTTCAATATGTGAAAAGTATAATAATCTTGATTTAACTCCTCTCACTCTTTTTTTCTTCTTTCTTTCCTTCTTTTAATCGTTTCATTATGTTCGATTGAAACAGATTAGCGTTATCACTTCCGTGCGCTCATCCTTTCTCTTTCTTTCCCGTACTCTCTTTCTTTCTTTATTATATGTTCCTGTGTAGCATGTCCTTTTTCTTCCCTTTCTTTCTTTACATTAAAAACGGAATGGTCTATTATTTAGCTGAGGTGACGACACTCATAAGAAATAAACATTCGGTGGATAAGCAACACCAAGTAATCAGGATTTACGTTTTTGCATTTCATCTTCGACGATTTGGATGGCCTTATTTTTTGTAACAGAGGGTGTTTACAAGATTATATATAGATTGACTGATTGATTGATTTTAACGATATATCAACCTGTCTAAGTTTATTTTAAGCCTAGAAGTTAGGGAATCACGTTCATTGTTCGTCCATATTAATCTTTTTTTTCTTCTTGTTTCTTAAGAGGGTCTTGTTGCACACGATGCAATCGAATACAAATAATTTTAAATCTAATTTATACTTCCGCCCTGTCGGCTGGGGCGTTAGAATGCGCCGACGGCCGGTCGGAAGAGGCCCCTTCCGATCAATCGGTTGGTCACGTCAAGCCCTAGCACCTATATTATTTTCCCAACCCTATTGTCCTTATGGCAAGCCCCAACCCCTTTTTATCATATGGGTGCTAGAAGGCGGTGGTTGCGGGTCTACATGTCCTGAGAATGACGTTAAACTCTATCTGATGGTGAGGTTCCAGTTTTGGAGGTTTGGTGAATGTGGAGCACCCCTTCGTCACCATTGCTCCTTGGTCCACTCTGACCCGGAGTGGTAGTACCTCTTAGGGTCCCATCTATGGGTTAAATAGAAAAATGTATTTATAAACAAAATTGTATTATCCATTAAGAATTGATTTATTTCAAAACTTTATCGGCATTAAATGACCCACTGAGGTTGATATGCCGTAAAACAAAACAAACCAAACCTAATTTATACTTACATTTTTGTAGTCATTGCTTAAGAGATTTTGCGCACGGTATTTTGATATGAAGTATTCCACACAGTTGTATGGTTTCAGCTATTCCTATCTAATAATAATAATGATAATTATATGATTTCAAGTGATTATCTCTATTTGATAATAGTCATTTGTTTGCACACATTTATATAGTTTTAAATAACTAATAATAATCCTAAGTAAACAATTATAGCTTTAATCAACTATTCTAATTAGAAATAATTTACAGTTATATGATATCAAGATTTCTATGTGTTGACTTGTTTTGGATATAAGGTGTGTGCTAGATATTCACTTTTATTTATAGACTCGCCGAGAACAATGTGATTAAACTCTTGGCCAATCACTGGCAGTACTCTGCTGCTGATATAATATTTATACCGGGTGTACTGGTCATAACTACTCATAACTGCTTTGAACATTCGTGTACGACGGACATAGGAATTGTATCACTGGACCTTTAACAATACGCTGATAGGACTTATTCGCAGGATAGGATACACATTACCAAAGGATTCCATAACTCAGGATTAACTTACTTAAGCCCTTTTCAACTGGCCAAGGATGGCATTTAAAAACTTAACACTATGTAATACAAATAATTTGCAAACAGATCTATTTGACCCACAGATGGGACCCATAGATGGGACCCGAACTGGTACTCTCACACCGGGTCAGAGTGGATCTGGGAGTAATGTCAATGAATGTGTATTCCACACTCCCCGTGTATCCAAAAGAGAAGCCTTGCTATCGGGTATTTAGTGTCATAACCGAGACACCCATTTCTGTGGGGTCTTGCTGTTCTGCAAGGAATACAGTGTGCGTGTTCTAAGCCCCGCCAACAGGATAGTTTCATAGGTAGAAAACACTTTGTCCTGAAACAAGAAGACGTGTAATAGGGATAATCCGATATGTCTTGCAGTTATTCAGGGTCCTTCAACGGACTGAG
>CM042165.1:18357518-18362518 GCA_023376005.1 Doryteuthis pealeii | reverse complement strand
TGCAGAAATATAATTATATTATTTAAGTACACACAAAAATATGCATCACTCCTACACACATATATATTCACACATATGCATACACATACACAAGCGCGCGCACATACAGACACATACGCACAACACACACACACACACACACACACTCACACACACACATGAGTAACTGTGTGAATAAGTGTCTTGTTTCTTATTTTCAGCATCTGTGCATTGAAAAATTAAGTAAACATAATCGGTTTTGAATTTTCGCATCAATAGCATCTAAGTGGATCTCTATTCGAAATCAAGTGACAGCAAGTACTTCTAATTTTTTTAATTTATTTATTTTTTTTTTTACAATGCTGCATCCCAAGCCATGCAGTAGTAAGAGGAAATGACAAAGCTGACTCAGCAGCCCAATCAGCACTAAAAATGACCCCCGACAGATTCAAAATCCTGCATGCAGGCTTGAAGATCAAATTCAATATGTTCTTCTATGAAATCCTCCCTGTCGGCTTGGGCATTAAAATGCACCGACTGCAGAGGGGTAAGACTCCCCCAATGGAGCCACCTGTTGGCCGTGGGTGGCGACCCTTGATGCTTAAGGATAGAACCCAGGTGGTTGAGCAGTCCATGATTTGCAATACTCCACTTTGGTCCTTACTTAGGCTAGACGGGCGGTCGAAGAGGTCCCCTCTGATCAATCGGCTGGTCACGTCAAGTCCTAGCACCTATATGATTTTCCCAACCCTATTGCCCTTATGGCAAGCCACAACCCTTTTTATCATATGGGTGCTAGAAGGCGGTGGCTCAGGATCTACATGTCCTATCTGATGGTGAGGTTACAGTTTTTAGGGTTGGGGCTTGCCTTAGGGTTTAGAAGGTGGTGGTTGAGGGTCTACATATCCTGGAAATGACGTTGAACTCTATCTGATGGTGAGGTTCCAGTTTTGGAGGTTTGGGGAATGTGGAGCACCCTTTCGTCACCATTGCTCCCAGGTCTACTCTTACCCGAAGTGGTAGTACCTGTTAGGGTCCCATCTATGGGTTAAATAGAAAAATAGAAGAATTGTGTATCCATTAAGAATGACTATATTTCAAAACTTTATCGACATTAAATGACCCACTGAGGTTGATATGACGTAAAACAAAACAAACCAAACCAAACCAAAATCTTCTATTGAATAAAATAAGAAAATGGCAACAAAATTGTAGTCACAACATACATAACCAACTCTTCTCAATTAAACCCAATATAGAAGAATGGAAATCAGAAAGTCCAAAAAAGGAACAAGTCACCATATCCCGACTTTGTCCTTTTTACTTAAACGGGAAAATCAGCTAGAATGCATAGCATGTCAAACACCCTATAACTGTTAAACACATTCTAATAAAATCTGGTGATTTTGCTGCTATTAGACATCTTCTTTTACAACACAAACAACATCAGAATCACATTTTTAAAATGTCTCTATAGATGACATTTTGTCCGTCCTGAAAAAAAATAAAATCATACCGAAAATATAACAATAAACTTAAACTTTAGCCAATAAGCTAATCCCTCAAAATAATTCCCAATCCATTTAGCAACAAACATCTGCAGACAACTTACAGTCAAAATCAAGAAACATCCTTGGAAGAAAAACATATCAATAAATCTGACCTTCCCTCAAAATTTACCGCTTGGCATAAAATAACCCTGGACTGGTTGACGTGCCATTATAATCAACCAATCAGTCATCTTTTTAAATTTTCAAATTTTCGTGATTGATTGATTTCAACGGCATGTCAACCCGTCTGAGGTTATTTTATGATATTGTCTCATTTTTTTTTTGTAATTTTATTTTTATTTTTCCGCTTTTTAAAATTTGTTATTTTCTTGTTTGCTCTTGCTCTTTTCGTGACTCGACTAGACTGTCTGTGTGGAGAGGCCTATCATCATCATCAGCCAAACAGCGAGGGAGTCTATCACCTTTCTGCTAGCGCTAGACTAGAAAGATTGTTTTGCTGAAGTGGAGCATCTGCTCCCAGATGCTTTTGCCGCACAGATCAGATTACCCAAACTGTGCTACTCATGCGCTGTGTTGGGGAGGACCGGTATCTAACCCGGATCCTTGCGATTCCGAGGCGGATTCTCTACCAACTGAACTAAACTGACCCGTTTGAATTGTAGATTTGGCTTGGTTTTATATAATATATAATCAGGTAAGCCGGTTTCGAGTACTTGATTTTGATCTGTCGAATACCGTGGTTTTGGACAAAAGAAGGATTTGACAGACTATCATAAAGTCCAATTTATTATGACCCGAAAACTCTAGTTGATATGGTTTATGGGCCGCTGAGTTTTAATTGTAATGTCTATCTATCAGTCGTGGTTCAAGAGAGGAAAATTCCCCAACAAACGAGGATCAAAATAATACAAATTTATCAAGCCTCAAACATTCAGACAAATAATATCGACTTGATTTTGGGTGTTAGTGTCTACCTATCAGTCGTGGTTCAAGAGAGGAAAATTCCCCAACAAACGAGGATCAAAATAATACAAATTTATCAAGCCTCAAACATTCAGACAAATAATATCGACTTGACTTTGGGTGGTAGTGTCTACCTATCAGTCGTGGTTCAAGAGAGGAAAATTCCCCAACAAACGAGGATCAAAATAATACAAATTTATCAAGCCTCAAACATTCAGACAAATAATATCGACTTGACTTTGGGTGGTAGTGTCTACCTATCAGTCGTGGTTCAAGAGAGAAAAATTCCCCAACAAACGAGGATCAAAATAATACAAATTTATCAAGCCTCAAACATTCAGACAAATAATATCGACTTGATTTTGGGTGTTAGTGTCTACTTATCAGTCGTGGTTCAAGAGAGGAAAATTCCCCAACAAACGAGGATCAAAATAATACAAATTTATCAAGCCTCAAACATTCAGACAAATAATATCGACTTGACTTTGGGTGGTAGTGTCTACCTATCAGTCGTGGTTCAAGAGAGGAAAATTCCCCAAACGAGAGGAAAATAATACAAATTTCAAGCCTCAAACATTCAGACAAATAATATCGACTTGACTTTGGGTGTAGTGTCTACCTATCAGTCGTGGTTCAAGAAGGAAAATTCCCCAACAAACGAGGATCAAAATAATACAAATTTATCAAGCCTCAAACATTCAGACAAATAATATCGACTTGACTTTGGGGTTAGTGTCTACCTATCAGTCGTGGTTCAAGAGAGGAAAATTCCCCAACAAACGAGGATCAAAATAATACAAATTTATCAAGCCTCAAACATTCAGACAAATAATATCGACTTGACTTTGGGTGGTAGTGTCTACCTATCAGTCGTGGTTCAAGAAAGGAAAATTCCCCAACAAACGAGGATCAAAATAATACAAATTTATCAAGCCTCAAACATTCAGACAAATAATATCGACTTGACTTTGGGTGTTAGTGTCTACCTATCAGTCGTGGTTCAAGAGAGGAAAATTCCCCAACAAACGAGGATCAAAATAATACAAATTTATCAAGTCTCAAAATTTCAGACAAATAATATCGACTTGACTTTGGGTGGTAGTGTCTACCTATCAGTCGTGGTTCAAGAGAGGAAAATTTCCTAACAAACAAGGATCAAAATAATACAAATTTATCAAGTCTCAAACATTCAGACAAATAATATCGACTTGACTTTATGTGGTAGTGTCTACCTATCAGTCGTGGTTCAAGAGAGGAAAATTCCCCAACAAACGAGGATCAAAATAATACAAATTTATCAAGTCTCAAAATTTCAGACAAATAATATCGACTTGACTTTGGGTGGTAGTGTCTACCTATCAGTCGTGGTTCAAGAGAGGAAAATTCCCCAACTAACGAGGATCAAAATAATACAAATTTATCAAGCCTCAAACATTCGGACAAATAATATCGACTTGACTTTGGGTGTTAGTGTCTACCTATCAGTCGTGGTTCAAGAGAGGAAAATTCCCCAACAAACGAGGATCAAAATAATACAAATTTATCAAGCCTCAAACATTCGGACAAATAATATCGACTTGACTTTGGGTGTTAGTGTCTACCTATCAGTCGTGGTTCAAGAGAGGAAAATTCCCCAACAAACGAGGATCAAAATAATACAAATTTATCAAGTCTCAAAATTTCAGACAAATAATATCGACTTGACTTTGGGTGTTAGTGTCTACCTATCAGTCGTGGTTCAAGAGAGGAAAATTCCCCAACAAACGAGGATCAAAATAATACAAATTTATCAAGCCTCAAACATTCAGACAAATAATATCGACTTGACTTTGGGTGTTAGTGTCTACCTATCAGTCGTGGTTCAAGAGAGGAAAGTTCCCTTACAAACGAGGATCAAAATAATACAAATTTATCAAGCCTCAAAAATTCAGACAAATAATATCGACTTGACTTTAAATGGTAGTGTCTACCTATCAGTCGTGGTTCAAGAGAGGAAAATTCCCTAAAATAATACAAATTTTTCAAAAATTCAGACAAATAATATCGACTTGACTTTGGGTGGTTGATTGGTTATTTTGTTTAATGGCATATCAACCTTTGCGGGCTATTTAATACCAAATCTTGTTTGTTTGGGATTTTATATAATTTTAAGCGACTAGATTGTAAGTAAATATTGGTTTTGTTTTATAAACTGATAGAAATAATTTTCATTAATTTCTTGTGTATTATTAAGTAAAAAAAAGTAAAGTCGTCGGGGCGGCCTAATGTCGATATCAGCCAGACAGCGAGGGAGTCTATCCCCTTTTCAATAGCGCTAGACCAAGGAGATTGTTTTTGGCGTCTGAGGTGGAGCGCCACACCTACCATCAGCTCCTTACTTTACCGCACAGATCCCTGTGCTACTCATACACTGAGATGGCGAGGACCGGTATCGAACTAGGAACCTTGTGGTTTCTAGCTGAACGCTCTACCGACTGAGAAATTGGCAAAATTAATGAATATCCGTGTTTAACCCTCAGCCACCATCTTCTAGAACCTATATGTTAA
>CM042165.1:18335018-18355018 GCA_023376005.1 Doryteuthis pealeii | reverse complement strand
TATTTCGATTTTTAGGGATATTTACATGTACCCCACTTGTACACGATACGGCAGAAGGCCTTTTTACGTGGGCCCACCCACAAGTCGAGACTCATGGATGATAGGTGGAAAAATTGCGTCGATCCCGTCGGCATTCCCCGTCAAGGGGGCGCCTCAGGCGCTGGGCAATAAACCCAGCCCTGCTCCTTTAAATCGAGGGGGCAAGTATTGCCTGGGGGACGGTCCCCTGGGATCGATGCTATCAATCAACTCAGCCGGTCCAGTGGACGAAACACACTGGGCTTGTAGGCTTATTTCCATTTTTAGGAGACTCTATCGTATTTACTAACTGTATATTGTGACTTTTTAGTCCCAATAACTCTTTAATTTTTGCTGTTAACTAGCGTTTGTAAGGTCGTACATTCAAGCTTGTCCCAGTCTTTATTGTTACATTTTTATGGGGTAAAAAGAAAAGAAAAAAAAAAGAAAAAAGAAAATAAATTAAACTAATACATTTTCTAACATTGTAACTCAACGAGGAAATTATTCCAACCATTTACGTTAAGATTTTTGAAAATATTATTTCAAATTTAAATATTTACAAGCCCGTTCGCCACGGGTAGGATGTGACACAAAGTTGCAAATATAAGGCATCCAGCAAGGATCGACCTATCTATTCAGTAGTAATGAGTTTGCGAGACTAGCTTGCTAACAATTTCAACACGGTGGGACGCACCTATTCTTCATGCAATCCGTTCGCAAGGTCGCAAGTATGGGGAATCCAGCGAGGATCAAATTCGTTATTCAGTAGTAATGGATCGGCGAGACTATCTTACTCACCATTGCACGCCAATGACACTCTTTTCAAGAAGCAGGCAATATACCGCACATACTATTACGGACGCGGACTACGCAGATGATCTGGCACTTCTTGCAAATACACCTGCACAAGCCGAATCCTTGCTACATAGCCTGGAGGAGGCAGCACGGAACATCGGCCTCTATGTGAACTCCGAGAAAACTGAGTTTGTGTGTATTAAAATGAAGAAGGCATCTCCACTCTCGACGGAAAAAAACTCTAAACTTCACGTACCTCGGTAGTAATATCTCATCCACAGAAAGCGACGTTAATGCACGTATAGGGAAGGCATGTTCTGTCATTGACAGATTATCCGTCATATGGAAGTCTGATCTCACTTACAAGTTAAAAAGTTTAAGTGACAATTCTTTCAAGCCGTAGATGTATCAGTGCTACAGTATGGCTGCACCACTTGGACCCTAACGAAGCGCCTAGAAAAAAAGCTAGATGGAAGCTGCACAAGAATACTGTGCGTGATATTGAAAAAATCGTGGAAGCAGCACCCTACAAGAAAGCAACTGTATGGACACCTACCCCCTATCACACAAACTATCCGAGTGAGACGAACAAGACGTGTCAGGCACTGCCGGAGAAGCAAAGACGAACTAATAAGTGACGTTCTCCTATAGAAACTAGCACATGGGCATACCAGTGTGGGCTGCCCAGCAAAGACCTACCTATACTGCGCGGATACTGGATGCTGTGCGGAGGACCTCCCGGGAGCAATGAGTAATAGGGACGGTTGGATGAGATCATCATGGATATCCGTGCTACTAGAGCGACATGATGATAATGATGATGATGATGATATGGCTTCAAGTAGTTATTTCTATTTAATAATAGTCATTTGTTTGCATTCAGTTATATGGCTTCAAATGACTAATAATAATAATCTATATATAATGGAGATTCGGTATCTGTCTGTAACTACGTCACTGCTTACATCATAATACCCTCAGGGATTGCGTAAGTTTATTAATGAGTACTTTATTATCGCCCAAATCATTAGTAGATAGAATAAAGAATAACCCTCTATTAAACATACTTAGAAAGGATGTATTTAACATTAAAGGGTCCACATTGTTTGTTAAAATAGGTTTTAATAAATACATGCCCGGTATTATTGATTCATATTGTTGTGATGTTAGTCCCAACAGTAAAAAGAAGTCAAGTCGAGATAGGGTAAAATAAGACAAGTGTATTTACAATCATGGTACATGTACGACTAGCTTGTCGTTAACGGGAACAGTGCTACCTTTCCACTCGGTGTCTAACTATTTATAGTGAGAACCGGTGCATGTTCTCCACTGTAGGAACGGCCGGTACAACACATATATAGTTAGTTTTATTTTAATATATATTCAAAGTTATAACGTTTAAAGTTTTACGGGAAAATTATTTACAAACAAGAAATTGTCGCATGATGTTCTTTTATATTAACTTTGAACATGTACGTGTATTTAACTGTATCCGGCTCAGATTTGTTCATGTCAAAGATCTGTTTACATTCTTTTCGAAAGAGCGTTGCAAAATATCTTTTTACTTAATTTTGGACGTCGATAAAATCGAGATAAAAAAATTTTAAAAGTACATATTTTTTTTACACAAGATTTAAAGTATCTATTCAATTTTAATGATATTTTTAGAATCATGTAAAAATAGGTGTATTTTTTAAAAAAACATTGTCGACTGTCGTAAAACAAACATATCAGTGGAGGGGAGTGAATGCTTTTTAAGTAAGTAATTAATTTTTTTAAATATTAAATGATTTATTTTATTCATCCCCCCTCAGGCAATATATTTCAAAAAATAATTTTTACACTGCCCGCAGGGCGTTTTTTATAATAATAATAATAATAATAATAATAATAATAATAATAATAATAATAATAATTACTTTTGGAAAGTTTGTATATCAGAGGAAGGATTGAAACATTCAGAACACTGCACTGCTGCAATCTTACTCAGAAGAGTCCTGGAACTCAGACTCAGTGAAAGACCATCAGCTAACACTGATGTGAAAACTCAAAAGGAGTAAATAATAATAATAATAATAATTCTTAGTAAATAATTATAGCTTCAAGTAACTATTCTTTGTAAAAAATAATGTACCGTTCTATGGTTTCAAGTATTCCTATCTAACACTTATAATTTTCAAACAGGTATATTAGAGTGATAGATGAGATGCTAACAGGTACTACAGCTCAGGCTTACAGTGGACCTGGTAGTCATTGCAATGAAAAAATACTTCACTCTCCTCAGAGATCCAGAAGTGGAGCCTCACCACCGGATACAATTTATTACACCAAGTGTCTGTGTGTGTGTATATAAAGTACTTATTTACATCCGTTTGAATACATTATAGTATTATTGAAATGACCTATCTTGCAAACTGTTAAACTCTATGGAAAAGAAGAGAAAGTAAGTCTTAAATGAGGCTCATGCCGAAGAAGGATAAAGACGAATGAAGCAAACTCAGCTAAAGGAAGGGAAAGAAAGAAAAAAAAAGCGAAGGAAAAAAAAAAGAACAATGACCTTGAAGGAGATAATAAACAAGAAAAAATAAACAATGTTGTTATTTATTTTTTCTTTTGCTCATTTTTTTTTTTTACCTCCATTAACAACTGCTTCACCACATGAGATCCAACATATGTGCTATCATAAATATACGTATTTATTGCGATGAAAGAATTTCTTTCTTGAGAGACGAATAAAGACAGAAATATTTAGCTAATAATAAAGAGGCCAAATTTTTCATACCAGAGAAAATAACATAGAATTATATATATATATATATATATATATATATATATATATATATATATACACACAAATTCTGTACCTTACCATTATTACCGACATGGTGACACTATCATGGGGATGTTTAATTATTTTTTAAATTGTTATGGCTACTTTTAAAGTAGTGTTGTCTGTGGTCACCTGTTTTCAGTGGCACATGCTGGGTACTATTGGGTACTGTACCGTATATACACGTGTATAAGTCGAATTCTAAAGAGCTAATCTTTAGGCAAAAAATTGTCTTGACCTATATATGAGTAAGATAATTTCTAAGACTGAAACTGAAATGGGAAATGAAAAAAATTGACTTAAACAAGTGATCGACTTTTTGCATTGGAATAAAATTAAAATATACCTTATGGCAACCCCCAATCCCTTTTCATCATATGGGTGCTAGAAGGCGGTGGCTGCGGATCTACATGTCCTGGGAATGACGTTAAACTCTATCTGATGGTGAGGTTCCAGTTTTGGAGGTTTGGGGAATGTGGAGCACCCCTTCATCACCATTGCTCCCTGGTCCACTCCGGCCCGGAGTGGTAGTACCTGTTAGGGTCCCATCTATGGGTTAAATAGAAAAACATGAGCTGATAAAAAATTGTATTATCCATTAAGAATTGATTTATTTCAAAACTTTATCGGCATTAAATGACCCACTGAGGTTGATATGCCGTAAAACAAAACCAAACCAAACTAAAATATACCTTTAATAGAAATGAATCGTGGTGTGATGGTTAGCAAACTATTTTCGCAGATCTTAATAGGTGCTACTAGTCCGTGTCAGTGTGAATCTGGGAGTAATGGCTATGAAGAGGTACTCCACACTGCCCAGTACCCCAGGATCGTAGTCTCATCATCAGATTCAGTTTAGTGTTATGCTCAGTATGCACTATATTCTTTGGGTGGGGGAGTCTTATTCATCTGCAGAAGATGCAATCAACATATACTAACCCCTAGCAGGATGGACAAACATTTGGGTTGTTTACGCCTTTTATGATCAAATAAGACAAAGTTTTAATCTAAAAAAATGTATATTCAAATTAAAATAAAAGAAAGAATAAGATGTTATTTTGTATTTAGTTATGTTTATGTTTGAATATTTTCCGGTTTTGTTTGGTTTCTTTTTTAATGGCATATCAATTTTCGTGTGTTATTTAAATTAAAATAACAGTGAAATGATTTTAATAATTCCATCTGTAAAATTTAATAATGAAATCAAATGTATAGAATTTTAACTATAAAAATCCTGAGTTCTTGTGAGGTTTTGTTTAGTTTCTTTATTTAATGCTATATCAACCTTTGTGGGTTAATTAATGCCAAAGCCATCCTTGAAGAAGAACAGTGGTGTTACCATTTAACCCATAGCCCTAGTACCTATATGATTTTCCCAACCCTATTGCTCTTATGGCAAGCCCCATTCCGTTTTTATCATATGGGTGCTAAAAGGCGGTGGCTGCGGGTCTACATGTCCTGGGAATGACGTTAAACTCTATCTGATGGCGAGGTTCCAGTTTTGGAGGTTTGGGGAATGTGGAGCACCCCTTCATCACCATTGCTCCCTGGTCCACTCTGACCTGGAGTGGTAGTACCTGTTAGGATCCCATCTATGGGTTCAATAGAAAACATGAGTTTATAAACGAATTTGTATTATCCATTAAGAATGAATTTATTTCAAAACTTTGTCGGCATTAAACATTTTTGAATGCCAAATTACCAATAGAAGTATTCGGCATAAAATAACCCCAGGGGTTGACATGCCGTAAAACCCAACAAACCAAACCAAACGTAAGAATGTGACTGGAGTTCGAACACGCTTACTGCGATGTCACAGCCCAGCACATTAAACACTAGGTCAAGGGATATTTTTATAATGCTCTAAACACTTTGAAATTGCCAGATGTTATACACTGCTAGAATGAAATTTCACAGAAAAGGTTTTTCAACCTGTGAGAATATTGCAAGAAGAAGAATCCACTGAAATGGAGCAGAAACATTTTAACAATATTCATTATCCAGAAAAATACGAAGGAACCTTAGTAAACAGAAATATTAATTAAATACATAAAAAAAAGAAATTACAAAAAATGCTTTTGCCAGTGGCCTTTAATAAAATTGGTATCAATGAATAATTGTTGCCTAAATAAATAAATATATATATATATATATATATATATATATATATATATATATATAGATAGAGAGAGAGAGAGAGAAGAGAGAGAGAGAGAGAGAGAGAGAGAGGAGGGAGGGGGTTATAGATATATATTTGTGTGAGAGAGGGAGATTAGAAAAAATTGTTTACCAATTTACATGTGAAGCATTTGTTATATATGCCCGCATAAAAATAATTGCTAGTTGATATGATTAAAAAAAAGTGTCAAGTTCTTTGGGAGATTATTAATCCTAAGAGAGTTTGTATTAATGGGAAAAAATCCAGGAAAATATATTGATGACACTGCATTTAACAATGATTTGTATATAGTCATACAAAAAAGAAGGTTAGGTCAATAATTATCCGCAATTTTGGTATGATATTAAAACAACAGTACAGTACAAAAATATGTAACAAAATGCCGATAATTATTGACTCATCCTTATATATATATATATTATATATATATATATATATATATATATATATAAGATAAATCTAATGAGTCAGACGAAACCTACTAAAAGTTTCGCTTAATGCTCTTCAGGGCTGAGATCTGAGTCAGATCTCAACCCTGAAGAGCATTAAGCGAAACTTTTAGTAGGTTCGTCTGACTCATTAGATTTATCTTTATTATTTGCTCTATTTAGGTATTGAGCACTTTTTACTTATTAGCTTTAGTCTCCTGGCGGTTTTATATGAATATATATATATATATCTTATATATATATATGCATATAAATTGTTTTTTTCTATTGGCCAAAATATTGTACCAATAGATTATTTTTTTGTTGGTACGATTATCTTGGTCTTTTCTTTTTTTTCAAAAATTTTTTTCTCCCCGGTTGATGTTTGGTAGTTAATTTTTACAAACAAACTATTTGCTGGGTTTTTCTCACCGCGAGGATTTACCAATAAGTTTGGTATTATATATATATAATATATATATATATATATAATTATATATATATAGTGTCATCCACAGACTGTTTCTACGTATCATGTTTCTTCAGGGTGGCTACTAGACGTAGCAGGCTACCTCCAGTCGGGTTTGAAACCCGACCGATTTTTCATCAGAGTTCCTAACAACTAGGCAATCAGCACACCTACAAGCAAGAGAGAGGATTTAACTGATAAATACATTTATATGTATATATGTAAACGCCGCTAGAGGGCTCCATCCGTTTTATAGGAGAGGTATTTATATGTGTGTGTGTCGCTGTGTGTGAGTTTTCAAAAACACCACAAAGAACTGTAGATTTTGCCAAGAAGAAAAAACAACCACTTATATTAACTTATATCAAAATGTGGCCATGAAAACAAATTCCTTCTAACCCATTTAAAAACTAATGATTCGAAAAACTAATAAAATTAATGCTAAAAATAGATAAATAATAGTAATAATAATAATTACGGGAATACAAAACTAGACACGACTGGGTTGGGAAGGTGATCCACTGGGAATTATGCAAAAAATTTAATTTTGACTATACAACAAAATGGTATATGCATAAACCAGAATCTGTTCTTGAGAACGAAACATATAAAATTCTCTGGGACTTTGAAATAAAAACGGATCACCTTATCCCAGAAAGAAGACCAGACCTAGTGTTGATAAACAAAAAAGAAAGAACTTGTCAACTGGTGGATTTTGCAGTTCCGGCAGATCGCAGGATGAAGCTAAAGGAGAATGAAAAAATGGACAAATATCTGGACCTTGTCAGAGAACTGAAAAAGTTATGGAATATGAAAGTCAAAGTGATACCAATTGTGGTTGGTGCACTTGGAATGGTCCCAAAAGGTTTGGAAAAGGGTTTGGAAAGTTTGGAAATCAGAGGAAGAATTGAAACCATTCAGAACACTGCACTGCTGCAATCTGCCAGAATACTCAGAAGAGTCCTGGAGACCTCAGGAGACTTGCTGTCACTCAGACTCCAGTGAAAGACCATCAGCTAACACTGATGTGAAAACTTAAAAGGAGTAAATAATAACACCTAGTGTTGATTAACAAAAAAAAGAAAGAACTTGTCAACTGGTGGATTTTGCGGTTCCAGCAGACCACTGGGTGAAGATGAAGGAAAACGAAAAGATGGACAAATACATGGACCTTGCCAGAAAAAAAGCTATGGAATATGAAATTTAAAGTGATACCAATTGTAGTTGATGCACTTGGAACGGTCCCCAAAAAGACTGGAGAATCTGGAAATCAGAGGAAGAGTTCAGATCATCCAGACTACTGCATTGCTGCAATCGGCTGGGATAATCAGGAGAGTCCTGGAGACCTGAGGAGACTTGTTGCCACTCAGACTCCAAGGAAATACCATCAAACAAACAAAACAAGACTAATTACAGCTGACAATAACATCAACTGCAAACCATATGACTACACAGACGCGCGCGCGCACGCACACACAGACACACACACACACACACACACACACATATATATATATATATATATATATATATATATATACCTTGGGAAAGGTATGCATCCAGTTGCTCTTCCTCCAGTTATGGGGGTAAATAGCAGGGCAGACTGGGCTCTTAACTTTGGCTAGGTAACCAGTCTAGAAGGAAAACTCTGAATTCAAACCTGTTAAACTCCGTGTGAGAAAATTACCTTGTATCGCATCCTGCTCGTGCAGAAGGGTTGTTATATATATACATATACATATATATATATATATATATATATATATATATGTGTGTGTGTGTGTGTGTGTGTGTGTGTGTGTGTGTGTGTTCATTCGGCATTTGACACAATTGGCTCAAAATGTTTCTTTAACGCGTTCAGAACATTCAATAAAATCAAAATAAAAGTTTTCTTTGTCATATTGGTTATGTCTAGAACTTTTCAGTAACCTTTGTACATGTGCGTGTGTGTGTGTGTGTGTGTGTGTGTGTGTGTGTGTTATCAAGAGCGTGCCATCATATAATCTCATCCATTCATACGTGTCTCTTTGATCTGTCTACCCTTTACGCAAAGATACGCCCACCCTTGAATCCCACCCAACAATGCAGACATAAGCACCCACCAATTTTAAGACCGCCCTGTCGGCGGGACTTAGAATACGCCGACTGTATCGTATGCAGAGGGGTAATGCCCGCCTCGCCCCCCACCCCCAAAAAGGAAACCTGGATATGACAACAAAATGAATCTAGTGGTAAGGGTTCAATCCTGGAGTTCAGTGGAGTGTGGAGTACTCTTCGATAGCCATTACTCCCATATCCACTCTGACTCGGAGAGTTCTTACTTGTTAGGATGAAGAGCAGTTTTGGGTTTAGAGAATGAATACTATAAAATAATGATTTCGTTATCAGGGATCGACTTATACACGAGATCGACTTATGCATGTTTATAAACGCTGAATACAGTTTTCTTGTGAACTGCATAGCTTAGACCTTCAATGATCAGCCGCATATCCATAATACCAGTGCATTATGCCAAGGTGGCTGCATAATGTTTATATTCTTGATTAAGGGGCCGGGTTAGCTCAGTCGGTAGAGCGTTCGGCTAGAAACCACAAGGTTCCTAGTTCGATACCGGCCCTCGCCAACTCTGCGTATGAGTCGCACAGGGATCTGTGCGGTAAAGTAAGGAGCTGATGGTAGGTGTGGCGCTCCACCTCAGACGCTAGAATAATCTCCTTGGTCTAGCGCTAGTGAAAAGGGGATAGACTCCCTCGCAGTATGGCTGATACCGACATTAGGCCGCCCGACGACTTTACTTTATTATAAAAATGGGGCATGTTGTGTATGGTACTAAACTGGATCTGATAGTGATGCTCCAGTTCTGCGGATATGGGAAATACCCTTTCATTGTCATTAATCCCAAATTCACTGTGACCTGGAGTGCTAGTAGTCCCATCTATGAATCAAATAGATCCGTTTGAAATTCCGCCCTGTCGGCTGGAGCGTTAGAATGCACCGACTGCACCTCTGCAGAGGGGTAAGACTCCCCCAATGGGGCCACCTGTTGGCCGTGGGTGGCGACCCGTGATGCTTAAGGATAGAGCCCAGGTGGATGAGCAGTTCATGACATGCAATACTCCACTTTGGCCCTATCTTGGGCTAGACGGGCGGTCGGAGAGGCCCCCTCTGATCAATCGGCTGGTCACGTCAAGCCCTAGCACCTATATGAGTTTCCCAACCCTATTACCCTTATGGCAAGCCCCACCCCTTTTTATCATATGGATGCTAGAAGGCGGTGGCTGCGGGTGTACATGTCCTGGGAATGACGTTTGAACTCTATCTGATGGTGAGGTTCCAGTTCTGGAGGTTTTGGGAATGTGGAGCACCCCTTCATCACCATTGCTCCCTGGTCTACTATGGCTCGGAGTGGTGGTACCTGTTAGGGTCCCATCTATGGAATAAATAGAAAAATGTATTTATAAAAAAATTGTATTATCCATTAAGAATTGATTTATTTCAAAACTTTATCGGCATTAAATGACCCACTGAGGTTGATATGCCGTAAAACAAAACAAAACAAAACAAAAACAAACCGTTTGAAATTGTATATGATTCATTTCTTTGCTTAATTGCATATCAACCTTCATGGGTTATTCAATGCCAAATCCATCCTTGAAACAGTAGTGGTATTATTTAACCCATAGCTGGGTTGAAATTGGATAGGAATAATTGATATTAAATTATGTTAGTGCTAATTATTTGTATTTAATTAAATAAAGCTATAATTGTTTACTAAAGATTATTATTAGTTACTTAATAATTGTTGTAAGATAGGAATACTTGATATCATAACTGTGTGCAAACAAATATTTGTTAAATAAGAATAGTAACGCTATAATTGTATATAAATTATTAGTATTAAATAGGAAGATTTAAAACCAAATAGAATTAGATAGTAATTCATGGCGTCATATAACTTTGTACAAACAAATTATTAATAAATATGAATAGTTATTTGCTTGAATTATTAGGAATACTTGAAACCATATAACTGTGTGCATACAAATGATTGTTATTTCTCTGAATATTTGAGATGAGGCTTGAAGATTAGTATTATCTGCGTTATTCGGACTATTGTCCCCATCTTCATTGTTATTTGTACAACGTTTCGGCCGATATGCCCACCGGCCTTCTGCAGGTATATCTTGTCGGACTCGGGAACCTTCTCGGACTCGGGAACCTTCTCGGACTCGGAGAACCTTCTTTTCGAACTCGGGAACTTTCTTGTCGTAATCGGGAGCCATCACGGAACTTTGAACCTAACCCTTTATTTAGTCCACGGGGGTATCCTGTTCTCATTCTGATAACCCACTATAGTTAGCGGAATGAGAACAGGGACTAAATAAAGGGTTAGGTTCCTGAGTCCAACAAGAAATACCTGAAGAAGGTCGGAGGGCATATCGGCCGAAACGTTGTACAAATAACAATGAAGATGGGGACAATATTCCGAATAACGCAGATAATACAAATGATTGTTATTGAATATGAATAGTTAATTTAAACCACATAATTGTGTATAAATTAGGAATACTTGTAACCATACAACTGTGTGCAAATTATTTGTATAAATTAGGAATACTTGAAAGCATATAACTGTGTGCAAACAAATGATTATATACAAATAAAAAGTACAATGGAACAAGGAAAATATGATTGCAATCAAATATTTACAAATGAGTCAAATTTGAGCATTAAATAAACCATGAATATTTGATATGCCGTTAAACAGATAAACAAAACAAATCTTAAGATAACCCGGTTCAGTTCAACAAGATGTAGCACATATAAAAGCCACTGTCTGTTACTTTGAATCCCACAAATCATGTCACATCATATCTAAGATACACTTTTCATATTTTGCATACCATAACCCCAATATATGTCTGCATCGTAGAGTATATATGTTGTCATCTCACGTAGTTAGCTACTAAAAATATTACAAATTGTAGTAATGAGCACAGTATAAAACATACTGGCATAATCTAAATATATATTATTTTTTATCCTAATTTCAAAAATTATCATAAACGTTTTCATAAAAGTAGAATTATTAATGAAGTTTTCTATGTATACTTTGTCATTTTAAATTTTAAACATATTGCTATAATCTAAATAGATTTTTGCAATTAGGATAAAGAATAAAATAATTATAAACTTTTTGATAAAGATTTGAATAATTAACGGAGTTTTCTATGGCTAATTTTTCATTTTAAATTAAAATGAATGACCCCCGAAAATAGGAAGCGCTTGTCGTGTATCGGTTATTGCCGTAGAATATGGACTCAACAAGCAGAGTTCAAGTCTATAACGAGACTGTTAGCGTTTCATTTTTCGCTAATACTCCTTGGGAAAGGCATGAATCCATCTCTTCTCCCCTCAGCTATGGGTAAATCGTGACAGATTGGACGGCAACCGGTCTAGAGTAAGAAAAAACCTTGAATTCAAAACTTGAAGTAACAAGTAATAAAAAATTACTTCGACTGGGATTAGTGCATGTCTAACGGTTATGTAGGAAATGGTTTGGTTTGGTTTGTTTTGTTTTACGGCATATCAACCTCAGTGGGTCATTTAATGCCGATAAAGTTTTGAAATAAAGCAATTCTTAATGGATAATACAATTCTTTTTATAAATACATTTTTCTATTTAACCCATAGATGGGACCCTAACAGGTACTATCACTCCGGGTCAGAGTGGACCAGGGAGCAATGGTGATGAAGGGGTGCTCCACATTCCCCAAACCTCCAAAACTGGAACCTCACCATCAGATAGAGTTTAACGTCATTCCCAGGACATGTAGACCCGCAGCCACCGCCTTCTAGCACCCATATGATAAAAAGGGGTTGGGGCTTGCCATAAGGGCAGTAGGGTTGGGGCAATCATGTAGGAAATAGACAGGGGGAACAGAGTTTAAATCCTGGACGAGGCTGCTTGCATTTCAAATAGCGCTTATGCCCCAGAGAAAGGTATGCATCTAACTTTGGGTAAATAGAAGGACAGAGTGTGCTCTTTAACCTTGGTATGGCGACCAGTCGAGGAAAATTCTTAATTCAAATCTGTTAAACTCAGCTTAAAAATTAACCTTGTGTCGCATTCGGCCCATGGGGGAGGGGTTGGGTAAATACTAAAGCCAACATACTGTTGCTACTGCCCCATGCTTCTCAGAGTATCTGCAGAATGTGGTGAAGTACTTCTAAGCAAAATATCTAAACACTGTAATTAAAAATCTTTCAAAACTAAATCATCCTTTACAAAATGTAAGATTTAACGAAAATTAGTTAGCTTAATTATTATTTAACTGGATTTTGGCTTTTATATATATATATATATATATTATATATTATATATATATATATATATATATATTTCCTGTTTACTTCATATAGAGAAACTAAATTAATCTACAGCAGGTCTTTATAAATTATTATTTCCGTTCAAAGATCAAATAGATAACAATCTGCTTTTATTGAAAGTCAAGCTAAATTAGGACAGCTGAAGTATGGATGACCAAAAAGTTTTAACAAATAAAAATCAAAGGTTTAGAAAGTAAAGGGTTTAAGAAGTAAAATATCCCTTATATATATATATATATATATATATATATATATATATATAACCTAATTTGGATCAGACATTACCTATCTAGGTTGCACCTAAAGGATCTTCAGCATAATATTGGAGGCGAAACCTTTGTAAGTAGAGTCTGACTCAATTTAGGGTTTCTACATTTTGCTCTACTTAATGTATTGGGCACATTTTATATAATAGATTAGTTGACTTTTTCCGTTTTTTCAAACCGTACGGATAATTCTGATTTTTTTCTCCGGCTCCCTAATTGTAAATTTAATTTTCCGATTTAAATTTTTTTTTCTATGTTGTGTGTCATAAAATAAAATGAAGAGAGAGAGAGAGAGAGAGAGAGAGAGAGAGAGAGAGAGAGAGAGAGAGAGAGAGAGATGAATAGACTGGGATAGTTATAAACAGACTGACATAGATATATAGAATAATGAACAGGCTAAGATAGATAGATAGATAGATAGATAGATATAATGAAAGCCGCTCAAGAGTCAATATCATTTATCCAAACAATGTGTCAAACTCACACTGCCTTATTAAACTTGTCAACCATTCTAGTCGCATATCTTAGAACTGTTTATAATACCTACATACATACATAACATAACAATAGCATAATCTTTACAGATTATTGCCGTCCGTCACAATCCTATAACTCCACCACCAGAACCCTTCCTTGCATGAGCCCTCAAATGACTCATCAAATCTGCTGCAGATCTACAAAGTTTGATGCAAATATGACATTGAAAGAATTTCCTTCCCGTTGAATAAGATGATTCAGATGAATCAGATGATAAAATTTGATGCTTATGCACCACCATATGTCTCTTAAGACCAGAAGCCGACTTACTTGCCATAGATAGCACAAGACACATTGTTTGTTCCTGGAATCTGCATGGATTGACCCTCGTGAGATTTCCTATGATTGACATATCCAGCCTTAGAAAGCAAAATTCGACCACATGTCTGACATTTCCAACCCTCCATGTTCTCTCCAATATGACAGGTGTAAGCCTTTCGAAGTTGACGCTTTAGGTTTTCATGCATGATTCTTTCACTCTCAAAACTGGTACAACCATCATCTACATACATACATACATACATACATATCTATGGGAATAGCCTTGTGAATGGGCGGCTAGATATATCTGTAACACTATTTACCCATAGCTTGGGGGAGAATAAATGATGGGTTCATCAATAGCTTTTGAAAGAAAAGAAAAAGGGAATAATAGAATTTCTTTATTTACTAGTCTGGCTCAAGAGCAGAATTTCGGGTCACCCAGTGAAAACCAAACTCACTAAAAATAATCTCATACCCTAGCCCGCTAACCATTACACTACACAAGCAACCACGTGCTCGACTACGACAGTGTAGTAAGAGGGTACGAACTCAAGTCGCACTATTACATTTGCTAATACTCTTGGGAAAGATATGAACCCCTAGATATAGGTTAAATAGTACCACTACTGTTCTACAAGGATGGCTTTGGCATTAAATAACCAACGGAGGTTGATATTCCATCAAACAAAGAAACCAAATCGGAGTCAGCCGCAAACAGCCTTGTCCAGTATTTGAACTCAAGCCACCGAGTCCATTTCCAAAGACGATAACCGTTACGCCACGCGCTTCCACAAATGAAAGTCGTACTGAAGACAGCAAACGACACAAAGATGAAAAGCCCCAAGTTCACACTTGTTGCACACCCCCTTCTTACACACACACACACACACCCATCACCCACCCCCCACTCCCAATTCGGCACCATCCGATGTCTGATTGTTCCCGAAACTGAAACGAGCCGTTAAAAGGTCAGCATTTTTTTCATCCATTGAAGTTGATGTTCCTGTGCGCAATTGGATCAAACATAAAACCAGAAAATTCCTTTATGGACGAAATGAAATAGTTGATAAAAAAGCGCGGAAACAGATATGTACCATTGAAAAGTGACTAAGTTAAAAAAAAAAAAATTAGCTAAATAGATATGAATTAAAGAGAACTAAATGTACTTCAGTCTTGATACTTTTATTTGTTCTAAAACTGAGTTTATAGGATTATAGATCTTTTACCAATCCTTGTCATTCGCAAGGGAAATAAGTTAATCCCTTTTTATACCAGTTCCATTATTCTATCTAATTGATAAAAAAAATATAATTCTAATAATGAATAGATAGACAGGTTTAAAAAATGAATTGACAGATTTTTTGAAAATCTGTCTATTTATTCATTATTAGAATTATATTTCTTAATAATCAGCAAATTTTCTCATTCAAGTTACATATATTAGAATCACTAGTACAAAATAAAAAACACCCTCCGGGCGATGTAAAAATAGTTTTTGAAACATATTGCCTGAGGGGTGGGAGTAAAAAATTCAATGTCAGCGAGTTTGTACCCTAAGTAAGTAAAATCACCAAATTCATTAAAGGATTTAAAAATAAAACAATTTGAAATGTAAACTTTAAATATGTATTAAAATAAAACAAACTATATATAGATATATAATAATGTAAAAAATTAAATGTCAGCGAGTTTGTACCCTAAGTAAGTAAAATCACCAAATTCATTAAAGGATTTAAAAATAAAACAATTTGAAATGTAAACTTTAAATATGTATTAAAATAAAACAAACTATATATAGATATATAATGCCAGTCATGTATTTATTAAAACTTGTTTTAAAAAAACAATGAGGACTGTCTAATGTTGCATGTTCAATTTTGAGTGTATTTATTGAATAAATACACCCAAAATAACATAGAATAAATGTTATTCTATGTTATGACGATTTTGGGGTAATGTGACGTAAGCAGTGACGTAATTTTTGTTACAGACAAAAACCGGAAGCAAATCTCCATTATTAATAGATGTACAAATTGTATGTTTACTGTTTGTTTATTTATGAAATGTTAAGTTAAGTTTCTACATATAAGTTAATTTACTACCTCGTATTTTTAAGTTATGTCTAGTTTTTGGAAAAGGGCTAAGACTTTTTTTTTAAATTTATTATTTTCTCTGGTCTAAACCTGTTTCATAGAACAGGAGATCTTATTTAACAATCAACTTTCGGTGAATATGTTTGTATTTATTATAGAATACTAAGTTCAATTACCGTCGAATTGGCAAGACAAGACGGCAAACAGTCGTAACTGAATACGATTCTGAGATGCCGTAAAGACCACTGAAAAGTGGCAGGATTTATGGAGCCTCAGAGGACCCTACAAACCAAGCAGCCAATCAGGACTCAGGGAATGGACTCACCCAAATGCATGGGTGGACTGTTCTGAATTCCCATAAATACCAGTTGTTTTGACACTGGTGCAGTTGTGCTTGGTCAGTCACATTGCTCAAACCAATTGTTGACTGTCTAACTGACTTACTTCAATATTCATTTACTTAGCTTAGCTTAGATATGACACAAGGCCAGAAGTATAGGGCACCTAGTCAGAAGTGAACTCACTGTGGTCTGCTAATTTAGCTTGCTAAATGAGAATTGAAGTCATTAACAACGGTCTGCAAATCTATCTTGCTAACCATTACACCACGTAAGGTACCCTAAGAGGATAACTATATAGTTATTTACTAAGCTTAGCTTAGATGTGGCACAAGGCCAGATGTTTGGGGCAACCTGTAAGAATCGAACTCACTATCAATGGTTCGATACTGGCCCTCACCAACTCAACGTATGAGTAACACAGGGATCTGTGCAGTAAAATGAAGAGCTGATGGTAGTGTGTCGCTCCACCTCGATTGTTTTTGGCAATAGGTGGAGCGACACACCTACCATCAGTTCCTCATTTTACTGCACAGATCCCTGTGTTACTCATACGTTGAGTTGGTGAGGGCCAGCATGTGTTACTCGCTACCCATACACCACGTGATGTGCCCGATGAGTATGTTTATATGTATCTACTCCACCCAACAAACAGGATGTGATATAAGGTCATTTTTTTAAAAGAGAAAAGAGAAAGGAAGAAAAAAAGGAAGAGAAAAGAAAGAAGAAAGAAGAGAGAAAGAAAGAGGAAAGAGAAAGGAAGAAAAAAGAAGAAAAGAAGAGAAAGAGAAAGAAGAAAAAAAAGGAAGAGAAAGAAAGAAAGAGAAAGAAAAAAAAAAGGAAGAAGAAAGAAGAGGAAAGAGAAAGAAAAAAAAAAAGGAAGAGAAAGAAAAAAGAAAGGAAAAAAAAAGGAAGAAAAAAAGGAGAGAAAGAAGAAAAGAAAAGAAAGAAGAGAAAGGAAAAAAAAAGAGAAAAGAAGAGGAAGAGAAGAAAAAAAGGAAAGAAAAAAGAAAGAGAAAGAAGAAAAAAAGGAAGAAAAAGAAGAAAAGAAAGGAAAAAAAAAAGAAAAGAAAGAAAGGAAAGAAAGAAAAGAAAAGGTTACCGTGTCTAGACTAAATACCGGCTGCTTATTATTTACCCCTTAAAAGAGAAATGAAATGAGTTCATGCCTTTTCCAATAGCGCCAAGGAAAACGCAAACAGCCACATCCAAGATTTGAACTCGGCTCGCCAATTCCATTTTCTACAGACATAACCATTACGCAAAGCATTTACACAACCACTCCATCACAGACAGGTTGCGGATAGAGCCCAGGTGGATGAGCAGTTCATGACATGCAATACTCCACTTTGGCCCTATCTTGGGCTAGACGGGCGGTCGGAAGAGCCCCTCCGATCAATCGCTAGTCACGTCAAGCCCTAGCACCTATATGATTTCCCAACTATATTGCTCTTATGGCAAGCCCCAACCCCTTTTTATCATATGGGTGCTAGAAGGTGGTGACTGCGGGTCTACATGTCCTGGGAATGACGTTAAACTCTATCTGATGGAGGTTCCAGTTTGGAGGTTTGGGGAATGTGGAGCACCCCTTCATCACCATTGCTCCCTGGTCCACTCTGACCCGGAGTGGTAGTACCTGTTAGGGTCCCATCTATGCGTTAAATAGAAAAATGTATTCATAAAAAAATTGTATTATCCATTAAGAATTGATTTATTTCAAAACTTTATCGGCATTAAATGACCCACTGTGGTTGATATGCCGTAAAACAAAACAAACCAAACCAAACAGACAGGATGCAACACAATGTCAATTTTTTAAGCTGAGTAAAGCTGATTTGAATTCAGATTTTTCCTTATATCGTCGTGGCCTAAAGTTGCTATCAGCCAGACAGCGAGGGAGTCTATCCCCTTTCACAAGCGCCAGACCAAGGAGATTGATTTTGGCAATTGAGGAGCGACACACCTACCATCAGCTCCTCATTTTACTGCACAGATCCCTGTGTTACTCATACACTGAGTTGATGAGGACCAGTATCGAACCCGAAACCTTGTTCCTAGTCCGACACTCTACCGACTGAGCTTGTTGCATGATCTATGGATAGCATGGATTATTGGCAACATCCTGTAATTCTGCGGGGACAGTTTCTTCATATCACGGGCGGCAGTTTCCATGGAAAAATACAGAGACCGGAAATCTCACATGTCCCGTGATTTTGAGTTAGTTAATCAGTTGCAGCTAACATGTAAAGTGAGAGAGACGTCTCTGCTTCGGCTGAACTCAGCGCGATGTTAGAAAAAGTCAAATAAAATATTTAAAAAGCAACAGGCGTTGTGATTGATTGAGCATGCCTTAGCTAGAAGACCGGCCAAGCGAGAAGATGAATAACCAACAAGAAAAACCAGACTAGACAAGATGGAATTGAAAGAAGACTAGAGATCACCAAGGCCGAAGTAGCAAGTTATGCATCTGCCCCCCTCTCTCTCTCTCTCTCTCTCTCTCTCTCTCTCTCTCTCTCTCTCTCTCTCTCTCTCTGCCCGCAACATGTGTGGTATATAACAAGCTAAACTGACCCTATTCCTTATATCCTGGTCGCCTAACCAAGACTAAATAACTCAGTCTGCCTTACCAATAGCTGTAAGAAGAAGATATAGATTTGCGCCTTTTCCAAACGTATTTAGCGTGAAGGGAAACACAAACAGCCTTGTCCGGGATTTGAAATCAGATCAACAAGTCCATTTACTATGACGATAACCGTTACACGAAATCTCTGTATGTAATTTTCGAACGCCTTGAACAGTTTGCAATACAAGGTCAATTCTTAAGCAGTTGTGAATTCAGAGTGTTCCTTCCCTTAGACCGGTTGCCGTACCTAGACTAAATATCCAACTCTTTCTTAGTATTTATCTCATAATCGAACTCATGCCTTTTTCCATTTCATACGACCATAAGCGTTACACGAAGCACGTTTTATTTATATATATATATTATTTGTATATATATATTTACCAACCCTTCCGCACGAGCAGGATGCGACACAAGGTCAATTTCTTAAGTGGAGTTTAACAGGTTTGAATTCAGAGTTTTCCTTCTCCTAGACCGGTTGCCTAACTAAGGTTAAAGAGCCCAGTCTGTCCTAGTATTTCCCCATAGCTGGAGGGAGAATTGGATTAATACCTTTCCCAAGGGTATTAGCGCTAAGTGAAATGCAATTACCACGTCCGGGATTTGAACTCGGGTCGGCGAGTCCAATTCCCTGACTTTAACCATTACACCACGCGCTTTATTTATTTATTTATATATATGTATTTACCCAACCCCTCCGTCACGGACAGGATGCAACACAAGGTCAATTTTTGAATTTAAGGTTTCCCTTATCCTAGATAGGTTAC
>CM042165.1:18317518-18327518 GCA_023376005.1 Doryteuthis pealeii | reverse complement strand
TTTACTAAATTTTCTCTGTATAATGTTTAATTAATGACTAATATTTAGAGCTTCTAAATTAGTAGTATATATATAATAAATTTTTTCTGTATATTAGCGGCATCGCAGTCTCAGATTATATATTTCCCGTACCCAGGATTTTTTTTTTTTTTGGGGGGGGGTAAATTCTTCTCCAGGGCACAAAGCCTGAGCAAGGTGCGTGGAGACCCTGTGTTGCTCAAGTGACACCCACTCCCCCTTTCCACCTCGTTGGTGTGATCCGAAGGAATGGTGAACCAATGCCAGTTCGGCGCCAGTTCGGGCGCAGGAGTTGCCACACAGTGCTTCACACACTGAACTGCCTAACGGAGTCCAAGCTGGGTTTTCTGTCAGAGTTTTCTTTTCCTCCCAGAGAATACCCACAAGGTAGCGGGTGGGAATTAGTTGGATTCATACCTTTCCCAAGGTGCTATGTTAAATGCAAAAAGCCCAGTCTGTCCTACTATTTACCCATAGGTAAAGGAAGAATAATTGGAGTCATTCCTTACCAAGGCTATTAGCGCTATGGAAATGCAAATAGTCTCGTCCTGGATTTGAACTCGGATCGCCGCGTCCGTTTCCTACGATGATAACCATTATAGAACAATCACCTGGATGTAAAAATATGAAGAAGAATTTTTGAGGTACGAGAAAGTGAAAAGTAAAAGTAAAAAGTTAGTAAAGTCTACAGAGCGACATATCATCAGTATCAGCTGAACAACGAGGGAGTCTATCCCCTTTTCCCTAGCGCTAGACCAGTGTGATTGTTTTGCTGAGGTGGAGTGCGACACTTACCGTCAGCTCCTAGATGCTTTATCGCGCAGATCAGATTACCCAAGCTGTGCTACTCATGCACTGAGTTGGCGAGGACCGGTATCGAACCCGGAACCTTGCGATCGCTTGGCAAATGATTCTCTCTTGCCAATCGTCCCTATCGGTTATAAGCCCCAGCAGATCTTCCGCACGGCATCCAGAATCCGTACAGAGCTGATTGATTTAGGCTTTTTTCTAGCGCTAGACCGGTGGGATTGTTTTGCTGAGGTGGAGTGCGACACTTACCGTCAGCTCCTAGATGTTTTAACGCACAGATCAGATTACCAAAGTTGTGCTACTCATGCACTGAGTTGGCGAGGACCGGTATCGAACCCGGAACCTTGCGATCGCTTGGCAAATGCTCTACCGACTAAGCTAAAGTACAAAAAAACATCATTAATTTGTTCTTTTCTGTCTGAGTTATTTTTAAAATTCGCAAGGAAGGACATTTATTCTTAGTTTGTCCTTTTGTATAGCAATTTCATCTTGAGTAATTATATGGAACTTTTTTTTTACTTTCCTTTTGCTTATGACATGAGGAGTAAACATTTTATTTGCCAAAATTAATTAGAAATTAGGAGTGGATCTTTTTGGTGAGATGTACTTAAGTCTTCCCATCGCTAAAGGCAAAAGAAAAACTGGCGGCAAATAATTTAAAGAACTTTTAGAAAATCAGAAGAACTTTAATGATTAATTGATTGATTTTTACGGCATATCAACTCATCTAGTGTTATTTTCTACATAGGGGTTAGGGAATCGAGTTCATTGTTTTTATTATCTTCTTATTATAATGGAGATTGTGTGTTTGTCTGTATGTAACCAAAACTATATTTCTATACAAGTCACAATTCCATTATTTACACCATATTCTCCATGATTTTATTTTTATTTTTTATTTAAATCTCAATTATTAGTAAAATTGTTTTACATCATTAAGACTTTAACAATATGCAATTGTATTAATATACAACAAAATAGTTCACAGTGGAATGGAAGGCTAATTTGCATATTGATCTTAAAAATTTGGATTTCTAATTGTTTGGTTTTATCTTATTGAATATGAGCAATTCGGGGATAAATCTTAAAAGAAATGAAGAAATAACTGTAAAATTAGTTAAATTAGGAAAAATTGGCAAAGATTTTTCGATTATACGAATTCTTATTCAGTTTCATTAGCCTTTCTAATTAACATAGTGCATATATTTGCTTAATGCAATGACACTGATTAGAATAGCGTAGAAATGAAGTGAAGCGAACAGTATTAATAGGAATACTTGAAACCCTACGACTATGTGAAAATCATTTATATTAGATAGGAATATTTGATATCAAATAACTGTATGCAAAAACTCTAAGAAACACTTAAAAGGCAAATATAAATGTACAATGAACGCAATTCCCTAACTTCTAGGCATGAAGTAACCTGAGACAGGTTGACATGCAGTTAAAACCAATCAATCAATGACCTTACAGTGGGTGGGGTGGTTGGTTGATTGAGTTTTACGGCATGGCAACCTTTGTTGGGTCATTTTATGCCGAATATATTTTGTTTTATAAATTTTGATAGGTATTAAACATTTTTTCAACTCATTTTTTCTTAATTAATTTTCTTCTATTCAAACCATAGATGGGGCCCTAACAGGTACTACCACTCCGGGTTAAGGTGGACCTGGAAGCAATGGCGATGAAGGGGTGCTCCACAATCCCCAGAGTTCCAGAATTTGGACTTCACCATTAGATACATTTTAACGTCTTACTCGGGACACTAAGACCCTTTAGTCACCGTCTATGATTATATATGATTAAAAAGGTTGTGGGTTTGCCATAACAGCAATAGGGTTGGGACAATCCTATAGGTGATAGGGCTTGATGTGACCAACCGATTGATCGATGTGGCCTCTCCAACCACCCGTCTAGCCTGGGCCAGGCATTTAATAAGCTTAGATTCGTACGGTTAACATACTATTCTGGCACCCAGTGAGGATAAACTCACTACACAGGTCAGGCAATAATATCAGCTCGAGGAGAAAAACAGAACGGTGACACAATGAGGAAGAAAATAATTTCGAAGACTAGAACGTAGGCCTCTGAATATCAAAAAGGCGGGGGGTGACAACGCTATAATCCGTTCAAATAAATAGATAATTCCATTTTAGATTCATTGGGGATTACTGGATATGATAAACACCGAAGAAAGGGATGAAATCATAATGTCTGGGCATTGGGATAAAAACATTGGGATAAAAAGCAGTGTCAAAAATTGTTTACCCCCTTTAATCGTCACCAGATGGCGCTGACAGCACGGATATCCATGATTCTCTCTTGCCAATCGTCCCTATCGGTTATAACCCCAAGCAGATCTTCCGCACGGCATCCAGAATCCGTACAGAGCTGATTGATTTAGGCTTTTTTTCGTCCGCCTACACTGGTGTGTCCTGTATAGATATCTACATGAGAACGTCACTTATGAGTTCGTCCTTGCTTATCCGATATGTCTTGTTCGTGTTCCGCCCTGTCGACTGGGGCGTTAGAATGCACCGACTGCACCTCTGCAGAGGGATAAGACTCCCCCAAATGGGGTCACCTGTTGGCCATGGGTGGCGACCCGTGATGCTTAAGGATAGAGCCCAGGTGGATGAGCAGTTCATGACTTGCAATACTCCACTTTGGCCCTATCTTGGGCTAGACGGGCGGTCGGAGAGGCCCCCTCCGATCAATCGGCTGGTCACGTCAAGCCCTAGCACCTATATGATTTTCCTAACCCTATTGTCCTCATGGCAAGCCCCAACCCCTTTTTATCATATGGGTGCTAGAAAGCGGTGACTGAGGGTCTACCTGTCCTGGAATGACGTTAAACTCTATCTGATGGTGAGGTTCCAGTTTTGGAGGTTTGAGGAATGTAGAGCACCCCTTCATCACCATTGCTCCCTGGTCCACTCTGACCCGGAGTGGTAGTACCTGTTATGGTCCCATCTATGGGTTAAATAGAAAAATATGAGTTGATAAACAAAATTGTATTATCCATTAAGAATTGATTTATTTCAAAACTTTATCGGCATTAAATGACCCACTGAAGTTGATATGCCGTAAAACAAAACAAACCAAACCAAATCTTGTTCGTGTTACTTGGATCGTTTGTGAGATAGGAGGCAAGTGGCTGTACAGCTGCTTTTTGTGGGGTGTGCTTCCATGATTTGTTCATAACAGCTCGCAGCATCCTTGTGTAGTTTCCATATAGCTTTTTATCTAAGCGTTTCATTATAATCAAAATGGTGCAGCCTTACAGTAGCACTGACACAGCTACGGCTTCGAAGAATTCTCGCTTTATCTTATCAGATAGATTATATTCCATATGATTGGTAATCTGTTTATAGCATTCTAAGCCTTTCCTATGCGTATATTGACGTTGCTTTCTGTAGATGAGATATTACTACCTAGGTATGTGAACTGGTCTACTAATTTTAGAAGCTTACCATCCTGTGTAGAGATGCCTCCATCTTGTTTAAAAACACATGAACTTGATTTTATCGGAATTCAGATAGAGACCAATGCCTCTTGCCACCTGCTATGCTGCAATCATTCGGCTTCGCTGGTGTATTTACAAGAAGCGCTAGATACGTAATAGAACATATATTTCGGTATCTCGGATGGTGTATGGGTTGTCTAGACAGGTTAGTGAGTTCGATTCTCACTGGGTAACCCCTACTAATGACCTTGTCTTATGTTTTTGTTTAGTAAATGACAACAAAACACCGTCTTCAAAATTTGAGACAGGAAATTTAAAGATTCATAACAAAAATTTACGGCGCACCTTTCACTTTAATTGGGTTGGTCTGAAAAGTTTAATGTTTGAACTGCAGTGCGCGAAGTGTTTTATGAGAATAAAAGTAATAAACAAATATACAGTGGACCCTTGACTTACGAGTTTAATTTGTTCCGTTCATAATTCAGTTTCATCGTATATCAAATCAGTTTTCCCCATTGAAATAAACTGAAATGTCATTGATCCGTTCTAACCCCACCCACCCAAAAGTCCTAATTTTTGTTACGTTTTAATTTTTTTCAATAACACTGTATTGTATAAAACGTAATAAAATAGAATATGATGAATTATTTACTGTAATATGTTTTAATGTTTATTTTTATAACTAATATTTTTCGTTGGTGTAATAAATTTGGAAGCATAAATGTTTTTAGTGAATTTATTAACATAAGCGTATCTAAAGCTCGCTGAATTCTATATTGTCTGAATTTCTTGAAATATTGTCAATATTCATTTTCATCTCGGAGTCGTTACTTGTTATCTTAATGCGTATTATAGTCATTTAGTAAGCTTAACTTAGATGTGGCACAAGACCATAAGTACGGGGCGCCCAGAAATAATTAAACTCACTACTAATGTTCTGCTAATAAAGCTTGCTAACTATTACATCATGTGAGGTGCCCTCAATGCATATTAAAGTTTGAGAAAAAAACTGTATCAAAAAGGTCTTCATTTGGGTCAGATTTGGTTTCTTTATTTTATGACATATCAATCTTCATGGGCTATTTAAAGCCATTCTTATATAATAACAGTTGTGGTACTATTTAACCCATAGCTGTGAGAGGAGACGGCCCATACCTTTCCCAAGGGTATTAGTCTGAAAGTAAACGTAAAATCACGACTGGAATTTGAGCTCGCTTAGTACAATGTTGTAGTCCAGCACTTTAGCCATTATGCCACAAGACCGCAAGTATGGGGTACCCAATGAGAATCGAACTCACTAACAATTGTTTACTAATCCAGCTAGCTAACCATTATACAACGTTAGGTGCCCTTTCATGGACTAATGGAACAGACTGTTAGAAGGCAGTAATCAAAACAACAAAGATGAAGAAACTCGTCCGAATGAATCATTAATTTTTTTACTTCTCAACGATTTGCAACGAGATATAAAGCAACCTCTCCCTCCCTCCTCTCTCTCTGTCTCTCTGTCTCTCTCTGTCTCTCTGTCTCTCTGTCTCTCTCTCTCTCTCTCTCTCTCTCTCTCTCTCTCTCTCTCTCTCTCTCTCTCTCTCTCTCCTTCTTTTTCTTCCTTGCTCCCTTTCTCCTCCCTTTACTATTTCCTTTCTCTCTCTTTTTTTCTCCTACACTCTTACTCTCTTCTCCATCCTCCCCTCCCTCCCTTCCTCCCTCCCCCTCTCTCTCTCTCTCTCTCTCTCTCTCTCTCTCTCTTCCCTTCTTTTTTTCTTCCTTGCTCCCTTTCTCCTCCCTTTACTATTTCATTTCTCTCTCTTTTTTCTCCTACACTCTTACTCTCTTCTCCATCCTCCCTCCCTCCCTTCCTCCCTCCCTCTCTCTCTCTCTCTCTCTCTCTCTCTCTCTCTCTCTCTCTCCCTTCTTTTTCTTCCTCACTCCCTTTCTCCTCCCTTTACTATTTCATTCTCTCTCTTTTTCTCCTACACTCTTACTCTCTTCTCCATCCTCCCCTCCCTCCCTTCCTCCCTCCCTCTCTCTCTCTCTCTCTCTCTCTCTCTCTCTCTCTCTCTTCCCTTCTTTTTCTTCCTCGCTCCCTTTCTACCCCCCTTTACTATTTCCTTTCTCTCTCTTTTCTCCTACACTCTTACTCTCCTCTCCACCCTCCTCTCCCTCCCTCCCCCTATCTCTCTCTCTCTCTCTCTCTTTCTTCCCTTCTTTTTTTTCTTCCTCACTCTCTTTCTCCTCCCTTTACTATTTCCTTTCTCTCTCTTTTTTCTCCTACACTCTTACTCTCCCTCCCTCTCTCTCTCTCTCTCTCTCTCTCTCTCTCTCTCTCTCTCTCTCTCTCTCTCTCTCTCTCTGTCATCTGGCACGTTTTTATTGTCCAATGTCATGCTTTGATAACATTTAAAAAAGACTCTGAACAACAAATTAGGCTTTACGCTTTGGACCATCAGAGCAGACGTCAACAATGAAAGCCAATCCAAAGAAGATGAAGAAAGAAAGAAAGAAGTTGGTGAGAAGCAGCCAACAAAGAATTTCAGAGGCGAGACAAACACACACTCATACACATATCTAATCGTGTAGCTTAGTTGCTTGATAATATACGTAGTTGAGTCAAAAGTTTTGCAATATTTTGGAAACGTGAGACACAATTCGGCATGTCGTGACAAACACCACTGGACTGTGAGATGTCGAGTTCGCCTAATACTCCCAGAGTGCTACCCACCGGATTTGCTTCTATGGTTTGGAGCACGGCCTCAGTATCCACGTTTTTAGGCCTTCACCTTTTGCACAAGAAATGTTTTGGTTGCTTTCACTGCGTTATGACACAGTTCGAACTCTTAAATCGTTATCGAATAAGATGACGTTGCACATTCATCTGCACTGCTTTCAAATCATAATGTGTCTGCAGCGCACCAACTACCACTATACTATCAACAACCGTGGTAGTTATTTTCCGACATCCAACCATGTCAAATGAACACAAATTTCGATTTACGTGGGAAGCTATGCACAAACCGAATCTTATGTGGTGGCCAGTGTTAAGAATTGTGTGTATCTCCTCGGAATTCCTCTCTTGATGCGCCTCAGACACTGGGCAATAAACCCAGCACTGCCCCTTTTAAACGGGGACGTAGATGTTGCCTGGGGGTGGGATGATGGCCAGCAGATCAACCACAGTGATAAGTATTTTCTGACCTCCCACCATGTCAGATGAACACAAAGTCCGATTGTTGAGGTGAACCACGCACAAACTGAAGCTCACGCACCACAAATTAGCACGTGACAAAATATTGCAAAGCTTTAGACTCACCCTTGTACTTACCTATATTTCAGTAGTGTTCTAGCCATGGTAAAAAAGCTAGGATTTCAAATGCTGATTTTCAAAGCAAAACAATCTTTCCTCTGTTCCTTCTTAATGTTTCGGCCTAAACGAAATACACATGGGAGATACATAGACACAGAAACACATCTGAATACATAAATCAATTCTTTCTTTTTTTTTTTAATTGGGATGTCTTCCTTCAATTATGGAAGTTTTATTAATAGTTTAAATTGAACTGGTCGAAAAGAAGATTTTAGTAAATGCTGAATTTGAAATTCACTATCAACGGCTTGTGAGACTAACTCGCTTTTCATGAGTGTACATTATCTCAAAAACTCCTTATCTCTCTCTATTTCTCTTCTCTCTATCTGTCTTCTCTTTACCCTCTCTCTCTTCGCCATTTTCCTACTCCTTCGCCTCTTTCTCCCTTGTATCGACTTCTCTCCTATGCCTTCTCTATCCATAAGTGAAAATGCATTTACCACATCCAGGATTTGAACTCGGGGCAGTAGGCATATTATACAGCCACAGCCGACAGGGCGAATTTCTCGTTAGAGAATCAATTAAAAAAACATGGACGGTGCGTTGATTCTACGTTTCTTTCAAAAAATATGAATCACACATTGCGATATTTTTTTTATTTTTTTTTTTTTTTTCGATTTTTATTCGAAAATGGAGGGAAAGGTATTCTCTTAGTAGATATCTCAACTATATTATTGATCGATGTCAAGAGTGTATTTAAAAAAAAGTATCATGGCGTCGTTTAATTGCTAAGAAGTGATAAAGAAACGGTGAGCTGAGATTCAACATTATAATCTAATTGTTTTCTTCTCACCCATTTTTTTTTCAACTGGATTCTTACTTCGCTAAATGGTAAAAATACAATTTGCGTTTATATTGTCAGGGCAATTTTTTTTCCTAAATAATTGGTCATTCCATGTTCATATGAAAGAAAAAGGATTAATAAAAAGCTGCAAAGAATACATGATATGACATTTTATACATGTTTTCATGAGTGCACATCGATATATATATATAATATATATATATGTATGTGTGTGTGTGTGTGTGTGTGTGTGTGTGTGTGTGTGGAGAGAGAGAAAATGAGAGATCTTTTTTCATCAACAATCTCACTATATTTCATATACACACACACACAACCAACCACCATCACCCCCACAAACACACACACACACACACATTTAATATATATATATATATATATATATATATATATATATATATATATATATATAAGTCAATAAAAAGTGGAATATAAATAAGTTTCAAAACGAACGAAGAATGTGGAATTTGCAAGCTAGTGTAACGTTTAGAGACTTCGCCTGTCAGCTTGACAGTCGAGGTTTCGAGTCACACACGAAGCAGTCTCCCATGTCTGTAACCTTGCTGATGAGACCTAATAGGTCGAAATGTATATTCAGGGATTGACATTTTCTCGATTCGTTTAGCCTTATATTTGAACATATATGCCCGCCTAAAATCCATTAATTATTAACTAATTAATTTTCAAAATTAGGTACGACTTCAATTAAGCACATACCCTCCAAAAAAAAAAAAATAATATATATATACACGTGTATTGAAGTTTACTTCTCATCAGTGTGGCTCGACTTTTTAACAGCTACCTTTAACCGGTGCGAAACCCGACAGAATTTTCGTCGTCAAGCTTCTTACCCTCTCGGCCAACGGGAACTATCACCCAGGGGGCGAACAATTAATTGATAAACCCACATGATGTATGTTTTTACAATTACCAGAGAACTCCAGTCAGTAAACAGGCGAGTATTTGCTTTTACGCCAAACGGTGAAAGGTCAATTAATGTCTCCCCTACAGTGCTCAACTAAGAAAGTTCGGAGCATATATACACCAGTCATCCACAGACACGTGTTTCGAAGTTTACTTCTCATCAGTGCGCCTCGACTTTTTAACAGCTGCCGGTATATATATATATATATATATATATATATATATATATATATATATATAATAAAGGGAATGACTTACCTGTAAAAAATATTGAGTTAATCCCAATATTTGGTTGATACAAGTATTAATCGGATAAGTCAGTGTTATAACAAATATAAAGTGCTCAATACGTTATTAGAGCGGATTTAGTATTATAGTGTGTACAGAAATAACCTACTCGAGTTTCACAATAAGGATCTTCGGGGTTAATTCCTCTGTATTCAACTCTCAAAATTAACTGCGAAACTGTTTTCAACAGTCATAATTGCAATATTAACTTCCGCAATTAACTGTAATTAATCAATATCTTGATTAATTCAGTGAAATTAACACTGAAGATCCTTATGGTAAAACTTGAGTCGGTTATTTCTGTACACACTGTAATACTATATAT
>CM042165.1:18280018-18315018 GCA_023376005.1 Doryteuthis pealeii | reverse complement strand
GATAACCATTACGAGACGAGCGCCTCCATTTATGAGTGTGGTCAAACTAGTCTCGTGCACAGTTTTCAGTGAACCACATTCTCCACCCAGTTGTGCTTGGTCTTGTATTCGATTTGTGCCAGTGTACTGCCTTCGCTTATCATGTGATTGTTTCATCTCTATCACCACATAACAACACTCACTATTTTTCTACATATTTTCATTCTTAGTATTATCTGCATTATTCGGACTATTGTCCCCATCTTCATTGTTATTTGTACAACGTTTCGGCCGATATGCCCTCCGGCCATCTTCGGGTATTTCTTGTCGGACTCGAACCTTCTCGGAAACCTTCTCGGGAACCTTCTTTTCGAACTCGGGAACTTTCTTGTCGTAATCGGGAGCCATCACGGAACTTTGAACCTAACCCTTTATTCAGTCCACGGGGGTATCCTGTTCTCATCCGCTAACCATAGCTGGGGTAGGAGTTGTGTTAATTATTTCCAATTGGACACATGGCCTGGTGGATAAGGTAGTTAGGTTAAGACAGTTCTAAGTGACAGTTATCTCTGGATCCCGAGTTCAATCCTGTGTAGTGGAAGTTAGAAAAATAATTAAACATAACTCCTACCCAGTCCCAGCAGATTTTATGTGAAGATGAAAGAAAACGAAAAGATAGACAAATACCTGGACCTTGCTAGAGAACTAGAAATAGCTGTGTATGTGAGGGTGAAAGTGATACCAGTTGTAGTTGATGTACTTCGAACGTTCTCCAAAAGCGTAGAAAAAAGACTTAAAAACCAGAAGAAGAATTGAGACCATCCAGACAGCATTGTTGAAATCGGCTAGAATACTAAGAAGAGTCCTGGAGACCTGAGGAGTCTCAGACTCCCATGAAAGAGCATCAGATAACTCTGGTGTGAAAAACTATTATTATTATTATTATTTACTCCTTTTGAGTTTTCACATCAGTGTTAGCTGATGGTCTTTCACTGGAATCTGAGGGACAGCACTCAGGTCTCCAGGACTCTTCTGAGTATTCTGGCAGATTGCAGCAGTGCAGTGTTCTGAATGGTTTCAATTCTTCCTCTGATTTCCAAACTTTCCAAACCCTTTTCCAATCCTTTTGGGACCGTTCCAAGTGCACCAACTACAATTGGTATAACTTTCACTTTCATATTCCATAATTTTTTCAGTTCTTTGGCAAGGTCCAGATATTTGTCCACTTTTTCATTTTCCTTTAGCTTTACCTGTGATCTGCTGGCACAGCAAAATCCACCAGTTGACAAGTTCTTTCTTTTTTGTTAATCAACACTAGGTCATCCGTTTTTAGTCCCAGAGAATTTTATGTGTTTCGTTCTCTAGAACAGATTCTGGTTTATGCATATACCATTTTGTTGTATGGTCAAAATTAATTTTTTTTTCATAATTCCCAGTGGATCACCTTCCCAACCCAGTCGTGTCTAGTTTTGTATTCTCGTTGTCTAGTTTGTTACATTCGCAGAGTATATGGTTTACAGTCTCATCTCTATTACCACAAAGTCTACATTTACTATTTTGTTGGGTCTTATCAATTTTTGCTTTGATATAGTTTGTCCTTATGGCATTATTTTGTGCAGCAATTATTAATGATTCTGTTTCTCTTTTGAGGTTTCCTTTTCTTAACCATGTCCAAGTCTTTCCATGTGCAACCCTTCGATTTGTCGTTTGAAGTGTCCATATAATTGTTTTTCACCCCATTTTTGTTTTCTAGTCTTTGTTGTTTTTCTGTTTGTCCATCTGTCACTTCTGCTATTGTTGGCCGCCATAAGTAATTTGTCTTTGCTCTTTCTTGTGTAATCCTCAAATTGTTGGATAGTGGTTTCTACACAGTCCTCTATGTTGGCAAGACTCCTCCCCCTTCCTTTCTTGACACATATAATCTATCTCTATCGTCTCTAGGGTGAAGAGCCTTGTGCATGTTCATTATTATTATTATTATTATTATTATTATTATTATTATTATTAGTAGTAGTAGTAGTAGTAGTAGTAGTATGCAACAAAATATCAAGTGCAGGTTATGTAGAGACTGAGAGGGAATGGTTAATAACATAATAAGCAGGACTGCGTGGATAAGTTGATCCATTGGGAATTGTGCAAGAGATTAAAATTTGACCATACTAACAAAGGATATGAAGACAAACCAGAATCTGTCCTAGCGAATGAGACGCATAAAATTCTTTGGGATTTAGAGATGCAAAGACCAGATCTGGAGTTAATTAATTAACAAGAAAAAAACAAATTGTCATCTCGTGAATTTTGCCGTTCCAGCGGCCCACAGAATAAAAATTCTAGACAAATACGTGGACCTTAACAGATATTTGAAAAAGCTGTGGAACATGAATATGGTGGTAATACCAATTGGAATAGGTGTGCCTGGAATGGTACTAAGGCTTGGAATAGAGCCTGGTAGAATGGAAACCAGAGGAAGAACCGAGATCATACAGACCACAACATTGTCAAGATCATCCAAAATACTTAGAGAAGTTCTGAAGATCTAAGGAGACTTGCTGTCACTTAGACTCCAGTGAAAGACCATCGGTTAAAACTGGTGGGAAAAACTAACAAGGAGTGAAATAATTGAATTGTCAAATGTCATTCACGAAAAAATATTCTAGAAATATTAAATATAACCCAACTATTTATTGGTGCAACTTTAAGATGATAGCGTTAGTGATAGTGATGATGCTGATGAAGATCATGTTAATGATGATGATGATGATGATGATGGTGGTGGTGGTGGTGGTGGAGTTGACAATAATACAATTTAAAAATTAATTGTGAAAACATTTGCCGAAATTCTTTTTCGTTTTAAATCCTGAAGCGAATTTTGTTCAGCCACTTTTCTTATCGCAAAAGATGAACGTTTATTCGTTCAATTATGTACGTTTTTCGATTCTTTTCTCTTTTTTTTTATTTTATTTTTATTTTTTATTTTTTATTTTTTTTTTCCTTCTACTCAAAAGTTACTTTTTTTCTTTTTGCTTCAGTGCGCACGCGCACACGCACAGACATTCTCCCTCCCCGTCTCTCTCTCTCTCTCTCTCTCTCTCTCTCTCTCTCTCTCTCTCTCTCTCTCTCTCTCTCTCTCTTCGTCCATCTTTTTCCTTCTCCCCCTCCCTTCCGACCTCCCTCCCGACCTTCTTGACGCGCATGCGTCCTCGCACGCACGCACGCACGCACGCGCGCACTCTAACGCGAAAGCGGCTCGTTTCTTTTTCTCAGATGTGGTTGATTGGGAAGAAATTGAAAAAAAGGGATTTCTCCAGTGTGACAAAGAAACAATTAACCTCAGAAGAGACTAGGAAAAAAGAAAATGAGACAAATAGAAAGAGAGAGGAGGGGAATAGATAGAGAGGAGAACAGAGGAGAACAGAGAAGGAGAGAGAGGATAAATAGAAAGGTAGAATATAAATATATATATATATATATATATATATATATATATATATTTATATATATATAAATGCATAAACATGTATAGTTCGTGTCGGATTTCCCACGAAGAAGTCCCTTTTAAAAAATGAAAAGAGAAAGGAAATCAAATAAAAATGAAAATTAATTGTAACGTATAAATATTTTTTTGTTCTTGGTCGAGATAGGGGGCGCTCGAGTCAGATCTAAGGAAAGACAAATGTTGTAATAATAACGCAATGGAATACAGATGATAATAACAAACATAGAAATGAGTCGTGTGTTGTGCGTAGGTAAGAAAAATGAGAGAAAGAATCCAGAGAAAATAAAATAAGAACAATAAAGATTGAATGAATTTAAGGAGAGAGAGAGAAAAAAACGAAAAGAAAAGAAAAGTAAAGAAAAGAAAGAAACTATGTGCAAAGTAAACAAAAGATACTTGTGAAAAATGAAACGGGTCCCCCACGTCGTCATCTCGTCATAGAGAGTATAATGAACTTAGATAAAAAGGAACAATGGAGCTAATGCAAGGCGGATAAAGAAACTGCAGGGAGATTTATATTATTCGAGATCATTTGCTCTTTTGTTTGTCAAGAGTTTTTTTTTTTTTTCTTTTCTTTCTTTCTTAAATCTTTTGCCTTTACGCTGGCTTCGAAAAATGGCGACATTCCTACACTACATTTTACAGCATGTGTTGGTGTTTAAACGTGCATACGAAAGTGAGAAGGCAGTGTCTATTATTACAAGGTAGTTCGTTGCAAGACAACAGAAGAAAGCTTCTTAATGTTTGTTCAGTAGAAATATCAAAGATATACACATTTTTATAAATATAAAATAGAAATTCCACAAAGTAATCCTTACTTTCTTTAATAAAGTAATTAGTCGCGCCGGCCTAATGTCGGTATCAGCCGTACAGAGAGAAAGTCTATCCCCTGTTCACTAGCGCTAGACCAAGAAGATTATTTTAGCGTGTGAAGTGGAGTGCAACACCTATATATGTGTGTGTGTGTGTATATACATATATACATATATATATATATATACACACACACACATATATATATATAGTAGTAAGTAAAGTCGTCAGGGCGGCCTAATGTCGGTATCAGCCGTACAGCGAGAAAGTCTATCCCCTGTTCACTAGCGCTAGACCAAGAAGATTATTTTAGCGTGTGTGGAGTGCAACACCAACCTTCAGCTCCTCACTTTACCGCACACATCCCTGTGCTACTCATACGCTGAGTTGGCGATGGCTGGTATCGAACTATGAACCTTGTGATTCGTAGCCGAACGCTCTACGGACTGAGCTAAACCGGAAGGCATCTTAAATTGTTTAGTAATAATGCGTTTGAGTGAATTATTAAGACTCTGTGTAAAGAAATTACGCTTTTTCAAAACAATTAGATTAAAACACATTGCTAACTGACGTACCCTTCTACGTCGGGCAAGAGTTCAAAATTTGTAGCAGGTTATAATGAAATTTAGGTAGGAAGCGCGTGGTGTAATGGTTACAGTCATGGGAAATGGACTCGTCGCCCCGAGTTCAAATCCTGGACGTAGTAATTGCATCTCACTTAGCGCTAATACCATCGGGAAAGGTATGAATCCTACCCCCTCCAGCTATGAGGAAATAGTAGGGCAGACTGGGCTCTTTAACTTTGGTTAGGCAACCGGTCTACGAGAAGGAAAACTCTGAATTCAAACCTGTTGAACTCCGCTTAAGATATTGACGTTGTGTCACATCCTGCTCGTTCCATTGAAGACCCGAAGGGGGAGAAACCAAGAGGAGCCTTAAAAAGGATCGATTGATTAATTTTAACGCTATATCAACTCGTCTGGGTTATTTCATGACTAGAGGTTAACTAATCGCGTTTATTTTACATTTATATTTACACTTTTGTGTAGTTTTTTCTTGAAAGTTTTTTTGCAAACAGTTATGAGTTCAAGTACTACTATCTAATACAAATAATTTATATACAAGTATATGGTTTCAAGTAACTATTTCTATTTAGTAATTTAGTTGAACTCCGCTTAAGATATTGACCTTGTGTCATATCCTGATCGTACGAAGGGGTTGGTAAATATGTATGTATAACGAAATTTAGCATATTCTTTAGTACTTATGGTAAACTAGTAGCTATTGTTCCTTGATGTCTACAAAGAATCCATGGCTAATTTGGTGATTCTATATAAAATTGTTTGACTGTCTATAGAAGATATATATATATACGGTAGGACATTGACTTACGAATGTCCCAACTTACGAGTTTTCCGAGTTACGAGCTGTCACTCGGTCGATTGTTTACTTTGCGTTTATGAGCTAAAATCTGAGGTACGAGCGAGTTTCACATACATTTATGTTAATAAGTTCACTGAAAACATCCAACTTTCAAAACTTATTACTCCAAAGAAAAATATTATTTATAAAGAAAATAAACATTAAAACATATTAGAGTGCATAATTCATTACGTTCTATTTTATCAAGATTTTATATAATATAAAAAAAGTAAAGTAGTCGGCGGCTAAAGTCGGTATCAGCCAATCAGCGAGAGAGTCTATCCCCTTTTCACTTGCGATAGATCAAGCAGATTGTTTTAGGCGTCTGAGGTGGAGCACCACACCTACCAGCAGCTCTTACTTTACCGCACAGACCCCTGTGCTACTCATACGCTGAGTTGGCGAGGACCGATATCGAACTAGGAACCTTGTGGTTTCTAGCCCAACGCTCTACCGACTGAGCTAACCCGGTCCCTATACTATTTTTCTTATTAAAAAACATAACAAAAAAATTTGGAGGGGAGGGGCTGAAACAGATTAATGGCATTTCAGTTTATTTCAATGGGGAAAACTGATTTGATATACGAGGAAATTGAGATACGAGCGGTACGAATTAAACTTGTAAGTCAAGGTAGTAATGGTGGTTAAATAATACCTACTAGTGTCTACTAAGAATCCATAGTTAATTTGGTGGTTCGAGATCAACTTTTTTTATTCTGTAATGGACTCATGTATATTGCAATAGAGTACAGTTATCACTATCTCACTTGGTGAGTTAGTGGCGGGACAATATTTTGCGGTATTATTCGGAGAGTATTAAATATCTGTGATAGAGCTATTATAATAAGAATACATAAATATATTACTTTTTATATATATTCATTTATTGTCCCATGCAATGAATATATATATATATATATATATATATATATATATATATATATATATATATATATATATATATATATACAAACTAATATATTTATTGCAAGTTTACTTAGTCCAGTATGACTTGGGTTCCAAATGTGATCACAACGAATCATATATGCTATAGACCCATATTTTTTTTCTGCAATTATATATATATATATATATATATATATGTGTGTGTGTGTGTGTGTGTGTGTGTGTGTGTGTGTGTGTGTGTCCAAATAGAATTTTACACACACACACGCACACATATACACATATATAGAGATTTGAAAGGAAGGAAAAACTCAACACCGTTATTCCATAATAAATTTATTTCGACCAAAATTGGGACCTTTATAAATCTAAGTTGATTTAATATAGCTCCCCAGTATTGTCTCATCAGATGGGAAATCAAAATAATTTGAATTGCATAACAGAAAAATTTACTCCGAAAAAAAGAATTTTTTTTTTTTTTGAGGAGTAAATTTTTAGATTTATAAAGGCCCCAATTTTGGTCGAAATAAATTCATTATGGAATAACGGTGTTGAGTTTTTCTTTCCTTTCAAAGATAAATATTGCTCTGTATATAATCTAAAAAGTTTATTATACATTGAGCTCTCTTTAGTGATTTAAAGATTCCCTGTATTTATACATACTGGATCATACAATAATAATACAGTGTGTCTTTGAAATCACATATAGAATATCCCTTACTACCAAGTTTTGGATACTTCTCATTATATATTTATATATATATATATATTATATATATATATATTATATATACACATCACTCAATAAGTCCCAGGCCTGACACATAGATGGCGCCACTGATAAAAACATCCATATATTTTTTATAAAGTACTAAACTTCAAATGGCACGTGTCAACATTTGGATTATTAGTTTACAAATTACAGTTATTTAAGTGAAGCTACTGTTGTAAATTTTCAAAACAATGGAAAAATCTGAATTTTGTGTTTTGATACAGCATTGCTTTCTGATGGGAAATACTGTTCAAGCAAAGCAATGGCTTGATAAGTGTTATTTGACTATGCTCCGTCGGAAATAACGGTTAAGAGGTGGTATGCTGACTTTAAACGCGGTCATACAGACACAAATGATGCTGAATGCTCAGGTCGCCCAAATTCGGCAGTTGTTCTGGTAAACACCAACAAACTCCCCAAACTCCTTTTTGACCGATCGTAAATTGCAGTTGCGTGAGATAGCAGAGGAGTTGAAAATATCAGAAGGCAGTGTATTCACCATTTTGCATGAAATTTGTCAATGAGAAAGCTGTGTTCAAATTGGTGCCGCGTATTTCTCACAGTCGATCAAAAATAACAACGCGTCGACAATTCAGAATGTTGTTTGCAACTGTTTCAACGCAACAAAAAGCAGTTTTTGCGTAAATATGTGACAATGGATAAAACATAGATCCACCACTTCACTCCGGAGTCAAATCAGCAGTCAGCTGAGTGGACAGCAGCAGGTGAAAGCCGTCCAAAGCGACCAAAGACTCAAACATCAGCAGGCAAGGTTTTAGCCTCCATATTTTGGGATGCGCAAGATATTTTGTTCATCGATTACCTTAAGAAAGGAAGAACCATCAATAGCGAATATTATATAGTATTATTGGTGCGTTTGAAGGAAGAAATCGCCAAAAATCGGCCACAAATGAAGAAAAAAAAATGCTCTTTTACCAAGACAATGCACCGAGTCAAAAGTCGATTGCAATGATAGCAAAACTACATGAATTGCACTTCGAATTGCTTCTGCACCCACCCTATTCTTCAGATCTGGCCTCCAGTAACTACTGGCTGTTTGCAGACCTAAAAGGTATGCTCCAGGGAAAGAGATTTGGCTCCAATAAAGAAGTGATATCGGAAACTGAGGCGTATTTTGAGACAAAAAAGCCATCGAATTGTTAAAGAAGCGTTGGAATCAATGTATCCCCTAGAAGGAGACTATGTTGATGAATAAAATGAATTTTGCCTAAAAGTTGTTTTTTATTAGTTAGGCCCGGGACTTATTCAGTGGTATCATATATATATATATATATATATATATATATATATATATATATATATGGTATTTGTGGAAAAAGTGACTTACCGCTGAAAATGGTCACAATGGTAAGTTGATTCAAGTTTCACAATGATAAGACAGCGATATAACAAGTATAAAGTGCTCAATACGTTAGTAGATCAAATTTTAATCTAAATTGGATTTAACCCTGAAGATCTTATGGTGAAACTCGAGTAGGTTATTACCATGTACCTTTATGATAATATATATATATAATGAATGTCCTTATTTTCATACTGCTGTATATTTCTTTCTTTATGCACTGAGTTTCAATGTAGTAGAGTTTGGTAATGAATAATATTTAAATATATCCGTTTCTGTATTTTTATTAAAAAAATATAGGAGTGGTGAATTTATTTATACAATATATATATATATATATATATATATATATATATACCTCCTTTGAAACTCAGAATGGCAAAGTAAGGTGATGGCGAAAGAGAAAGGTGGTGAGATTAAGAGTGTATGTATGTACGTGTGTGTGTGTTTGGGTCAATATCCCAATTTCCTCTTTCTCGTTCAGTTTATTCCAAATTCCACTTTACCGTTTTTCTCTGATAATCGGAAGACTTCAAATCAACATTTAAAGCTTTTATTCCAAAGAGGAAATGCCTTGTTATGTTTTGTATCAACACTTATTTACCAAATCAAAACGAGCAACACGTGACACTGTTTCGAACACAATTGCTACATTCGTACTCAACTTTAGAAACAGTTAAATAGACTACATCTGGACTTGGAGGCCATTTTTTTTGTTCTTTATTCTTCTTTTGATTTCTGTTGCATCCCCCCCCTCCAACCTTTTTTTTTATCTTACTGGCTAAATTCTCGTATTCTTTTGTTTTTTTTGGTTATTTTATGTCTTTATCTTTTGTTTTTTTGCTGGTTTTTTTTTTGGGGGGTAATTTTTTTTTTTTTGTTGCTTTTTATTTTTAGTTCCTTTTTTTGTTTCCTTTCGCTTTATTCATGACTCGTTTGAATTATATTTTTAGTTCCTTTGTTTAATGGCATTTCAACCTTCGAGGGTTATTTAGTTTGGTTTGGTTTTATTTTACGGCATATCAACCTCAGTGGGTCATTTAATGCCGATAAAGTTTTGAAATAAACAATTCTTAATGGATAATACAATTTTTTTTAAATACATTTTTCTATTAACCCATAGATGGGACCCTAACAGGTACTACACTCCGGGTCAGAGTGGACCAGGAGCAATGGGGATGAAGGGGTGCTCCACATTCCCCAAACCTCCAAAACTGGAACCTCACCATCAGATAGAGTTTAACGTCATTTCCAGGACATGTAGACCCGCAGCCACCGCCTTCTAGCACCCATATGATTAAAAGGTTGGGGCTTGCCATAAGGGCAATAGGGTTGGGAAAATCATATAGGTGCTAGGGCTTGATGTGACCAGCCGATTGATCGGAGGGGCCTCTCCGACTGCCCGTCTAGCCCAAGATAGGGCCAAAGTGGAATATTGCACGTCATGAACTGCTCATCCACCTGGCTCTATCCTTAAGCATCACGGGTCGCCACCCACGACCAACATGGTGGCCCATTGGGGGAGTCTTACCCCTCTGCAAGGTGCAGTCCGTGCATTCTAACGCCCCACCGACAGGGTGGTTCTTTGTTTAATGGCATTTCAACCTTCGAGGGTTATTTAAAACCAATGCAATCCTTTAAAAAAGAACAGTATTACTATTTAACTCGAAGCTAGGCGTTGGGGGATTCATACCTTTCCCTAAGGTATTAGTCCGAGAGTGAACGTATTAGCGCGACTGAAGTTCGAACTGGTCAACTACAATGTCCTTGGCGGATTCTCTACCGACTGAGCCAAACCGGCATAGCTTGAATTTTCTGTTTGGTTTGCTTTTTTTTTGATGGCATATAAACCATAGCGGGTTATTTAGTGCCAAAGTCATCCTTGTAGAAGAGCAGTAAAGTAAAAGTAAAGTCTGTGGAGTGGCCTATTGTCAATATCAACCGGAAAGCAAGGGAGTCAATCCCCTTTTCGCTAGCACTAGGTCGGGGAGATGTTTTTGCTATGGTGGAGCACCAGATCTATCGTCAGCTCTCATATGCCTTACCATACAGATCAGATTAGCCAAAATGTGCTACTGATGTCCTGGGTTGACGAGAACCGGTATCGAACCAGGCATTTTGTGATTAACAAGGCGGATTTCTACTGATTGAGTTAAACTGGTCCCGTTCGAATTGTAGGTTTCGTTTGGTTTCTTTGTTTAATGGCATATCAACCTTCGTCCTAGATATGCGTAAATATTAGGGCAGACTGGCTTCCTAAGCCTTAGTTAGGCAAATAGTCTAGGAGAAGAAAACTCTGAATACAAACCGGATTTTCTTCACTTAAAAAATGATTTTTTGTGTCACATCCTCTTCGTGGTTGATAAATACATACATACGGGTGTTTCAGATTGTCACTGATGTTTAGAATCTATAAGTAAGTAAAGTCGTCGCGGCCTAAAGTCGGTATCAGCCAGTCAGCGAGGGAGTCTATCCCCTTTTCAATAGCGCTAGACCAAGGAGATTGTTTTTGGTGTCTGAGGTGGAGCGCCACACTACCATCAGCTCCTTACTTTACCGCACAGATCCCTGTGCTACTCATACGCTGAGTTGGCGAGGACCGGTATCGAACTAGGAATCTTGTGGTTTCTAGCCGAACGCTCTACCGACTGAGCTAACCCGGCCCCTTAAGGCGCTATTAAGTGATAAGTTATTGCTAATAATATTTTTGTTTGTACAAAATAGACATTTACAAATCCTTTAATTCATAGCTTAAATAAGTCATAAACACGTTTTTCGTTTCTAAATTTTTAAATGATTGGCGTTTTTAATTATGTTGCCATAACAACCTCGTTGATGTTTTCAATTGTAACAGAGATCCTGAGTCGCACGGCAGCAAATGTATGATCCTGGCACGGTACTCAAATATGACAGTCCTATACTGTCGTACCAAATATCACACCGTAATGGTGCCCCGGGGATAGTATGCTGTGAAATCCCGGTTTCTTTTTTCCTATTCCTAGGTTTTCTATTTAACTTAGTCTTACACAATGTTCCTGAGTAGAATTTCGTGAAATTTTAAAAATCCAAATAATTATTTGATGAAAGCCATAAATGGCGAAACGTTAAAATAAGTACGACGTTAAATTTTCATTTTCACGTCAGGTTTTATCTTCCAAGATAAAAACAAAAAGTAAAGTTGGCGGAGTGACCTATTGTCGGTACCAGCCGGAACGCGAGGGAATCTATCCCTTCTTCGCTAGCGCTAGACCAGGAAGATTATTTTTGCCGAGGTGGAGCGCCACACCTACCATCATCTCCCCACTTTACCGCACAGATCAGATAACCCAATCTGTGCTACTATTGCGCTAAGTTGGCGGGTACCAGTATCGAACAAGAAACCTTGCGATTTTAATGCGGCTGTTCTACCAAATGAGCTAAATCGGATACTAAGTTTAAAAGCTTCCATTTATTTCTACCTAACATGTCCCCGTGGTGTAATTCGCCTGTAGTGTAATGGTTATCGTTGTGGGAAATGGAGACGGCGACACGAGTTCAAATCCTGGACGTGGCTGCTCGAATGTCACATCCCTTGGAACGGTGGGTATTTACCTAACTTGTTCCCAATGTGACACAAGCGAGGCTTGAACTCGCTATTCAGTAATAATGGAGTTGTGAGACTAACATACTAATCATCACACCCCAATAGGACGCTCTATTTATTACCCAAAATGTTCGCCATGGGGAAGATGTAGCTCAATATCGCAAGTATGGGGCATCCGGCGAGGATCGAACTCGCAATTCAGTAGTAATAGATCTGTGAGACTAGCTTGCTAACTGTTGTGAGGTTTTAAGGGGTCAAATAAGAACAAAACGACGGGTAACAAATGTAGAAAAATGTATTAACAGAAAGTAGACAAATACAATAGAGAGATGTGGAAATTACGTCCGACGAACAGAGTTATTGACATACTCGCATTGGCTTACTGCTAAGCCACTATTATCCCTGTTACTTATAGTAATCTGTCGGCGCATTCCATTAGTCTTATAGGTAGGGTGTATTACCTATAACACTAACCATTACATAATGGAACGTCCTTACCCTTGTGAAAGGTTTACATCCAACTATTCGTTCTCCAGCTATGGGTAAATAGGGTAGAAATGAGCTTTTTAGTCTTTGTGCAGCAACAAAACTCTGAATTTACTCAACTTAAAAATTGACCTTGTGTCACTTCCCGCTCGTTGGGGAAATACATGCATACAAGCATGTTTTCTCTCTTTCAAAATCAAATATCCTGAAAGAAACTCTGCATAAACAACATTGCTTGTGGTGTATTTGTTCTCATTCTTGTTTGACCTATTGTTGAGAATTCACAACCTCTGAGGATTTCCAACGCTATAATACGTAGTTCAATTTTGGTGAGTGAAAATTAAGTAATCTGGACCAGATATAATTTTAAACTTTTTCAACGATGACTAACAATTCCTGAAACTTTAGCTAAAATCAGATTAGAAATATTGAGAAGTCTTAATGTTATGGACGAAGAAACATTTAGTGAATTATAATAAGATAAAGGTGTAGACTTTACGTATGAAACAAAATCCCGCTTATTATGTAAGAGCATAAATGAATACAGTTATGTCACTCCCCACCCCATTATTTGGTTCCAAATGCCGTGACGTAACCCGATTTTGACGTAAACCGGATGCAATGCCTTTTAAAAAGATCACAAAAAAAACTAGTGTAAACAACTAGCGAAAGAATGGAATTATCGATAAACCTTAAAGAACGCTAAAAAAACATTTAGGCATATTTTTTTAAAGAATAATGTTAATAATAATTAATAGAATAGTGTTATCTTATCTACCTTCTGATTTTTCCTTAAGAAAGTCTTGGGTAAGACGACGAAAACCTTACAATTAGTATAAACAATACGTGGAAGAATATAATTCTCGTTTAGGCATTAAAGAATTGAAACAATATTTTCATTTTAATTTGAAAAGAATAATAAATAAAACTGATAAAAATGGCGGAACGACGTAATGGCCTTTTGTTTATAATTTTTCTATGTAAATATTCTATTATACCGTATATAGATTCTTCATATGTTTTTATTCTATTTTCAATTCTTTTCAGCTTTTATTATTAATCTTTATGTATTTTATTTATTTATTTATTTTGAATATATTTTTGAGGTTGTAGAATGCATTTATTTCACGTTCGTTTATTATGACGTAGGTGACGTAGCTGAGTGACGTAACGTCGAACGTAGTGACATTGTTGAACTGAAATTTCCGTAAAAGAATGTATAGATGAATTTTACATTGGCTAAAATTACGTAAAGTGAGTTATTAGTGTATTCTGAACCCACGCAGACACACACAGACACAGACACACACGCGCACACATATACGCACACACACATATACGCACACACACACATACGCACACACACATGGCATAGAACAGTGAGGCGCACCTGTGAGTTCGAACTCGGCAAAGTTTGCGAAAAATGTTCACCATGATTAGAGGGTAATTGCTGAATTTCAAAGAATAATAAAAAATATATATATATATATATATATATATAGAGAGAGAGAGAGAGAGAGAGAGAGAGAGAGAGAGAGAGAGAGAGAGAGAGTTAAATTATTATTATTGTTGGAGAATTGATTATAGAGGGCTCAATTACTTATGTAAGAGCTTTATTTATTTATTCATTTATGATTAATAATACAATATTAAAGTCGGTCCTACCATTGGTAGGACCGACTTAATATTGTATAATTAATCATAAATGAATAAATAAATAAATAAATATATATATATATATATATATATATATATATATATATAATATATATATATAAAAGGTCGAAACAGATTTCTGTCAGCGAACTATAACATCATTTGTTTGTTTTTTCTAAAAATGTTTAATTCATACTGTCGGATTCACTTCCATTTACTTTACATATGTAAATATATGTAAATATTTTATTTACCTTCTTTTCTAAAAATAAATACTATGAAAATTTCAAATATAGCCATGACATTTCTCCCGAGTAATAACCAGAATATATAAAAATAAAAAATTATATTATGGCCAGCATATTATGGACAACCCGGTTTGTGCTGTTAGTTATATTACTGAGTTCTTCAAGGTTTTGTATTTATCAGTCCTGAAGTTTTAAGAATCTGTCTGGATTATTGTCCGTAAACCCCTCTATGTCTACAGAAGGTGTTTTGCAAAACACTGAGATACTTGTGATATCTTATTATAATGGAGATTGGGTGCCTATTTCTCTGTAATCGAAATTACATCACAATTCCAATAGTTATTTACATTATATTCTTAGTGATTATTGAATAATGTCTAATATTAAAGTTTCGTTGAGTTAGATTTGCCACAAAACAGTCGATGTAATTGATGGGTTTAAAATCTTACAATGTGTGTTATATGTCATAAGAAATAAAGGTTTACATAGTATAAGGTGTGGATAATTTGCATACTGGTTTTAACAAAAATGGGTTAATAAGTAATTACTTGGTGTTATTGATTTATAATATTTTATTCTCAAACGTATTAAAATCATTGATTGATTGATTTATGATATTATTCTCACGTATTAAAATCACTCTTCTGGATAATTTTATACAGAAATAAATTAAAATTAAATAGAATAAGTGTAATCTTTTTATATGCGTTCTTATCTAGTTTCGTTAGTCTTTCTAATTCAATATAATATTTCATTACATTAATACTTAAATATTGGTGCCTATAGTGTGCATATTTTTGTTAGTTTAATGAATTTTCTTTCTCCCTCACACTCCTGATCATTCTTTAAAAAATAGAATAAAATAAAAATAAAACGAAACATTTATTTTTAATTCTTTTAAACGTTTTTATACTTTTTATCTTAATAAAATAAAATTCCTTTTAACCATTCTATTATAAATATCAGCGACTTCTCCCTGATTAGAAGATGGCTGAAAGAGTCTTCAGGGCAAACATTCTTATATCTATTTTTTAAGTGTGTTTATTATACTCTCATATCCTTTTTTCAAGTCTTCAGGTCACCATAGCTAGCAACTTCTCTCAAAGCAGTCAGAGCGCCCATCTCCTCAATAAGCAACGTTACATATTGTACTGTGTAAAATGGTGGCACTGGCTTGACTTAATTAATCGGCGAACTTTGACCTGAATCAACACGGAAAGTTAGCTTGCCACGCCGAATTCTTTCTTTTTCCGAGACCGGTTGCCGTGCCAAAGCTAAAGAGCCTATTATTACCCCTCGCTGGGGGATGGGGAAAGATATATCCTTGCCTTTCTCAAGGGTATAGAGCACGAAGTGAAATACAAACAATCTCGTCCTAGACTTTTATTTTCTCGTTGAGTTCATTTTAAATCGTGATAACTGTTACGCAATCTACGTCTCCGGTAATTTTTCCATCTCTATCTTTTTCCATCTCTGTCTTCGGATTTGTCAATTCTAAGACGAATTCCCAAGATATGGGGCTTACGGTCAAATCTCGTTGAAAGCCCGGTTTCCGTTAAATCACCGAAGTTAAGCGCCGAAGAGCCTGTTCAATACTTAGATGGGTGACCATTTAAGTAACAGCAGGTACTGTAAGAAAACGAATATCCTAAAATGACGTCATTAGGCATTAAATGACCCGAAAAGGGTTGATATGCCGTAAAACAAAACAACCAACCAATATATGGAATGAACGTTAAATACTCATTATTCTGAAATCGGCTCATCGGCAAGATAATTATTCTCTAAGCTTAACTTGGATGTAGCACAAGGCTAGAAGTATTGAGTTTCCAGTGAGAATCGAACCCACTAACAATGGACTGATAATCCAGCTTGTTAACCAATAAACCACGCGAGGAATATCTACATCAAAAACCGTGCTACTTACCTCGTATAAGTACAGGCTATTTCTCCCCAATAAATATTCACATGTTACGGAGTCTCACTGATGTACCTATTTCGAGAAGGGCACTGCGTACATGTAAAGTCACCAAGAACACTTAGACGAGCCTCACCTAGAAAAAAAAGTGACCCCACCCTTGCTTAACCCTTGGTTGTCTTTTATTTTTCGTATCCAGGAAAACAGTGATTTAGGGTTGAAAGTCCCGAAAACAATTTAGCAATCATTGCAATCACATCCAGATGCTGGCATCACCGTTTTTAGTGACGGTATCAAACATTAGACGGTTTAGTGTTTTGTGAGAAAATTTCACCGCTCATCAAAGGAAAGTTTGGGCCGCGAATAGGACCGTGGGGGCTAAAACGCCTGAGGGACAGGGACATGTTGGATGGATAATCGGGATAAGAAACAAAAAGGTGAACAGGATTGTGATCTGTAAGATGGTATAGTTCTTTTTCCTCGATCTATCTTGGTTCGATCGCAGCTCTCTCTCTCTGATAAAAAAAAATGTTGTGTTTCTAAAGCTGCGGTTAGCAATGCTAATCTTCTTATTATAATGGAGATTGTCTGTTTTTCTGTCTGTAACCGAAACTATATTACTACTCAAGTCACAATTCCCTTAGTTATTTATATCACATTCTCAATGATTTTATTTTTATTTAAACCTCAATTATTAATAAAATTGTTTTACGTTATTAATACTGTTAACCATATCAACATACTAATAGCATGCAATTATATTTATATGTACAACAAAATAGCGGTTTACAGTGTGAATGGGAAGGCTAATTTGAATATTGATATTAAAAATGTGATTTTAATAAATATATGCTTAGTATTATTGATTTCTAATTGTTTGGTTTTATTATAATGAATATTAGCAAACATTTCTTCAATGAATCTTAAATGAAATCCGTTAACAAGAAAAAATTGTATTCTTCACTTCCTCTTTTAACTAAATACTTAAATTAGAAAAAATAACAATGAAAGACAAGAGTGATGGAAGAGTAAGTTTCAGTTGTTCTATTTTTCGATTATACCCCCTCTGTTTCAAATCTTTTTATCTGCATTCTTATTTAGTTTCATTAGCCTTTCTAATTTAATATAATATATTGATATATTATTACATTAAAACTTAAATACTTGCACCCGAAGGGTGCATATATTTGCTAGTACTAATAATTTATATGGTTTAAAGTAACTATTTCTATTTAATAATAATTATTTGCTTGCACATGGTTATATGGTAATGGTAGGCGTGGCGCTATACCTCAGATGCTAAACAATCTCCTTGGTCTTGCGCTATTGAAAAGGGGATAGACTCCCTCGCTGTCTGGCTGATACCGACTTTAGACCGCGACGAGTATTCCTATCTATAAATCAATAATTTACACACAGTTTTATGGTTTTAAGTATTCCTATCTAATACAAATAATTTACACACTGTTAAATGGTATCAAGTATATCTATCTAATACAATGATTTACAGTCATATGGTATCAAGTATTCCTATCTAATACGGATAATTTACCAACATTTATATGGTATCAAACATTTCTATCTAATACAAATAATTTACACAAAGTTGTATGATATCAAGTATTTTTATCTGATACAAAATAGATTACGCACAGATCTATTTGCATCAAGTATTCATTTTTGCAGGGCAACATAAGGTAAATTGACACAATATATATATATATATATATATATATATATATATATATATATATTGAAATGAAAAATAGAGGAAAGAAAATATTGAATGGATAAAATAGGATTTATTTTATTTTATATTACTGACACGTGTTTCGGCCAGGAGTTTATCGATGTACACATGTATTCTATCTATTATTATTTCAAATACAAAATAAAATAACAATAACAATAATAGAAAAACTATTAAAAAAATTTTTGTATACAAGGAAATAATGGCCTTCGTCAGAGTAAATATGTTTTTAATCAAATCGGATGAAATACGGAGAATTTCTGAGATGTTCGACAAAATTATATATATATATATTAATGATTTGAAGGGAATTACAATGCATATAGAAATAAAAACAAAAAGATGTTTTTTTGTCTTATCGATTTCAAAGTAAACTTTATCTTCAGAGACAGTTTTTAGAAATGGACGCGCTTCTCTTTTTTGTGTCGTTATATTTTTTTTCTTTCTTTTTTCTCCTCTTCACTTTTTTTTCTTTTCTTTTCTTTTTTCTTTATGTTACGAATGAAATTGGGGCGGATAATTGTAGTTTTTTTACTTTTGAAATATCTATTGAGAATGGGTTTGAATTTTATATAGGTATATATATATCTAATCTTGTCTGATTAACTTCCGGTGAATATTGCTACATTGTAGTAATATTCAAAATAAAAACGGTCACATAGAAGAATTTATTTACTTAGCTTTTATTATTATCATTTTTATTTTTCATTTGTAAAATAAAATAAAATGTATTAATTTAATTAGATAGAACAGATATATATATATATATATATATATATATATATATATATATATATATATATATATATATATATATAATACCTAGTTTGATAAACAAGAAGAATGGAATTTGTCGTTCTGATGAACCAGGGTGAAAATGAAAGAAAACGAAAAGGTAAACAAATCATTGGACCTTGCTTGATAACTGAAAACTATGGAATATGAGTGTGATGGTGATATCAGTTCTAGTTGGGAATCCTTGGAACGGTCCCCAAAGGTTTGGAAAACAAATGGAAAGAATTGGAAATTAGAGGAAGAATTGAGACCTTCCAAACAACATTAAGATCTACCAGAATTCCGAGAAAAGTCCTGTATATATGAAGAGACTTGCTGTCTCTCAGATTCCGGTGAAAAATCACTAGCTAACGCTGATGTGAAAAATTTGAAAAGATAATAATAATAATAATCATAATAATAATAATGATCGACGTATGAGTGTTCATACAATGAATATCACACAGTGATTTGTTTATAGTGGTAAAGGCTTGTGTTGGACCATCCACACTTTTTGGCACAGTCGATATGAAAGAATTGGTGCATCAAGGGTTGCCACAAACCCAATCAACAACCGACCTCATAAATTTTTAATTCAGAGTTAACCCTCTCCTAGATTGGTTACCTACCCAAGGCTGAAGGCCCAGACTGCCCTACTATTTAACCCATAGCTGGAGGGAGAATATATGGATTCATACCTTTCCCAAGGGTATTAGCGCTATGTGAAATGCCAACAGCTTCGTCTATGAATTGAACTCGAATCGACGAGTCCATTTTCCACGACTCTAACCACTAGCCCACGCGCCTCCATAATGATAATAATAATGATAATAATGATGATGATGATGATGATAATAATAATAATAATAATAAAAATAATGCAAACTAGCACAAAGAGAGTACAAGACTGAGTGGGGAAGGTCAATTTTATATGCACAAACCTGAATCTGTCCTGGAGAATGACACGCTTAAGATTCTCCTGGACTTTGATATACAATCGAATCACTAAATCCCCGCCAGGAGACCTGACCTAGTGTTAATTAACAAGAAAACTTGCCATATCATGGATGTTACACTGACCACGTGCTACCACCTCCTCCTCCCTCTCACCTCTCCTTTGACATATTATATATCAGTAGCTAGGTAGTAGTATGGTTTTAGAAATCGATGACATGTCCAGCCAGTAAATTTGTTTGCAGAATTTGTAGGTTTTTCAGTGGCCAAATGGAAAACTTTATTCTATTCCTCATTGTGTTTAGCCTAACTGTAATTTCTATCTTTATTTCTAATTTTTATTTTTATTTCATATTTCTATTAGTTTTTTTTTTAAATTTTACCCAAACTTCTTTTACACTGACCATATGCTATCTCCTCCTCCCTCTCACCCCTCCTCTGACATATTATATATATTGATTCATATATATATATATTTATTTATACATGTAGAATTAAACAAAAGACACATCTCCTGTTTAACAATTTTATTTTTGATCTTTTCGAGTTTTCTGGCCAACGTTTTAATATTTGGGTGGAATTCGTGGATAAGTCCACCAAAGTTCAAGTCCCGAGTACTTTCGGCACTTCGAAGTGCCATCATCAGGGGTGATGTGTTCCAAGTTTTTTTTTAATACTAGAAGCTCTATACATAAAACAATACAAACCATCCTTAAACAAAATTTATTTCCAATGCAGTACACACATTTTAAAATGCCTATAATACCTTTCTCATCAATACTTCTCCCTCCAGCCTCCACATTAATATGATTTTTTTAAAACTGGAACACATCACCCCCTGATGATGGCACTTCGAAGTGCCGAAAGTACTCGGGACTTGAACTTTGGTGGACTTATCCACGAATTCCACCCGAATATTAAAAAGTTGGCCAGAAAACTCGAAAAGATCAAAAATAAAATTGTTAAACAGATGTGTCTTTTGTTTAATTCTACATGTATAAATGAAAGAATGCTGCCCAAATACACATATATATATTTATATGTAATTGAAAGTATTTTTGATTCCTTGTTGGTTGTATCCCCGGCACAGGAGCAAGACCCCCCCCACACACTAAGGAGTGTCCTGGTTATGACACTAAACTGCATCTTCTAATATGGCTTCACTTATAGAGATCTGGGATTTTAAAGTACTCCTACATTATCATTACTCCCAGACCCACTTTCAGCCAGAGTGGTAGTATCTGTTAGGGTCCTGTCTATGGGTCAAATAAATCAGTGTGCAAATAATTTGTTTTAGATAGGAACATTTGATATCAGATAACTGTATGCAAAAAAAAACTGAAGAAACTATACAAAAAATGTAACGCCCTGTCGGCTGGGGCGTTAGAATGCACCAACTGCACCTCTGCAGAGGGGTAAGACTCCCCCAATTGGGCCACCTGTTGGCCCTGGGTGGCGACTCGTGATGCTTAAGGATGGAGCCCAGGTGGATGAGCAGTTCATGTCATGCAATACTCCACTTTGGCCCTATCTTGGGCTAGACGGGCGGTTGGAGAGGCCCCCTCCGATCAATCGGCTGGTCACGTCAAGCCCTAGCATCTATATGATTTTCCCAACCCTATTGCCTTTATGGCAAGCCCCAACCCCTTTTTATGATATGGGTGCTAGAAGACGGTGACTGCGGGTCTACATGTCCTGGGAATGACGTTAAACTCTATCTGATGGTGATATTCCAGTTTTGGAGGTTTGGGGAATGTGGAGCACCCCTTCATCACCATTTCTCCCTGGTCCACTCTGACCCGGAGTGGTAGTACCTGTTAGGGTCCCATCTATGGGTTAAATAGAAAAATGTATTTATAAAAAAATTGTATTATCCATTAAGAATTGATTTATTTCAAAACTTTATCAGCATTAAATGACCCACTGAGGTTGATATGCCGTAAAACAAAACAAATCAAACCAAAAAATGTAACTATAAACGTTAAATGTACACGATTCTCTAACCTCTAATCATAAAATAGCCTTTAATAGATTGACATGCAATGAAAATCAATGAATAAATAAATATATGATTAGTATTAGATAGGAATACTCGAAACCATATCGCTGTGTTCAAATTATTTGTATGTGATAGAAATATTTGATATCATATGCTAAAAAAACTCTTAAGAGACTACAGCATAAAAACTTTAAATGGGAATGTATAATGAATGCGATTCCTTAACCTCTAAGTATAGAATAATCCTAGAAGTGTTGACATGCCGTTAAAATTAATCAACCATCTTAAGAAACGACCACACAAAAATGTAAATGTAAATAGAGATGCACAATGTACGTGATTTTCTAACTTCTGGGCATAAAATAACCCTAGACGGGCTGATATGCCGTTAAAGCCATTTAATCAATCAATCAAAATAATTTTAACAAGATAGATTTTAAAATTCTTACAAACAAAACCCATTCCAAACGATTCTTTTGGTCTAATGAGAATTTAGTGTTTATTTTTGACACCTTTTGTCTGAAGGAACCCATAGAATTCTTGAAATTTTCATTGAATTTTCTTGCACATATATAAATAAATGGAGGTGCGTGATCTAATGGTTAGAGTCGTGGGTAATGGACTCGTCGACTCAAGTTCAATTCCTGGACGAAGCTGTTTGCAATTCACATGGCGCTAATACCCCTGGGAAAGGTATGAATCCAATTCTCCCTCCAGCTATGGGTAAATAGCAGGGTAGACTGGACTCTTTAACCATGGCTAGGTAACCAGTCTAGGAGAAGGAAAACTCTGAATTCAAACCTGTTAAACTCCGCTTAAAAATTTGACTTGGTGTCACATCCTGCTCGTGCGGAGGAGTTGGTATTATATATATATATATATATATATATATATATATATATATATATATAGTTCTAACAAAAAGAGGATCTATATCCAATCAGTCTTGAGGGAAATAATTTTGAATTACCATATGATGTAGCCAAAATATATAACTATATTTATATATATAATATATATATATATATATATATGTGTGTGTGTGTGTGTGTGCGTGTGTGTGTGTGTGTCACTTGTTCTTACCAATCTACCTATGTTAAGGAGTGTTCCTCTTTTCAATTCTATATGTATCCTTAAATCGAACACCATACCTACCTACTGATGTATAAGCATGTTGTTTCTTTTTATTTCTTTTTAGGACGGCCATCTTTGTTCCTTTTCCTCGACACATACACTAGTATACAAACACATACTCAAACAGAAACACGCCCATTCGTATATTAGCTCATCTGTTTTCCTTCTTTCTTTCTTCCCCCCCCCTCACTTTCCACTAACTGCTTCTCCCACCTCTCCTCAGCCTCTTTTCCACCAACCAATCATAAAGAAAGTTTCTCTTTTTCTTGGTGCCGAGCGAATCTTGGCCGAAATAAGTTCTGTTTCTCGGTACTTTTCGGACGGACTGATTGGAATTTTGACGACAATCGTTTGACATTTCAGATATCTTCGAAAAAAAAAACCTGATGACATTTATAATTCAATTATTTCTATAAGTAATCAAAGATTTTTCTATCATTACCTTTTTTACCGCCAAAATGAGGTATCATTAAATATTGTTGTTGTTGTTTTTTTTATATGTAAATATATTTTTTCTTGTCTTTTTTTTTTTGTTTTTTGTTTTTTTTAATTTTATATATACATTTTTAACGAATTTCGAACAAGTTACCTGTATTTGTTCATTTGCCAGGCATTTTTATTCTCTCTTTCCTATTTCCTCAATCTATTTTGCTCATCTCTTTTTAGAGCAGCTTCTTCTTCTTCTTCTTCTTCTTCTTCTTCTTCTTCTTCTTCTTCTTCTTCTTCTTCTTCTTCTTCTTCTTCTTCTTTTTTCTTTTTTTTTCTCGCTTGCTTTCATCGTTTTAGTTTATTTTTCTTTCTGATTCTTTTTCTGCCTTTCTCTTATACTCTTTCCTTCTTTTTTTAAACACATTTACTGGCTTTATTTTTATTTCCGTTCTTTCTTTCTTTCTTTCTTTCTTTCATTTCTACAATTTTCATTCTTTCCTTCTTTCTTCATTTCTTCTGTCGTTTTTAATTTCCTTCATTTTTTATTCTCTCGTTCCTTCTTTTTGTTTTCTCTTTATATTATTTATCCGGTCTTTTCTAATAGTTTTTTTTCTTTTTCTTCAATTCTTCAAATTCTATTTTCTTCTTTCTTTCTTTCTTTTTTCTTTTCTTTTATTTCTTCTTTATTTTCTAATTTGATTTTTTCTTTCTTTCTTTCTTTCTTTCTTTTCTTCTTTTTTTGTTTTTTCTCTTTCGTTCTTTCTTTCTTTTTTCTTTTCTTTTATTTCTTCTTATTCTATTTTCTCTTTCCTTCTTCATTTCTTTTATTTTTCATTCTTCTTTCTTTCATTTCTAATTTGATTTTTTTCTTTCTTTCTTTTTTTTCTTTTCTTTCTTTTTTTTTTTTTTTTTCTTTCGTTTTTTTTTTCTTTTTCTTTCATTCATTCATTTCTATTTTTTGTTTTCCCTATTTTTTCCTGTCATTTTCTTTACTCTTCCAATTATACATATTCTGATATTCCTCTTTTTTTTTCTTCGTCCTTTTTTCGTTTACTCTCTCTCTCTCTCTCTCTCTCTCTCTCTCTCTCTCTCTCTCTCTCTCTCTCTCTCTCTCATATATAATATATATTATATATATATATGTGTGTGTGTGTGTGTGTACAATTACGTATACATATATATATATATATATATATATACACAATTACGTATATATACAAACATACTCACACACACACACCACACACACACACACTATTTCGTTCTCTCTGCCTTTCTCACTCAGTTCCTGTCCTCCCACGTCTGTTCATATCTAAGTCAGTTCTAATCTATCTTACACTGTTCTAAGTCAAACCATCTAAATTTCAGACTGTTCTTTATGTCTATCACAGCCAACACACATCTATGTCAGCTTATATATAGTATCATTCATAAATAAATACACTTAATAATTTTATATCATACTTTTGTCTGAGGATAGCACAAATATCGATATCAGGATGTTCATATATATATATATATATATATATATATATATATATATATATATATATATATATATATATATATATATATATATATATATATATATATAAGACTTTCATATCTATATATATATATATTATATATCTTTCTCTCATGGTTCACATCTATCTATATATTCTATCTGTCTATCTCAGACTGATTACATCTATCTATCTATCTATCTATCTATCTGACTGTCCATCTATCTATCTGTCTTAGGTTGTTCACATCTATCAATCTATCTTACGTTGTTCATATGAATCTATCTACCTCCTCTCTCTCTCTCTCTCTCTATATATATTATATATATTAATATATATATATATATATATATATATGTGTGTGTGTGTGTGTGTTAGTAGTATTAATATACACACATATATGTGTATATATATATAGGTGTGTGAGTGTGGGTTAATAGTATTAATATATATATATATATATACATAGGTGTGTGTGTGTGTGTGTGTGTATCTGTACATCTATCTATCTATCTTAGGTTGTTCACATCTATCAATCTATCTCACGTTGTTCATATCTATCTATCTATCTACCCCTTTCTCTCTCTCTCTCTCTCTCTCTCTCTATATATATATATATATATATATATTATATATATATATATATATATGTATATATTGTGTGTGTGTGTGTTAGTAGTATTAATATACACACATATATTTATGTATATATATAGGTGAGTGAGTGTGTGTTAGTAGTATTAATATATATATATATGTGTGTGTGTGTGTGTGTGTGTGTGTGTGTGTATCTGTATATCTGTATATCTATCTATCTATCTTGAATGATTCACAATTATCATCTCTGTATTTAATGATCGTATTATATAACTTCTTTGTCATCTCCTTTTTATTCTCTTCCTTATTTGTTTTCCTTATTTGTTTTCCCTTCTTTCTTTCACTGTAACAGACATTATAAATTCTGGCATTTTTAATAAGACTCACTTCCGTTACCCAGGTGCACTATGCCCCGGAGCAATAAGTGACGGGGAAAAGAAAAACTACTGATGGGTGGGAACTGGATGAATGGCATCTGAATCGCATAGAGACCTAATCGATATTTCCATGCAATCAGCAACCAACGTACTTACCGATTTTGCCGAATGTGATAAAGTTCTCTGAAGTGTCTTCAGATGCCGCAGGATTTGCACGTTTGGCTCAAAGGGTGTTGATGCATACCGACAACTGACAGGATAATGACTTGATCCTCCTTAATACGACAAGGAAAAACTCCAAATTCAAAAACAGAATGTCCCTCAGTGAATATGTGGCACACAGTGCACCATTCTACTGTTATCACCTCATCCAAAAGTAAACCAGTACTACTGTTTCACAGTCGGATCATCAGCGACTAAACCGTAAAGCCAAAGATTCTGTCTGGTGAGGAGGGTGGCTAGACACCCTGCAAGAACGAAAAACAAGACATTTAAAAGGGTGGAGGAAGCTATTTGTCCAACACATTATTTTTAAAGTCCAACTCCTTCTCACAGAGTCTTGCCGTCGTGAACTTAAGTTCCTGGAAGGGTGATCCAAGGTCACTGGCACCCAGTGGTATTAGGACTACGATATTAGGGACTCTGGCGAAAATCCAAAGGGCGTCTCCATTATCGTCAAGAATCAATGGCTTTTGGCGTACTTGTCACTTTTTGGCGTACTTGTCACTTTTAGCGTACTTGTCATACTGCGTGGAAAATCTGAGGCCCGATTAGGATGACACGATGTCAATTTCTTAACCGGAGTTTAACAGGCTTGAACTGAAAGTTTTCCTTCTCCTAGACTAATCAGTCTAATAATGTGTTAGATATCCGTTGGACAAAGAGCTTCTCCACCAAACACACCAGTAAATAGACATACACAAGCTTATACACAATAATATACTAATAAAATACACCCTCCTGACCCAACCAACACTAAAAAAAACTGACCATTAATCGGATCCTTTAAAAAAGTCTTTCACACAGTCAGATGAATGTATAAAATGCATAAAATCCAAACTCACGCAAAATTTCACGCAAAATTTCATGCAATATATATATATATATATTATATATATATATATATATATATAAGAGAATTTTATAATTTGCTTGAAGCATTGTGTATATATTAGTTTGGAGGTTGATTTTGAAGGCTATCACAATGAATAAGGTAACAATGGTGTTGTGTGTTAACCTGTATTTTATTCTTAAATTTTCGAGATAAAATTTCTTTTTCAGAAGATCACTGGAACTGAAGTCGTCTTGTTATGGCATTTCTAGTTCTGTTTTGGGTTTTTTTGTTTGTTTTTTTAACAAGAAATGCCATAACAAGACGACTTCAGTTCCAGTGATCTTCTGAAAAAGAAATTTTATCTCGAAAATTTAAGAATAAAATACAGATTAACACACAACACCATTGTTACCTTATTCATTGTGATAGCCTTCAAAATCAACCTCCAAATCAATATATATATATATATATATATATATATATATATATTATATATATATAATATGCTAACATCTAAGTTAAGGTAGCATGCACATAGAGTCAACGGTGTCTGCTTACTGACAGTTTCTCACCTATGCGATCTTCAGACCAAGTCTGAAGACCGCGTCAGCGGAGAATATATACATATATATATATATGTGTGTGTGTGTGTGTGTGTGTGTGTGTGTGTGTGTGCATGTATGTGTATATGCGTGCACGCGCGTAATACATTATATTTAATATATATAGTGTTATATATATATATTATATACTGTTTAGTGTATATATATATATATATATATATATATATATATATATATATATACATATATATATATGGTAGAAATGTGAGGAGGTTAATCCGACAGTATGTGGAGTAGACAAACACGGGATGTTGTGGAAACTGATGTTTATTTCGACGTTGCAACGTTTCGGTCTCTTATTAGACCATCTTCAGGACTTGAATATAGTTCTTACTCCAATATGGAAATTCTCAAAATGCTGAACGGAAGGTCGTCAGTAGGGGGAAGTGTATTGGGGGTGGTTAGTGGATTCTTCTTTTCTCTGAATGGGGAGTGCCGAAATGGTGAATGGTGGTACCACAGGTGGGATTGTGGGGACAATTAAACAGACACACACACACACAACATACACATATTTAGCTAACAATCCCCACAATCTAACTGTGGTACCACCATTGACCATTTCGGCACTCCCATTCCAGAGAGAAGAAGAATCCACTAACCACCCCAACTACACTCCCCCTACTGACGACCTTCGCTTTCAGCATTTTGAGAATTTCCATCATTGGAGTTATATTCAAGTCCTGAAGATGGTCTAATAGAGACCGAAACGTTGCACCGTCGACAATAACATCAAGTTTCCACAACATCCCGTGTTTGTCTACTTTGCTCCAATATATATATATATATATATATATATGTGTGTGTGTGTGTGTGTGTGTGTGTGTGTGTGTGTGTGTTATATATAGTGTTTAAAGTTTGCGATGTGAAGAAGAGTGGTGATATTTTGGTATAAACGAAAAAAGAACAATCAACAGAGTGTAATGGCAAATTCGTCTCCTTGTGATCTCATATCAGTATTACTTATTACAGCATCACCATCAGCTGTGTCGCTCATTCTCTTTAATCTCGTCCATGGTCTGAAATACCATCCCTCTGAATGGTGATTTTATCTTTGAGCCACGGAATCTTAAGGAGCCAAATATGTAAATTAGCAGGTGGGTGGCAGACGTACTCGGCTAATGTGAGGTTCTATCTGTAAATCTTCCACGAGACATGAAGAATGCACAGACGCTTTGTAACAGACACGGAGCACATTGTCGACTGAGTTATCCCATCCGAGAATGTCTGTTCACGCATGCGCAGTAAGTTTGTATTTGCCCAACCTCTCCGACGCGAGCATAGGTCAATTTTTAATCGGGTTACAACTGGTTTGAATTCAGAGTTATTTTTCTCCTAGTTCAGTCTATCTAAATATTTATCCATAGTATTGGGGGGGGGGGGGTTCATGCCTTTCAAATGGGAAATGCAAAACAGTCTTTCCAATCATTTGAACTCGGGTCACCGGGTCTATTTCCTGCGACGATAGCTTAATTGTTTTTACATATAATGAGTATTGGCGTTCAGTTTATAATATGCGTATAATACATAATTTGACACTGTTTTGCGCCTGACTACCGAACAATCTCTGTAACCAAAATTATTTAAATAATTATGCTCCTTATATATATATATATATATATATATATATATATATATATATGAAGTAGTCAAACAGTGTGTTTGAAAATGGCTTTGTGGTAGATTATGTGCTTAATTAAAGTCATACCTAATTTTGTTAATTAATAATATAATAAATGAATTAGGCGTGCATGTCGGTTTAAATGTAAGGTAAACAAATCGAGAAAAAGTCATCTCTGTATGTACATTTCAGCCCATTAGGCCTCATCAGCAGCGAATCACGCACAAAGCACTACCCTGTCTATAGCTCTGCTGATGAGGCCTAATGGGCTGAAATGTACATACAGAGATGACTTTTTCTCGATTTGTTTACGCTTTACATTTAAACCGACATGCACGCCGAATTCATTTAGTTATAATTAATTAATCAACAAAATTAGGTATGACTTTAATTAAGCACATTATAGTTTGTTTGAAGCATTGTACGTATGTGTTTAAATTAGAAATTAGAAGCCCGAGCGAGGCTGAATTAGCCAAAGACAGAGAACTAAAAGAATTTCGAAGATCCATATTTGAGACTGTAACATGCGCACGCACGAACGGGCCGGCGATTCACCACGGAAATTCCCGAACGTTTTCAAATTCACTACAACATCCGGCGTTCCTTTATTTAACTTAATAAACAACAAACGTTTGCGCCAGCGCCGTAGTATAAGTACTAAAAAAAAAACACAAGTACCTCCAAAACCTTTGAAAATGGGTTTTTATCCCGAAAATATTTAGGAAACCGGTAAATAAACATCATTTTCATCACCTATTCTATTGCATTGTCAATTGCCTTCTAATTTCTATTTTAAACATTATACATATATATATATATATATATATATATATATATATATATATATATATATATATATATAAAGATAAATCTAATGAGTCAGACGAACCTGCGAGACTAATAGTAGGTTCGTCTGACTCATTAGATTTATCTTTATTATTTGCTCTACTTAGGTATTGAGCACTTTTTACTTATTAGCTATTCTCCTAGCGGTTATATGAATATATATATATCTTATATACATATATATACATACAAATTGTTTTTTTCTTTTGGCCAAATACTGTACCAATAGATTATTTTTTGTTGGTACGACTATCTTGGTCTTTTCTTTTTTTAATTTTTTTTCTCCCCGGTTGATGTTTGGTAGTATATTTTTACAATCAAACTATTTGCTGGGTTTTTTCTCACCGCAAGGATTTACCAACACGCTTAGTATATATATATATATATATATATATATATATATATATATTTTAATTTGTTTTCAAGAGTATCACTAAGATAACCATTACGCCAGGAGCGTCTCCAGTACTGGTTCTGTTTGATAGATTGCTAATTTACAGGAATGTTTCGCTATGTTAGCATATAAAAAAGAACGATTGATAGTCAGGAAAGTGATATAGGCAATGTTAACAAGGATTTGAACCCAGTGTGTAAAAGTGTTTTTTGTTTTTTTGTGCCGCTAACCATTAAGCAATGTAAAAAACAACAACTATAAATAATTGTTCAATTGATATCAAATACTGAAATTATATTTTACATTTTTTGCTTTGAAGAATTATAGAAAAGAACTTGATAGGAAATATGAAAACTGGGGGAGAGAGACTGAATTATTGATAGAAAATAAGGGCTGTCAGCATCTTCTTTGAAAGTTACCTAATTGCCCCAAATAAAGGTCAAAGTTGAACAAATGTTTGGAGGACAATTTCATATCGATGTTGCATAAAAGTGTCAGAAAAAAAAGAAAGAAAAATGAAAATTTATTGGTAGATATTTATTGGTTCATGTGATTCATGTTTACAGTGATAGAACAAACAATCTACAAACATTCTCATTCTAAAAATTAATTCCTTCGTCATATTATTGCCATTTCGCGTTAGATGAATTCGCATAGTAACACAAGTTATTGTATAGAAATATGATATTTTGAAGTAAGTTTTTGTTATTATTTCTTAGAATCGAAAAAAGATGGCATTTTCTGTTTTCGTGAGGGAGAAATACATCAGAATTAATGACAACAAAATCTTTTCAATTTTGAATCATTTCGTGATCTCTTTATTATTATCACTAGGAAAAAAATATGCTCCCTCTGGGTGCAAGTACTTAAGTTTTAATGTAATAACATATTAGATTAGATTAAAAAGACTGACAAAACTAACTATTAGTATTATCTGCGTTATTCGGACTATTGTCCCCATCTTCATTGTTACTTGTACAACGTTTCGGCCGATATGCCCTCCGGCCATCTTCAGGTATTTCTTGTCGGACTCGGGAACCTTCTCGGACTCGGGAACCTTCTTTTCGAACTCTGGAACTTTCTTGTTGTATTCAGGAGCCATCACGGAACTTTGAACCTAACCCTTTATTTATTCCACGGGGGTATCCTGTTCTCATTCCGCTAACCATAGCTGGGGTAGGAGTTGTGTTAATTAATTATTTTTCTAACTGCTTTCACTCAGGATTGAACTCGGGTTCCAGAGATAACTGTCACTTAGAACTGTCTTAACCTAACTACCTTATCCACTCGGCCATGTGTCCAATTTGACAATAGTCCGAATAACGCAGATAATACTAATCTTCAAGCCTCATCTCAAACATTCAGAGAAAAACTAAATATGAACACTTATAAATAGATCACTCTTATTCTTGTTTTATTTTAATTTCTATATAAAATTGTACATAGGATTGCTTTTAAAACATTTGAGAATAAAACACTAATATTAGAAATCAATAACACTAAGTAAAAATCTGGTTTTCTTAAAACCCGGTATGAAAATTATCCACATCTTATACATGTAAATATTTATTTCTTTGTGATATATAACACACTGTGCAGGATTTTAAACTAGTTAATAATATGGGTTGTTTTGAGCTTGACTTTAATAGAGACATCATTAGTAGATAAGATGTTAATTAAGATTACATGAATAACTATTTAATTGAGAATATGACGTAAATATCTAAACAAATTGTGACGTAGATGGTGAGTTAGTTTCGGTTACAAACAGACAGATCCATAATCTCCATTATAATAAGATTATAATTTATCTCCATTTTTCACACCCGCCTAAGCTAATGGTTCACTGGAGCCTGAGTGAGAGCAAGTCTCCTATGGTCTCCAGGACTCTTCTGAGTATTCGAGCTGATCTTAGCAATGCTGTTGTTTGGATGGTCTCAACTTTTCATCGGATTTCCAATTCCTCCAGACCCTTTTCCAAGACTTTTGGGGCCGTTCCCAGGGCTCTAATTACAGTTGGTACGACCTTCCACAGTTATATGGTTTCAAGTATTCCAATCTAATACTAATTATTTTTTACACAATCATATGGTTTCAAGTATTCCTATCTAATACTAATGATTTTTATATGGTTTCAAGTATTCCTATCTACTTATATGGGTTTCAAGTATTCCTATCTAATACTAATGGGTTTCAAGTATTCCTATCTAATACTAATATTTTACACATTATATGGTTTCAAGTATTCCTATCTAATATAGATTTTTATTATATGGTTTCAAGTATTCCTATCTAATACTAATAATTGTTACACAATTATATGGTTTCAAGTATTCCTATCTAATACTAATCATTTTTACACAATCATATGGTTTCAAGTATTCCTATCTAATACTAATGATTTTTACACAATTACAAGTATGTTTCAAGTATTCCTATCTAATACTAATAATTGTTACACAATTATATGGTTTCAAGTATTCCTATCTAATACTAATGATTTTTACACAATTATATGTTTCAAGTATTCCTATCTAATACTAATATATGTACACAATTATATGGTTTCAAGTATTCCTATCTAATACTAATCATTTTTACACAATCATATGGTTTCAAGTATTCCTATCTAATACTAATGATTTTTACACAATTATAGGGTTTCAAGTATTCCTATCTAATACTAATGGGATTTTTGGAAGTATTCCTATCTGCAAGTTTCCTGTATTCCTATCTAATACTAATCATTTTTACACAATCATATGGTTTCAAGTATTTTGGGTTTCACCTATTTAATACTAATAATTTGCATGGAGTTATATGATTTCAAGTATTTTGTCTAATACTAATAATCTATAGATAGTGGTTGCATAGTGGTTGCAAAGCTAAAAAACAGTCCGACCTATTTACTCATAGCTGGAAGAAGAATATATGGATTTATGCCTTTCCTGAAAGCATCAGTAGGAAGTGAAACGCAAACAGCCTTGTCCTGGATTTGAACCCGGTTCGCCGATTCCATTTCCTATGATGATAACTGTTATGCTAAGCGCGCTTTCAGATCTTTATAAGAATTCATCTTTCTATTACTCGCTTTTCTTCTTCCAATAATGGTGAGTGCACACTTGCTCAAGAAATCTACTCGTAAACATGCACACAAACAACTTCTTTCTCACACGAAACGTAGAAGCAAACACTATCATTTTTCTATGTAGAGCAATCTTCTTTTTTTATCATTAAAAAAAAACCAATGTCCGCTTCCAGCTGCGTTCTGAAACTAATTAAGCCTCTTGGGATCAAAATCGGCCATCTTGTCGGTCGGATATCTTGGTGGTTGAAATGCGTTAGATGCGGAATTGGCGCGAACTGCTAAGATTTCCATGGCCCGAAAACTTCTCTGGTTGTTAGCAGTTCGTTTCTAGTGACAGACTGAACAGAAAGGTTGACCACTGACAAATTTGCCTCTAATAGTTTAATCCAAAATGGACATTGAAAGTCTACACATAAACATCATAAAAAAACGGGTTTTATTTTTGACTGAGCGAAGAGCTTGAAATCTTGCATAGATTATGCCGTCCCGTCATGGTGACATGGTTAGCAAGCTAGTCTCGCAGATCCGTTACTACTGATTATTGAGTTCGATCCCCACTGGATGGCCATACTTATATCCTTATCCTTGGAGGCGTATGGTCTAATGGTTAGAGTCATGGGGAATGGGCTCGTCAAACCCCCCCCCCACACACACACATATATATATATATATATAAATGAATTATTTAACAATTTCAATAAAGTTGGCGGTGTGACGAAATTCATAGGTATATACATATACATGGGTAGAAATAGATCCATTACCGCTAATATGACCGATATTTAAGGCTTTTTCTTTATAAAATATCTTGCTCTGTTCAAAATTATGGAACATTAACCTCTCAACTTTGACTAGAACTTTAACATTCCGTTGTTAGAAAAGGCCCACCTAAGAAATCATCCAAACACCAACCAGCCTGGTGATTTACACACACACACACACACACACACACACATATATATATGTATATATATATATATATATGAGGTTCAGTAAACAAACAAATGTGTTTATTTCTATATGGCTTTAAGCCGACAATTTTTGGAGGATATGTGCTTAATTGAAGTCATACCTAATTTTGAAAATAATTAGTTAATAATTAATGAATTTAAGCGGGCATTTATGTTCAAATGTAAGGCTAAACAAATCGAGAAAATGTCAATCCCTGAATGTACATTTCGACCTATTAGGTCTCATCAGCAAGGCTATAGAC
>CM042165.1:18265018-18275018 GCA_023376005.1 Doryteuthis pealeii | reverse complement strand
AGTAGGAACGGATGGACGGATATTGGAATTATATGAGTTAGATGAAATTAAAAGTTTTTTTTTTTCCTTTTGTAAACAAATACCGTTTCTTATATCTGATATCTCTCATTATTTCTCCTCAGATCATAATATTGAGTACGTGTATATGACTGGATGTCGTGCCCCACTCTTCAGACAGGTGCATGGTGATATATGTTACTTGAAGATAAAACCAATAGATGGCAACGAAGTGTATGTGACAGCTAATGCTAATGGATACTTTGTCATCAATGTAAGTTATGTCAGCATTACGTTATTTTTTTATTCACATACGAGGGGCGTTCAATAAGTAATGCCCCTGATCCACTTCCCATAGCAGTAGAGCAACGAAACTTGGCACAGTTATTAGTATTTTTCTACATAGGAACCACCCAGAGTTACGCATTTCTCCCATCGTTTGATGCAGCTCTTTTGTAGAACACCCCATGTTGGTCCTCCAACCACGACGTGACTTCAGAAATCAAGGCTGCATCATCTGGGAAACGCTTTCCTTTCGACCAGATATGGGAGCTGTTTCCACAGAGTTCCGACCATGTTTGAATTCACGATGCCAGCGTTTTACAAGGTCCTATGATGGGCATCATCACCATAAGTTACTTTCATTTCATCAAAAGTCTCTCGTGGTGTGCGTCCTTTCAAATACAAAAACTGGATCACTGCTCGACACTCAACAGGCTCCATTTCACACTTGACTCAGTTCAAACACCTGTAAATCAGAAACCACAATTAGTTCAGAGCTGTAATTTGCCGCTTAATCTATAGAGATACAAGTAATCGCACATGTAAAATTTCAGCTAGATCAAACAACTGAAAGTGGGTCAGGAACATTACTTATTGAACTCCCCTCGTAGAAGACTAGGGACGATCACAAATGGCCAAAGAAAGAAAGTAACAAATAAGTTATGCATCTATGCATCGTCTAAATCTCTCTCTCTCTCTCTCTCTCTCTCTCTCTCTTCTCTCTCTCTCTCTCTCTCTCTCTCTCTCTCTCTCTCTCTATCGTATAAGAACTCTGGTTATGTACTCGACGAGAAAAGGAGTACGTAATATGTCGTCTTCCCGGTTGAATCTCCATCAATGCATTTGAATGTTTAAGGTGAGGTCAGTTTTTGTTGTTTTGGGGTATCCACGTTGAATGCCGATGACACTTAACAACTTTTGTCTCAATCCACCTGTTCTAGTTAAGGGGTCACACTATTCAACTCAGAATTGTTTCAAAATCTGACTTCGTGAATAGAATAGAATCTTCTGGGATATACAATAATATTTTTTATTTCCTGTAAAATATTGCATCATAACTCTCAACTGTGAAAACAGTAAGGAACGAATAATTAAATGTTCTTAGATAGATAGATAGATAGATAGATAGATAGATAGATAGATAGATATTTCTGAGCTTTATTGTTTTATTTATTCTTTATTCTGAAAGTCTTTAATCAAGTCTTAGTTTATTGACTGGTTTGTTATTTGGTTGGTTTTACAATATGTCAACATTTGTTTACTTATTTAATGCCGAAGTTAGTCTTTTTGCAAGTAGTTGTGTGGTTTCAAATAATTAATGATAATCCTTTATAGATATTTGTAGCTTTAAATAGCTATTCTTAATACAATTATTTAGCACACAGTTACATTGTTTCCAGTAATCTTATATAATGATAATGGTAGGAAGCACGTGGTGTAATGGTTAAAGTCATAGGAAATGGACTTGTCGCCCCGAGTTCAAATCCTGGACGTGGTAATTGCATTTCACTTAGCGCTAATACCTTTGAGAAAGGTATGAATTCTACTCTCCCTCCAGCTATGGGTAAATAGTAGGGCAGACTGGGCTCTTTAACCTCGGTTTGGCAACCGGTCTAGGAGAAGGAAAACTCTGAATTCAAGCCTGTTAAACTCCGCTTAAGAAATTGACCTTGTGTCACATCTTGTTCGTGCGGAGGGTTGGTAAATATATATATAATGATAACACTATTCAAACGAATCAATTTGGCCTATATATAGGAGCCTAACGACTACTTCTACCTTGGATCAGCGTGGACCTGGGAGTAATGGAAATAAAAGTGTGACTGGGTCCTCGCCCGTGGATGAAGTTTAATTTCATACACAGAATACACTTACCATTCTCCAAGATCTGTGTAGTGTGAAGTCATCCCTTTATTTTCATTACTCCAATGTGAAGCAGTCAATGAGGATCGAACCACAAAAAAAAACGCTTGATACCCATTGTTTTAGAATATAGAGTGATACTCATAAACTTACTGAAAAATGAAATATAGTTTTACTAAAATGTTTTTCGTAACTTAAAACAGCGAAATGTTTTGTGTTTTTTTTTTTAATCTGTCGTCGTTTTGATATTGACACGATCTTCTTGCAAGTCCAAAGGTCAGAATAGATGGCAACCTTCAAAATCTTACGACTGTGTATTTCATTTGGCACGCTTACGAAGGGCAAAACATTTCCACTCAATGGGATTCAAATAATTATTGCCCACTTTTATCCTTCCGTTGCTGTCCTGACCGATTTTGATATCCCCCCTTTAAAAAAAGATTCACACAAGTAAATATCAAAGCAAAGAGAAAAACAGGGAAACACTGCTGCGTGAGTACTTCAACCAAGATGAGAATTATTATTATTATTATCATTATTATTATTATTATTATTATTATTATTATTATTATTAGGTTTCCCCCGAAAGTAATCGCTTCTTTTTTTATTTATTCATTTAGTTTATTTTCTTCTTTTTTTTTTTTTTTTTTGCTCTCGGCGTCAAAGTTGGATATTGGTAGTATGGTAGTAGAGGTTAAACCTTCCTCTAATAACTCGTGGTTTTTGTTTTTATTAGTTTTTTGCCATGTTTCATACATCAGTTGAGCGGCAGTCTTGCAAAATGGCATTTGACATGAAATTGCATACGAAGCAAACATATATCATTTCCACTCGGAAAATTTTGTTTTTGTTGGCTTTTTATTTTTTTTATTTTATTTTTTGTTTTTTGTTTTTGTTTTTGGGGGTGGAGGGGTTGTTTTTTGTTTGTTTTTGTTTTTTATTTGTTTTTTGCTTTGTTTTGTTTTTTACACTAGTAGTATTAATAGCATTGCCAATAATCTGTGATATAAAATGCTATCCTTGTAAAAAAAATATGGATTTATCACACTTAGAGGATGTTCATTTTGTTTTATTTTTGTTTGTTTTTTTATTTCGTAATAAATAAACTAATATCCGATAAGACCCAAGACATTTTTTTATTTAAAAGCTGAACATTATGGCTTCATCAAAGATTCCTTAAACAAACTAGATTTGATTATTTAAATTAGCGGTATAATCTTTCCAAGTCATGCTGAGAAAAAATATTATGTAATGACCCAATATCAAGAAGAAATTATGGAATGATCATATAATTTACATATCATCAGAAATATTGATATACAAATCTGTCAAAAAAGACAATTCTTGCAGACAAGAAAACAATCCAGAATGAAGTGTGGTGAAAGATGTTAGTTGTTCTCAGTCAGTTGTGTCTAAAAATGTGGTGCAAATATAAAATAAACGGGGGGGGGGGTAAATTTACTGGTAGATCAAAGACATGAAAGATAGAAACTAAAAGCAATATGCCGTGAAAATAGAAAATATACAATGAAACTAATGAAAAAGAAAAGCAAATGGATCAATATATATATATATATATTATATATATATATAGACAAAAATTCAGTCACGTCTCGATCCGGCTAGAGGTAGCTGTTAAAGTGTAGCCACACTGATGAGAGGTGAAACCTCGAACACGTGTCTGTGGATCAATTTATTTATTATATATATACTGCCACTTGGTTGAGTTCTCTAAATAGGGATTTAATTGTAAATTCACCGTCTGGCGTATAGCTAACCCTCACTTTGTTTACAAAGTTAGAGGACTCTCGTGAATTCATTTCCGCTTAGAAATATATCAATTAAATATTCTCGTAAATTTCCAATATCAAGAAGAAATTATGGAATGATCATATAATTTACATATCATCAGAAATATTGATATACAAATCTGTCAAAAAAAGACAATTTTTGCAGACAAGAAAACAATCCAGAATGAAGTGTGGTGAAAGATGTTAGTTGTTCTCAGTCCGTTGTGTCTAAAAATGTGGTGCAAATATAAAAGAAACGGGGGGGGGTAGGTATATTTACTGGTAGATCAGAAAGACATGAAAGTCTCAAGATAGAAAACTAAAAGCAATATGCCGTGAAAATAGAAAATATACAATGAAACTAATGAAAAATTCAAAAAAAAAGCAAATGGATCAAAACAGGAATAAACGTTTTGTGACAGAACTGTAAGAAATCGGTTGAATGAAATGGAATTTTCATAGAGAACAAAAGCCAAATGAAAACCAACACAGAACCTGGCCCCTGTTTATCACTCGGTGCCTGAGGCGCCCTTGAAGTAGAATGCCGACGGAAGCTAAGCAATTTTTGTACTCACCCCGAGGAAGGTTTTCTTCCTGCAGGGCACCCTCACATTAACCCAACCACATTTTGGCCGCGTGCAGAGTCGAATAAATACCCATATGCTCGTGAGGGAGGGGGCTTTAAATACGCAGGACGACATTGATACCAAAGTGTACCAGGGAAAACAAAAGAAACTGAGATTGAAAATGGGATAAAGACAAAACAATCATGTCACGTGAAAAATTGAATGAAAGTTATATTCAATGATGAATCAAGAATTTGCATTGGCTAATGTGATAATGCTAAAACATTTGTCCAGTGCTGTTCAAATGAAATATACAAATACTTGCAGGACCTGTGGATATACCATAGTATGATAATTTAATTATTACCACGTTTGATAAGTTTACTTAAGAGCTATTGCTAAATAGGTCAATAAGTAAAAAGTATAATAATGTCGCCGCCCTCACTTTTTTCTTTTTTTTCCTTCTTTTCATCTTTTCATGATGTTTCATTGAAACTCCTCTCTCTCTCTCTCTCTCTCTATATATATATATATATATATATATATATATATATCCCTTTTACTCTTTCTTTCCTTCTTTCTTGTATTTTTCTGTGTAGCATGTCGTTTTTTCCTTCTTTTCATGATGTTCCATTGAAACAGATTAACGTTATCGCTTCCTCACGCTCACTCTCACTCTCTCTCTCTCTCTCTTTCTCTCTCTCTCTCTCTCTCTCTCTCTCTCTATATATATATATATATATATATATATATATATATATATATATATTATATATATAATTTCCCCTATACTCTTTCTTTCCTTCTTTCTTATATTTTTCTGTGTAACATGTCTTTTTCTTACCTTTTTTCTTAATAATAAAAACGTTGACTACACTCATACGAAATTAGAATTCGGTGGATAAGTGAAATATGGACACTAAGTTAATGAGTTCGATTCTCACTTGGTGTCCATATTTCTGGCTCCTTTTTTTTACTTATTCTTGGGAATATATCAGTTTTAAATTTATTTTATCATTTCTAATTTATATTCCAGTTATAAAAAAAATAAGATTTGAATTTATTCTTCATATCAGATTTTTTACGCAGTTGAAAATTTTTAAAACTTCAAAGCTCTTTTTACAAAAAGAAATTCTAATTTCTTCAGAATATTTAACCTTTTGGTATGAATTGATTTTCTCAATTCAATTGAAATCATTTTTTTTTCCTTTCAAACCTAATCCCAGTTTTGTTTTTATAAAATTCTGAAATGCTTCCATTATTATTTCAAGTATGTAGGCATTATTTTCTTCGTCTTTGCTTTTATCAACCATGTGTTTCGTCCGATAGATTCTCCAACTTACCTTACTATATTATCTGTTCATTTATAATCGTTTAATACTGTTTCAACTCAAATCTTTAACTTTTAAAACTTGAACATTTTTCCCGATATTATATATATTTACCAACCCCTCCGCACGAGCAGGATGCGACACAAAGTCAATTTCTTAAGCGGAGTTTAACAGGTTTGAATTCAGAGTTTTCCTTCTCCTAGACCAGTTGCCTAACCAAGGTTAAAGAGCCCAGTCTGCCCTACTATTTACCCATAGCTGGAGGGAGAGTAGGATTCATACCTTTCCCAAAGGTATTAGCGCTAAGTGAAATGCAATTAGCACGTCCAGGATTTGAACTCGGGGCGACGAGTCCATTTCCCATGACTTTAACCATTACATCACGTACTTTCCTATATCATAAGTTCTTCTGTCCGTGAACGCACATATTCAGTTATTATAATACATGTGTCTGTAGGTCCGAGCATGTCTAGGTTAGTATGCAGATGTTTACCCAACCCGTTTGCAACGAGTAGGATGTGACACAAGGCCGCGGGTATCGGGCATCCATCGAAGAAATTAGGAAGTATTGCAAGTATTAGGAATCCAGTGAGGAAATACCCAAACCGTCCACCACGGGTAGGATGAGACACAAAGTCGAATGTATGGGGTGAAATCGCTAATAATTAAACTGCGAGACTTGCTTGCTAACCATTACACCACAATGGGCCGCCTTGCCTATACGAGTATTTATGCGTAAGGCTTAGCATATGTATATGTAAACCTGCCCCTCGTGGTAGGGGTCCACTGGCTTCGGCCCTGGATCTTTACCAGTTAATAGCGTTGATCCCAGGAGGCCATTTCCCCAGGCAATACCTGTCTCCTCGATTTAAAGGGGCAAGGCTGGGTTTATTGCCCAGTGCCTGAGGTACCCCCTTTAGGGGGAATGTCGACGGGATTAACGCAATTTTTCACCCGCCACCTATGAGCTTCGGTTTGTGGGTGGTCCCACATTAATAGGGCCTTGTGCCTAACTCGTACACGTGGAGTACGAGGTAAATACCATGTATATGTATATGGATGAGATGATGAGTGTATCTGTACGGGACGTAGACATACGTAGTGTATATGTATATGTATATATGTACTCGGATGTGTGTATAGTAGCATCAAAGGGACAGTTAGGGAGGGGGCAGATTTTAATTGATGATAAAAAAGAAAGATAAGAATTTCTCGGGCTGTATAAAAAGTTAGCTTTTTAAAGTCTCGTTTATACATTACTACTGAATAGCGATTTCGATCCACGTTAGGTACCCCATACCTTCAACATTGTGTCACATCCTACCCTTGGCGAACGGTTGGGTAAATACACACTCACTAACAATACTCAGTTAGCCTTGTTCGCTAATTATTACATCACGACAGGCACAAGACACAAAGCACCCGCCTTGTCGGCTGGGGCGTTAGAATGCACCGACTGTACCTCTGCAGAGGGGTAAGACTCCCCCAATGGGGCCACCTGTTGGCCGTGAGTGGCGACCCGTGATGCTTAAGGATAGAACCCAGGTGGATGAGCAGTTCATGACATGCAATACTCCACTTTGGCCCTATCTTGGGCTAGACGGGCGGTCGGAGAGGCCCCCTCCGATCAATCGGCTGGTCACGTCAAGCCCTAGCACCTATATGATTTTCCCAACCCTATTGCCCTTATGGCAAGCCCCAACCCCTTTTTATCATATGGATGCTAGAAGGCGGTGGCTGAGGGTCTACATGTCCTGGGAATGACGTTAAACTCTATCTGATGGTGAGGTTCCAGTTTTGGAGGTTTGGGGAATGTGGAGCACCCTTTCATCACCATTACTCCCTGGCCCACTCTGACCCGGAGTGGTAGTACCTGTTAGGGTCCCATCTATGGGTTAAATAGAAAAATGTATTTATAAAAAAATTGTATTATCCATTAAGAATTGATTTATTTCAAAACTTAATCGGCATTAAATGACCCACTGAGGTTGATATGCCGTAAAACAAAACAAACCAAACACAAGGCACAGAGAGCAATTAGATTGGTAATCAAGATCTGCTGAAAGACATGTTTTAAATGTTATATTTGAAGGAGAATGTCTCCCTTTCTAGTAAAATTGACGCAATACACTCTTCATGCCTCTAACATCACTCTTTCATTTATTTTTTTCTTCATTTTTTTTTTTCGTATCGTGTCAGGGTTTTGGGGATTTTTTTTAGGGTGTGGGTGTTGTTTGTTGTCGTTTTTTTTTGTTTGTTTTTTTGTTTTTTTTATTTTAAAATCTCAAATTGAATAAAGACGTGAGCACGGTTAAGCTACTTCTATTATAAGGTGATGATGTCTAGACATCTAGACTGTTGTCTAGACGTCTAAACAAAGTCTTGATAATTCGGCGCCAATTTTTTGCTTTCTTTTCTTCTTTTAATTACGAAGATACTTTCGGTATTTCAGGAACGAAATGTTATTGTGCAAGATTGCAACCTCAAAACATCCACGACACCTACCAGAACTGACTTCGTCTTAGTTCTGAGGGTGTGGACGATATTAAAAGAAATACAGGACGAAGTTTCAACGTATAGCAAAAGTGGAATTTCTATAAACGTTTCATTCATTGTTCATTTCTGTCTTAGTAAATACAAATTCAGTTTCCATACTGCTCGCATTTTGAAAGAAATTAACGTTTCATTTATTGTTCATTTTTGTGATGATACATATAGCTTTAGTCTCGATACTTTTTTTAACACATATCGTATTTTGTTTCATTTTAACACATATTCATAATGATATTATATAATATAATGATATCATATATATATCTATAATTGGAACATTGGCCGGATGACAAACAGACAATGTTGGATACATTTGTTCTCAACAAACATTAAAAAAAAAAAGAAATAAGAAATTACAGTTATTCGCCCATTTCATTCATAAAGGAGGAGAAGAAGAAAGAAAGAAAAAAAAGAAGGAGAGGAAAAAGAAATAAGAAGAGAAATTATAACCACACAAAGAAAGACGTAATGACGTCCATTTCTGATACGAAACTCTGATGATGAAGTTTATGCTTCGAAATCGATAAGACAAAATAACATCTTTTTGTTTTTATTTTTCATACACATTGTATTGGCCTTCATATTATTAATATATTATATTATATTTATATATATGCTATGAATCTAATATATATTTATATATTAAACAAAATCTAATATATATATATATATATATATATATATATATATATATATATATATATATAATAAATTTATTACTAAGCCGTGACCTGCGTGCGACTTACGCGCAAAGATTGTGGAACGTTACATCATCATTTTTTTCTCTCAATTTTTGCGCGCAGGTCACATGCAGGTAACGCGCAAATCGCACGCAAATATTGAAAAGAATAACGTAGCGTTCAACCGTTATTAAACAACCATAACAGAAAAATTGCAGAAACACGCACAACCTATGTATATATATATATATGTGTGTGTATATGTGTATATATATATATGTATATCAATATATGTATTGATCAAAGCCTGAAGAAGATACCAGAATATCTGAAACACGTGTTGCGTATGTGAAATAAAAAGAATAAAACATTTTTTCTGAGAACGATACATTTTGCGGACCTTCTCTTTTTTTATAAAATATTACATTTTCTCCCGTTGAAACCAGAACAACATTTATATATATATATATATATATATATATATATATATATATATATATATGCTATGAATCTAATATATATTTATATATTAAATTTATATTTATATTTTAATAATATGATGATATTATATATATATATATATATATATATATATATATATATATAATATAATGATATTGTAAGTTTAACACATATTCATTTTAACACATTCATTTTAACACATATATTTGTTTCTTTATTGTTTATTTCTGTTTTTGGTAAATACAGTTTCAATCTGTATACTTAAAAAAAACATTTTGCATAGTAGTTCATTGCAAGCAAGCAAAATAATTCTCATTTTCCTCGTTATCCATTGCAATCTTTGCTGTCTGCCCATATCTTTGTCTAGATGTTGTACAAGAAGATTAGTTTCATGTGAGAAAAAGGAATTAGGAATTCACAAACATTTCCTATTGTCTCCTCTCTTTTATCATTCTTTTGCTCTATCTCTCCAGAAA
>CM042165.1:18232518-18262518 GCA_023376005.1 Doryteuthis pealeii | reverse complement strand
ACGAATGCTGGCTGGGTATTTATGAACATATGTTTTTGGGGCGTCTTGCTGTTAGCAAACAGGTCTCTCGAGAAAATATTCGTGGGTACTGTGTTCAATATTTAGTGAGCGCTCTGTCTTGTGTCAGAATAGTTGCTTCTAGAAAATGAATGATCCAAATCCTAGTTTTTTACTTGGGCTTCAACATCAATAATTTATTAAGCACCCAGTAAAGAACTAATACACTGCTTAGACTGGCACAAGGCTACGAGTATAGTGCACTCTTTAAGAATTCTTTTGTTTTACTGTTTATTTTTTTAAAATTCTTATTTATTAAGATGTATTTAGTCTGATACAAGCTGCTTACAGTAGTACTTATTCCTAAATGGTTGCCCATGTAAGGTCTGGTCATGTTTGATGCCGCTTAACTTCGGTGATCAGACACTTGAAAGGTTGACGCACCATAGTCTTCCTATCCGTTTTGTATCATTTGACCCATTACGGTGTTAAGCTAAGCTTAACAAAAATTAAAAATTAGAATTCCAGTGCTGACTTCCATTGTAGACAAGTTTTCTCAAATGAATGTTTGACGCAACATAATCTTCCTACTTAATATTTCTATTTAGCCGTTTACTGTGGTAGGGGAGCCTTAATAAATCTTGAAACCCAATAGTAACTTTAAAAGTAGTCATGGGACACCCCAGTGAGAACCGAACTCACTAACAATGGCTTTTTAGTATATATAGCTCGCTAACCATTGCACCACACAAATCTCCTAACCAGGTTGAGTAGGAATGTACTAAGCTTAGCTTAGTTTAACACGGTTAGAAGTATGGGGCACCTAGTGAGAATCGAACTCACTAACAATGGCTTGCTAGTCTACACACAACTACTAAACCACACAAGGCGCCTGATGAAACACGTTAATAGTTTACTAAGCTTAGCTTTGTCACGTAGAAATACGGGGCGCCCAGTGAGAATCGTACTCACTAACAATAGTTTGCGGTCTCTCGCTCGCTAACACTTGAAGCGCCTCTGACTTTCGCGTTAGGCAAATTTTGAAGTGTTGGCGCCCAGTGAGAATCGTACTCACTAACAACAGTTTGCGGTCTCTCACTCGCTAACACTTGAAGCGCCTCTTACTTTCTCATTAGGCAAATTTTGAAGTGTTGGCGCAGCATGATCTTTCTAAATTTATTTTCCCATTTGGCCTTGGCAAACGAAGGACGTGCCACTCATAAGTAAAAAAAAAAATATGCTAGAGAAATGGAGGAATGAAAATTGAATAGGGAAAAAATGTATGCAGGATACGAAAAAGAATCTCAGAACAAATAAGTTGAGGAAAAGAGTGAAATGAGTGAGGAGGGGGGGGGGTCGGGACAAAACTAGCAGCCGTCAGGGTTGTAGGAAACAATTTGTCTGTAATTAGAGGCCGCCCAAAATCTGGGTGTCAGATATAATCTTTCATTGTTACCATTATTTATGAAACGCTTTTAATGAATAACGTTTAAGGGCTCTGATTTCTATGACGAGCCAGGACTATCAAACTGGACGAGGAAGAGGAGAGTGTTGGATCCATCTGGGTGTAACGGGTTGCTTGTACAGAGACCACGCCTTAGATTGACCAACTACTGCTTACTGGAGGATAGCTGGAACCGACCCTCGCTAGCGTAAAGACAGAGATGGGGAGAATATAATATGAAAGTAACCAGTGGCCTCCCCACTGGTACACAGCACGAATCAAATTGTTCGTTTGACATTTCAACAAATGTAAATACGTGGATACATGTACGCTTACAGACATAGATAAAAAAAAATAATGTGTGAATGTGTGTGTGTATGTGTGTGTGTGCGCAATTATATATATATATATATATATATATATATATATATATATATATATATATATATATATATACGTAAAAACATGCGAAAACAAATACTCTGATATCTCGAAGCAAAAGGAGACTAATTTCAACAAAAAACTTTAATTTCTCGGATTTGGAGTTGGGAGTAGAGTGTGGTATATGTTTTCTGGTTGTGATCTGGTCAAAAACGAGACCAGTCAGATCCTGGGGATTCCAAGCACGAAGCTGCATCTCCCCTATTCCATCAGTGAGTAAGGTCGAAGTAGGACGCCTTTGTGATAATAATTACCTTCCCCGGTCCCGATGGGGTTAGGATATGATACATGCCCGGTTTATTGAAGGGCCTCCAGAAAGCATGTATTTTGGCGGGAAGGGAACAAAAATTGTCTAGTCCCTATGGGCGCCTCAGGCGTCGATTAATATACCCCAGTCTTACTCTTTTTAGACATTGATTAGTGCTCCCTCGAGAGATTACCTTCTGTGACTAAACTTTTTATATTGGCATCTCACAGGCCAAAATCGGGACCATATGACCTTAAGGCACCCCTTCCGCGATCTCGACTTGTGAGGACACTTTTCTCATTTACACTGTAAAAATCTGGTTGTTTGTTAGGGGTTAGGGTTAGGGGTTAGGGGTTAGGGTTATGGATTAGGGTTAGGGGTTAGTTTTAAAAAAAACTCTAAAAATCGTCTGTAAACAATTAACCGGATTTTGACGGTGTAAATGGAAAAAATGTCCCCACGAATCGAAATCGCAAAAAGGGTGCCATAAGGTCATATGGTCCCAAAATCGCGTTTGTGAGAGCTATGTTATTTCTTGTTCAAAAGTAAGTGTATGGAAGCCCCTGTTAAATAGACCTTTGTCGCATTTTCCCCTGAGGCGGGGGGGGGGTAGTTTAATATGGAAGACGACTGGGATAAATGATACACATAAATCATATAAATAGTTATTCCAAGTTTTGCTCTGAAAATTGATACTATTCATTCTATGAGACATGTTCAAAAAGTATCGATAATGAAGCTATATTCAATAAGACAGAAATATACAATGAACGAAACATTAATTTTCTTCAAAATAACTTTCTTGGCATTCAACGGGCACCTACACATGGACACTCCAGAGTGGACCAGCAAAAACTTACATTGAGATGAGTAGATACTAGATGTCGTGAGGAGGACTTGCTAGGAGCGATGGCTGATAGGAATGAGTGGCAAGAGAGAGGGTCATGGAATTCCATGCTGTCAGCGCAACATGATGATAATAGTTATGAGCGTAGACAGAGAGTCAAGAGCTTTTTGGTATCTTAGTTATATATATATATATATATATATATATATATATATATATATATATATATATATATATATATATATATTGGTTTGGTGTTTGGTTTTGAAGGCTATTACAATGCAAGTGTAAAGAAAAATAAGGTAACTATTGTGTTGTTTGTTAACCTTTAGTTTATTCTTAATTTTTCGAGATAAAATCTCTTCGACAGAAGATTTCTCAAACTCAAGCTGTTGATAGTGATCGTTCATCCTGCTTTGTGTCTTATATCTTCCAAATTCTCTGCGTGTATATATATATATATATATATATATATATATATATATGCCATATCACCGATATTGAACACTTATGAGCTGTCACTCGGTCTATTTTTGCTTCGTGTTGAAAGCTAAATTTTGAGGTACGAGCGAGTTTCACATACGCTTATGTTAATAAGTTCACTAAAAACATTTAAGTTTACAAATTTATTACGCTAAAGAAAAATATTATCTATAAAAAATGAACATTTATTACACCATATAATTCATTACATTTTTATGGAGGCGCGTGATCTAATGGTTATAGTCGTAGGAAATGGACTCGTCAACGCGTGTTCAATTCCTGGACGAAGCTGTTGGAATTTCACATGGCGCTAATACCCTTGGGAAAGGTATGAATCCAATTCTCCCTCCAGCTATGGGTAAATAGCAGGGCAGACTGGACTCTTTAACCATGGCAAGGTAACCAGTCTAGGAGAATGAAAACTCTGAATTCAAACCTGTTAAACTCCGCTTAAGAAATTGACATTGTGTCGCATCCTGCTCGAGCGGAGGAGTTGGTAAATATATATATATATATATATATAAAAAGTAAAGTCGACGGGGCAGCCTAAAGTCGGTATCAGCCAGTCAGCGAGGGAGTCTATCTCCTTTTCAATAGCGCTAGACCAAGGAGATTGTTTTTTTAGCATCTGAGGTGGAGCGCCACACCTACCATCAGCTCCTTACTTTACCGCACAGATCCCTGTGCTACTCATACGCTGAGTTGGCGAGGACCGGTATCGAACTAGGAACCTTGTGGTTTCTTGCCGAACGCTCTACCGACTGAGCTAAACCGGCCCCTCTAATATATACATATATATATATAATTCATTACATTCTATTTCTTATGTTTTTATACAATGCAATGCTAATTTTTATATTAAAAACAAAAAATTAGGGTGTTTTTTTTGGGGGGGGGGGACTGATAATGGCATTTCAGTTTATTTCAACTGATTTGAATATGAGTGTAACGAATTAAACTCGTAAGTCAATGTACCACTGTATGTATGTATGTATGTACGTACGTATGTGTGTATGTATATGCGCGCGTGTGTGTGTGTGTGTGTGTGTGTGTGTGTGTGTGTGTGTGTGTGTCCTCCACACTTTCAAAAATGATTATAGAGGGTGTTGTATCAACACAATCACTTTAACCTTTCGTTCAAAAAGTATCAAATCTTGCTTTAAAAATTGCTACTTACTCATCTATTTCAATGTGTCTATACTTCTGTATAAGCATCAACAATATATTCTACTAGCAGGACTTGTGAATATACCACAGTATGATAATTTAATTATTACAACGTTTGATACTTTGTTTACTTAAGAGCTATTGCGAGATAGTTCAAATGTATATTAATCTTGATTTAACTCTCTCTCTCTCTCTCTCTCTCTCTCTCTCTCTCTCTCTCTCACACACACACACACACACAACACACACAAAACACTTATTCTTTTTTTTTCTCACATCACCGACCCGCTCTTCAAGGCGGGAATCCAGTGTGCTTCGGCCACTGGACTGGTCGGGTCAAATTACTAGCGTCGATCCCAGGGGGCCGTCCCCCCAGGCAATACTTGCCCCCTTGACTTAAAGGGGCAGGGCTGGGTTTATTGCCCAGCACCTGAGGCGCCCCCCTTTGAGGGGGAATGCCGAAGGGATCGACGCAATTTTTCTACCTACCACCCATGAGTCTCGGCTTGTGGGTGGTCCCATGTAAAAAAAAAGGCCTTGTGCCGTATCGTGTACAAGTGGGGTATATGTAAATACACTCAAATCCTGGATGTGGTAATTGTATTTCACTTAGGAAAGGTATAAATACTACTCTCCCTCCAGCTATGGATAAATAGTAGGGAAAACTGGGATCTTTAACCTTGGTTAGGCAACCGGTCTAGGAGAAGGAAAACTCTGAATTCAAACCTGGTGAACTCTGCTTAAGAAATTGACCTTGTGTCACATCCTGCTCGTGTTGAGGGGTTGGTATATATATATATATATATAGTTGTGTACATCAATCTGTGCCTCCTTGTCTCCCAGAATTAAAATGCATATATGCTTGTACATAAAGACGTGTATATGTGTCTGTGTCTGTGTATGTATGATTTGTGTCCGGTCACTCGAAGTGTGCTACTAGTACCATGTAACCTAATTCTACCTGCCGATTTGTAAAGTCTTTGATTTCGCTAAACAGCCAGAAGTATCAAAATAGACGAGGAAGAGTTGGGAGTTGGGTTATTTCATTCGTTTGTTTGTTTGTTTGTTTTGTTTTTTTTTTTTTGTTTTTTAATCATATTATTGAATATATATATATATATATATATATATATATATATATATATATATATATATATTCAACCCTCTACACGAGTAGGATGTGACACATGGCTAATTTCTTAAGCGGAGTTAAACTGATTTGAATACAAAGTTTTCATTCTCCTAGACAAATTTTCTAGCCAATGTTCCAGAGACCAGTCCACCGTACTATTTACCCATAGCAACTTAAGGTCAATTTTTAACACAATGCAACACAGAGTTAATTTTCGGTAGAGTACAGCTGCTTTCAATTTCCTTCTTCTAGTTAGGTTGCTGTACCAAGCAACCTGCTCTACTATTTATCTATGACTGGAAGGAGAAGAGATGGCTTCATGCCTTACAAAAGTGAATTAACCGTATATATATATATATATGTATATATATATATATATGTATGTATGTGTGTGTGTGTGTGTGTGTGTGTGTGTGTGTGTGTGTGTGTAAAAGAGAGAGAAACAGGGAAGAAATTTAACTTTGTTTGGCGAGAAACTGACTCTTACCAAACGCCGTTGATTTTATATATTCAATACTCTAACTTATATATATATATATATATATATATATATATATATATATATATATATATATATGAGGAAGAATGAATAAAAAAGAAAGAATAGAATGGATAATAAAAGATGAATTTAATCAATATCACTTACACATGTGTTTCGGTCAGTTCATCTGTGTGAAAATAATCCGCACACAGAGAAGATTCGACCTTCATCAGAGTGAAATTTTATTTTGAAAATAAAATTCAAAATAAAATTTCAAAATAAAATTCAAAATAAAATTTCAAAATAAAAATTCAAAATAAAATTTAACTGATGAAGGTCGAATCTTCTCTGTGTGCGGAATATTTTCACACAGATGAACTGACCGAAACACATGTGTAAGTGATATTGATTAAATTCATCTTTTATTATCCATTCTATTCTTTCTTTTCTTTATTCATTCTTCCTCATATTGTCGGATTCATTTGCAATTTGCATTTATATATTATATATATATATATATATAGAGAGAGAGACAGAGACAGACAGACAGACAGACAGATAGAAAAATAGATAGATAGATCGATAGATAGATTATGGTTAGAATTCAACGCCACAAGCGCTTCCAAACCACAAAACCTTTGCAGTGTTCAATACCAAAAATGTAGGGCATATAGATACTACTGAGTAATGAGATTGATCCTCACTTGTTGCCCTAGGCTTATGCCCTTGTACCAAAACTAACATCAGGTCTGTAAATAACTTTATACTTACATATCAGTCCCCAAACCATCTACTCTCTTATATATATGTATATATATATATATATATATAATGGCTGCCACCTCGAATTCGAGTATGCCCATCGCATAATGAACATTGTTTTCTTTAACAAAATCTGCCTGAGCGTGTATATGTTTGTGGCTGTTTTTCTATGTATGTGTCTGTGTAGATAATGAGAGTAGTCGTGCCAGGTGGGGTGTCCTTTGCAATCGTCACCCTAGCCAAATGACTATGATGTGTGGAGGGTTGGGAGCAAGAGGGTGGCGCCTGAGGGTGGTCGTACCAGTAAAAACCAGCGCTGCTGCCTTCTGTCTAATAACAGGAAACGAGATGTGACCTTTAGCGAAAAGCAACTCTGACGAATCCCAAATTGCATATCGTCCAGATCGAGAATTAAAGCGAATAAAGAGATGTTCACGAGCTAATTACTATAAATCATTTGATCAACTGAATTTTTTTTTTCCAACCGGGAGTAGGTAAGCCGGGCGAGCTAGATGCCGTTAGAGGCAGGGGGTCCCCCCCCCCCATTTGGCAAGCGAAGGGGTCTGGCGAAGTCGGTATTCAAGGGACAATCATATTTCATTTGGGTAAAAATATAAGCACATAGTTTTAGTTTCTACTTTTTTTTCTTCATCTGCAGATTCCTCTGATGAGCACCAACCCTCTTTAGTTCCCCACTGCTAGTGTTTTTGTTTTTCGGAGGGGAGGGGTCATAATAAAACTAGGAACAACTATTTGATGAACAAAGAATGTTAAACAGGGAAAGAAAAGAGAAGAAGGGTCAGAAATAAGGGTAGTGATTAACTGCGTTACAAGTTGCTTACAACAGGAGCCATCTTTTTTTTTTGGGGGGGGGAGAAAACAATATTAGCAAATATATTATCCATTATTGCAATATCACGTTTATATTCCTTAACTGTACTGGTTAAATTTATTTATTCATTTATGTCTTTATTATCCCACCTTTTTTTGAAGGATTTATTTAGTGAGGAAAAGAGATTTATTTGGTGACATATTGTAAAATCCCGAACGTAAGTTAACAGTTGTGAACTCGTGGAAAAAGTGCTCTCAATGCATCATTATCGCAAGAAATAGTCTTTTTGTGTTTTCTTTTATTCGAGATGCATTTTTATGTTACAGATATGGTTTAAGATGTTATGCTTTAAGATATTATTATGGCATTAAACGAGTTGTTAATTTTCAAATATCTGTGATGTTCACACACACACACACACACACACACACACACACAAGGCATGGAGCACTCTATGACGGCCTTTACATACAAAGCGATGTGTGTATGAAAACAGTTAAAATCCCCTTCGCATTCTGTAAGTGAAGACAGCGTAATGGTTAAGGTGTCGGACTGGCACCCAACCGATCGGATTTCAATTCCGGTTGTAGGTAGCTTACAAATGTCTAGCCACACTGAAGAGACTTGATAAGTCGAAACAATGTGGATGACTCTCTCGCTATATATATATATTATATATATATATATATATATATATATATTATACTTCTAACAACTTAACTAATATTAAGTTTGTTAAAAAGGATTATTGATACCAATAGGAATGGAGGTGTAATAGTATCAGTACGATAAATAGATGACGGAATTTTCAGTCGATCCCGACCTATAAAGGCTGAACAATTTAGTTAAAAGATATGAAGCACTAAACTACCTACACAGAGAGTTGTTTATATTAGTGAAGTTTTGTGTAGGACCTGCCACACATTTTGGATGAGTTGATAACAGAATAATGGTGGTCATAAATTTGCTACAGATTCTCTTAAAGCAGTTGCTTTGCCTAAGCTAATGGGCTCAGTCTTTCCTACTATTTACCATAGTTTACTCATACCTTTCCCAAGATCCTAGTGGCTGAATAGTCCATGACATGCAACACTCTACTATGGCCCTTACTTAGGCTTGACGGGTGTCCGATTAATTGGCTGGTCACGTTGAGCCTTAGCACCTATCTGATTGATCCGGTCATATTGTCCTTATGGTAAACACCCAACCCTTTTTATCATATATGTGCTAAAAGGCGGTGGTGGAGGGTCTTAATGTCCTGGGCATGACTAATGACAAGGTTCCAATTCTGGAGCTCTGGGGAATGTGGAGTGCTTCTTCATCGCCATTACTCCCAGGCCCACTGATTGATAATATGAAAATTAATTCTTACATGCGTGTATATATATTTATACATGAGTATTTCACTATATATACAGGCATGTAAGAATTCATTTTCATATTATCAATCAAAGCCTGAAGAAGATACCAGAAGATCTGAAACACGTGTTGCATATTTAAGATAAAAAGAATTAAAAATGTTTTTTCTGAAAACACAATACATTTTGCGGACCTTCTTTTTTATAAAATATTGAATTTTCTCCCGTTGGAACCAGAACAACATTTATATATATATATATATATATATATATATATATATATATATAGAGAGAGAGAGAGAGAGAGAGAGAGAGAGAGAGATATGATGTATTCTTAAAGTTAGTTATTTAAATTTTAAAGAGTTGAAGACTTAAATAACAGGAAAAATAATGGTTAACTGTCAAAGATCTTTTCTACATAATTCGTTTTTTCTAAACAATGTTTAACAATGTTTGTGTCAATTAAAAATTTACACTGAACGGTTGCAAACAGTAATTGTTCCTATAAAACTAAATCCACATAAAAGAAAGGAGATTTACCTCATATATAGAAATATTATATATATATATATATATATATATATATATATATATGTGTGTGTGTGTGTGTGTGTGTGTTGTTGTTGTTGTTGTTGTTTTTTATCTTGTGAAGTCAATATTGTTCAAAGAAAAATTTCACGGAGTTTTGGAGATAGATATTTAAAATGACAGAATTGACAATCTATAGATTAGCTGGACCCATGGAAATTCCACGGGTGTTTATAACTTATATTCAGACTAAGTGGAAATTCAGAAATATACACAAACGTGACTTCAATCAATGCGAAATTCGGTTAACGTGATTTGAAAAACTTTTACTATTTCGCTTACTACTATATATATATATATATATATATATATATATGTGTGTGTGTGTGTGTGTGTGTGTGTGTGTGTGTGTGTGTTATTTATGGAAAAAGTGACTTACCGGTGAAAATGGTCACAATGGTTAGTTGATGCAAGTTTCACAATGATAAGACACCGATATAACAAAATATAAATATGTACGTTAGTAGAGCAAATTTATTATCATAAAGGTACACGGTAATAACCTACTCGAGTCTCACCATAAGGATCTTCAGGGTTAAATCCACTGGATTAATCAAGATATTGATGAACTCTCCCCACTATTATATTGTTGTTGTTGTTGTTGGCATCCTTCCGTCTACACGAGACGATGGAGTAGTGTCCAATTTTTTTTTTTTTAACTACGTAGCCTGGGCCGGTTCTTATGGAGGATGAGCTGCTGCCCATGCAGCAAATCCCCACTCTCCACACTGCCGCTGTGATCCAAGGGAAAGGTAAGGAACCAATGCAGTTTGGGAGCAGTAGTTTCGCAGGAGTTGCTGGTTAGCACTGGATTTCAGCTTCACACCACTCCGGCTCCTGATTTATTTTTCGGGGTTTACTCCCCTAGTCTTTCCTTGGGGTGGGGTAGAGCCGCTAGGCAGTGGGGGTTTTATGTTGGACTTTTTCTTAACTTATCTTTAAAAAAAAGGCGTAAGCCAAGCCTGGAATGACAATCAGACATTGTTGAACAGACACACACACATAAGCACACACATACGCACATGAACACACACATAAACACACACCCTACACGCATGCGCACAGAGAATTTGGAAGATAGACACAGAACAAAATGGACGGTCACTACCAATAGCTTCAGTTTCAGAAATCTTCTGTTGATGAGATTTTATCTCGAAATATTAAAAATAAATTTGAGGTTAACAAGCAACACCATTGTTACCTTATTTTTCTTCACACTTGCATTGTGATAGCCTTCAAAACCAACCACCAAACCAATATATATATATATATATATATATATGTGTGTGTGTGTGTGTGTGTGTGTGTGTGTGTGTGTTATTTGAAGGACACTAGATATGTTTCATGAACGAACATACGGGTGATTTAAATGAATGAATGATGCGGGTCTGATTCGTATCATTTGTTCATTTAAATGACCCGTATGTTTTGAACGATACATCCCTTGTAGCCATCCCACCCAATCAGGCGTTCTTCTAGGTGTACGATATCAGGGAACTAGTCTACATGATCAAACGATATTTTGTTCTGTGATAAAGAGATCTATAACTGTAATATGACCCCTATGTTTTTATCCACTCAGCAAAAATGTTATTCGCTCCGAGGGTCTCTATATCAGGCCACATTTGAGAAGCCTTTGTTTAAAAGAAAATTCACATTTTACTAAAACTATTAAGGTTGTACTAACTTATGGTCAATATATATATATATATATATATATATATATATATATATATATATATATATATATAAAAATGTGTGTGTGTGTGTGTGTGTGTGTGTGTGTGTGTGCATGCGCTTATAGGAAGTTTTGTGGTGTAATGGTTATCGTCGTAGAAAATGGACACGTCGAACAGAGTTCCAATCCTAAACGAGACTGGTTGCATTTCACATAGTACTAATACTCTTGGGAAAGGTATGAATCTAGCTGTCAGTTATACTCTAAAATTGGGTATTTTATTGGGTATTTTTTATTTTGTTTATTTCTATTTTATTTATTTTTTTTTTTTTTTTTGCACACGCTTCTACCAAATTCGAATCATTTTTGAAATGGTTTATTTTACCCATAGATTGGATATTAACAGGTACTACTAATCCGGGTCAGAGTATAACTAGGAGTAATGGCGATGAAGGGGTACTCCCCACTCCTCAGATCTCCAGAACTTGAACCCCACCATCAGATACAGTTTAGTATCTTACTCAGGACAACATTTTATTTTTGGTTTTAGAGTTATAGTGCCATAGTATTGATAAATAATGCCTAATAATATCTCAGCCTAATCATCTGGGACTGTAGAATACACCGACTGCACCTCTGCAGAGGGGTAAAATACCTCTAATTAGGCTATCTGCTGTGGATGGTCACCTGTGATGCTTAAGAAGGAATCCTGGTGACTGATAGTCTATGACATGCAACACTCCACTTTGGCTCTTACGACTGGTCAATCGGCTCGTCAAGCCCTAGCACCGACCATGAGTGCCCGATCATATTGTCCCTAAGACAACCTTTTTATCATATATGTGCTAGAAGGCCGTGATTGAGGGTCTTAGTGTCCTGGGTATGACGTTAAACTAAATCTCGTGGTAAAGTTCCTATTCCGGACTCTGTGTGGAGTACCCTTGCATCGACATTATCCCTAGGTCCAGTTTTACCTGAAGTGGTAGTACCTGTTAGGGTCACATCAATGGGTTAAATAGATCAATGAAATGAGGGTTTTTTTAAGTGTTTAAAAATTGTTTGTAAAAAATTGTATGCCCAACAAGGCATACAATTTTTTACAAACAAGTTACAACAACTCATGTTGGGTTATTTTATGCCGAAGACGTTTTTGTTTTATTCATTTTCATGGGGACACATTTTTTTTAAAAAACTGAGTATTTCTTAAAATCCATTTTTTTAATTCATGTTTTCCTATTTAACCCATAAATGGGACCCTAACAGATACTGCCACTCCGGCTCAGAGTGGGCCTGGGAGTAATGACGATGAAGAAGTATTCCACATTCCTCAGAGCTCCAGAATTGGAACCTTGTCATTAGTCATGTACAGGACATTAAGACCCTCCACCACCGCCTTTTAGCACATATATGATAAAAAGGGTTGGGTGTATACCATAAGGACAATAGGGCCGGATCAATCAGATAGGTGCTACGGGTCGACGTGACCAGCCAATTAATCGGACCTCAGGCCTAAGTAAGGGCTATAGTTGAGTGTTGCATGTCATGGACTATTCAGCCACTAGGATCTTGGGAAAAGTTATGAGTAAACTATGGTAAATAGTAGGAAAGACTGAGCCCATTAGCTTAGGCAAAGCAACTGCTTTAAGAGAATCTGTAGCAAATTTATGACCACCATTCTTCTGTTATCAACTCATTCAAAATGTGTGGCAGGTCCTACACAAGACTTTACTAATATAAACAATTCTCTGTGTAGGTAGTTTAGCGCTTCATATCTTTTAACTAAATTGTTCAGCCTTCATAGGTCGAGATAGACTGAAAATTCCGTCATCTATTTATCGTACTGATACTATTACCCCTTCATTCCTATTGGTATCAATAATCCTTTTTAACAAACTTAATATTAGTTAAGTTGTTAGAAGTATAATATATATATATAGCGATAGAGTCATCCACGTTGTTTCGACTTATCAAGTCTCTTCAGTGTGGCTAGACATTTGTAAGCTACTACAGCCGGAATTGAAATCCGATCGGTTGGGTGCAAGTCCGACACCTTAACCATTAGACTGTATTCACTTACAGAATGCGAAGGGGATTTTTACTATTTTAATACACACATCGCTTTGTATGTAAAGGCCGTCATAGAGTGCTCCATGCCTTGTGGTGTGTATGTGTGTGTGTGTGTGTGTGTGTGTGTGTGTGTGTGTGTGTGTGTGAACATCACAGATATTTGAAAATTAACAACTCGTTTAATGCCATAATAATATCTTAAAGCATAACATCTTAGACCATATCTGTAACATAAAAATGCATCTCGAATAAAAAAAAAAGCACAAAAAGACTATTTCTTGTGATAAGGATGCATTGAGAGCACTTTATCCACGAGTTCACAACTGTTAACTTACGTTCGGGATTTTACAATATGTCACCAAATAAATCTCTTTTCCTCACTAAATAAATCCTTCAAAAAAAGGTGGGATAATAAAGACATTATGAATAAATAAATTTAACCAGTACAGTTAAGGAATATAAACGTGATATTGCAATAATGGATAATATATTTGCTAATATTGTTTTCTTAATTTTTCATAATAATATCTTAAAGTATAACATCTTAGACCATATCTGTAACATAAAAATCCATCTCGAATAAAAGAAAACACAAAAAGACTATTTATAATGATGCATTGAGAGCACTTCATCCACGAGTTCACAATTCTTACAAACAATAAAACAAAACGTCTTCAGTATCAAATAACCTAAGATTTGATATGTCGTAAAATCTAACCAACCAAACAACCAACCTAATAATATCTATTTTGTTGGGGGGGGGTATAAGTATTGACTGAATCGGATTTATTCTAATTATTTCCACTGATTCTATTAATTACTTTCTGACTAGCGGACACATCTAAACCTTCCCGGACTTCAGACTGCGATTGAAGGCTAACGTATTCCTCATCCGGGTTCTTGTCGGCGTGTGGCGTAACAAAAGCAAAGCAAGGCTAGTCTGGACTTTGTGACATTAGTCGCGGGGACCAAGGGATGCTTTTTAACCTTGCCCATATATACGCACATGCGTCCCACCCAAATTGATAGATGAAGGCATAAGTACGACCAAAGGGATGCAGCTAAATTCCCTTAGATGCAAATTCGTTTCACTCGAATCAAAACGGGGAAGAAGAATTAAATGCGTTAAGCTGGGTTTGCCTGTAGAAGACGCAAAAGTATTTAGGACACGTTTTAAGTTCACCGAAATACGGTTAATAACGTAGGCTTGGCGCATAAGTAATTCGTCGTAGTTGGTATTTTCCCTTTTGTATTTATTAAACGAGACTAAAGGAAAATATTGGTTTGTTAGTTAAAAGCGGTGTCACTTCAATCAAAAGTCATCTAGTCGAAAAATGTGTAATTTACTAATCTGACCATTCTTTGGTCCAAAGCTGGATGTATTAAGCACCAAGTTAGAATCAAACTCAGTAATAATGGACTTTTTTTAATGATCAAGTTTTATTGTGTTAAATATAGGGGGGGGGTAAATTTCACAGAGAAAATTGGTGGTACCTAATGTACTGTAAGCAACCAAGGCCTGTGTAAAAAAAACTATTTCAGGCAGATTTTTATCTAAAGGTAATTATGGAAATGTTCGTGAAAATTCGACCATTAATTGATTTTTCATAGAATTTTTTAAAAAGCCTCTAGTCATAACTTGTTTTTGGCTACGTTAAATTTCAATTGATTTAACGGCAAAAATGTAAACCTTGTTTTTCGTTTATAAATTTCATTATGTCCGTAAGCTGAACATTTTTTTAAATGATCAAGTTTTATTGTGTTAAATATGGGGGGGGGGTAATTTCACAGAGAAAATTGGTGGTACCTAATGTACTGTAAGCAACCCGAGGCCTGTGTCACAGACTAAAGAAAAGTTTGGTAAATGACAAGACCAAGTTCGTTGGTTTGATTTTTACCGTCGATTCTGATTTATTTATAGACCTTAACATATAAAACTACCCTAGTTTGATACTAAACTGTATCCGGTGCTGGGGCTTTAGTTCTGGAGCTATGAGAAGTTTGAAGTCGCTCCTTTACTGCCATTACTCCAACTTCCAATATGAGATGGACTTGTAGTAGCTGTTAGAGTGTTATCAATGACTCAAAAAGACATGTTTGATATTATGTTTAAAATGTTTTTTAAATTACATTAATGCATTGTCTATTAGAATATTGATATTGCAACTAGTCTGAAGTGTTTACCTGTTTAAACTGATTATGAACTTTATTGATAAATTGTCTCTTTAAATATTAGTATTACAACTAATTATGAAATGTTTACCTGTTTTAAATGGTTGTGAACTTTATTAATATGTTGGCTCTTTAAACCTTGATATTTCAACTAAAAAGGAAGCTTTTACCTGTTTACAGTGATTGTAAAAATACAATTTTGTACTGTGCATAAGTGGAGACTATGATTGTTAAACTAACTTTGGCATAAAATGACCATTAAAATCCTTGCATTATCATCAAAATGACCATTAAAGTCCTTGCATTATCATCAAAATGACCATTAAAATCCTTGCATTATCATCAAAATGACCATTAAACCTTGCATTATCATGACCATTAAGCATTATCATCAAAATGACCATTAATTGCATTATCATCCATTAAAAGCATTCATCAAAATGGCCATTAAAGCCTTGCATTATCATCAAAATGACCATTAAAACTTGCATTATCATGAAAATGACATTAAAGTCCTTGCATTATCATCAAAATGGCCATTAAAGCCCTTGCATTATCATCAAAATGACCATTAAAGCATTATCATCAAAATGACCATTAAAGTCCTTGCATTATCATCAAATGACCATTAAAGTCCTTGCATTATTAGAATCAAACAAGAATACTTAAAACCATATTACCATGTACAAATTATTAGTGTTAAGTATAGTTAGTTGAAGCTATAATTATTTCCAAATTATTATTATTAGTTACTTGAAAGCATGCAATTTCTTACCAAAAGTGACTGACTTTGGCATTTAATGATCCAACAAGAGTTGACATGCCGTAAAACCAACCAACCAATCAACTTGATATATAAAAAGAAATTTAAAATATTAAATATTTACCCTTCTGTACTTAGTGACATCACAAATTTATCATGAAACTTTTTGAATTGTATGTGTTTAATATTTCAGAAGAGGTTTTGTATTCATCCAAAAAAAACAACAGATAAATAGGCAATTTCAGCTTATAAAAGGCTTATAATTCGGCTAATTTTCTCATTTTGAAGAGAGGGTAACCAAACATACAGCTGACTGTGCAGTGTAGAGGTTTACTGTTGTCTCCCTTCCATGACTGTGTAACGAACAAGGACATTTTACACGTCTCATACGAAAGAGACCTTAATACTTGACTGTCGTTACTGTCTACTGAAAAGGTCTTGGAGTCCGGCTCAAAAACTGACTGTTGACAGCGCCTCACATCAGATTTGATCTTCCTAATTGAAAAAATGTTCGTAAATTAAGCGCCAGTCCCTTTATGAAGAATCCGGGATCAAATTCACAGCCTGAACTCTGAACTCGACTTCAGATGCCTTCATTATATTCATATTACTCCTAATCACAAGCAGAAGAGAGAAATCACTGGACAAGCAGGCCGGGAAGAGAGACTAATTGGCCGGTATTTAAGAAGGAAAAGAAGACAGGAAAATGGCTGCGGCTGCCTCGTTTTGGGTCTGGCAGTCATTTGTCTTGTTGTTGTTGTTGTTGTTGTTGTTGTTAACTGCTCGCCCCTTACCCTTTCTCTTTCTCTCTGAAAATGCCTAAAACATGAGTGAAAATAATTCTAGAGACAAACAGCAGCGAAAAGATATCGTGTTACTATTTTCTAAACTTGTAATATTTTTGAAAATAATTCCAAAACTTTCTTGGACTATTCATTTGGTGTTTTTACCGTTACATACTAGGAGTATGTAAACAGAAGACAAAGAGGAAATATCTACTCCTGACTGCATCGCATAGTTTAATGATTAGTGATATATCCGGGTTAAGGGATATACTCTTGAAGTTGGTAGTTGGTATATTATGGCAATAGTAATTGGTACATCGAATAGCAATCCGTCTGCCGAGCAGTCGTGGTGTCGTCTAGCGAGTAAAGTTATCTTGTGGGCATAAGGTAGGTCCATCGAGTAAGTGTAGTTCGTAGGTCCAACAGTGTCGACTATTTATACATGACACTGTCCAATCAGATTATAGTGAGAGCTACCAAGGTATTTGCATATTCATTATATCAATTAGCTATATAAATTAGCTGATCATTGCTAGTACATTCTATTTTCATTGGGTGCTCGATAATTTTGACCTTGTGCCCAGCTATGATAAGCTTCCGAAATGACGACTGCGAACTAGCAATTCTAAGGTCATCAGAACATAACATTAACTACTGAGCCATATCTGCAAATACATATTTAATAAGTGGGCTTAGTATGGTACAAGACTAAGAATTTATGATTAACAGAATTGTGCTGCACTAAACTGTGATAAAATGACTAGTATTTCTTTCATCTTAATTTCACTTGCTTTTCATCACGTAGTATTAGTAGTAATATTATCTTTAATTTTTCTTAGATGAAGCATTGTCAACCATTAATCATTTTTATTAGTATTTCTTTCAAAATAGGTTGTATGGAAAACCAGTAGTTACTCTTGTTGTAGGTCCCACACTGCATGACACCGATGTTGTCTAATGTTGTTGTTCTTATCTATCTTCTATACATATATATATATTATATATATATATATATATATATATATATATATATATATATATATATATATATATTTACCAACTCCTCTGCTCGAGCAGGATGCGACACAAGGTCAATTTCTTAAGCGGAGTTCAACAGGTTTGAATTCAGAGTTTTCCTTCTCCTAGACTGGTTACCTAGCCATGGTTAAAGAACCCAGTCTGCCCTGCTATTTACCCATATCTGGAGGGAGAGTAGGATTCATACCTTTCCCAAGGGTATTAGCGCTAAGTGAAATGCAATTACCACGTCCAGGATTTGAAGTCGGGGCGACGAGTCCATTTCCCATGACTTTAACCATTACACCACGCGCTTCCTATATATAAAGGATAGTTGTGTGTCTGTGTATGCCCGGAGGAAACTTCGAAAATAATACAATTAATGAAACTAAATATATATACACATTAAATATCACCAGCTCTTGGTTTTTGAGCAAAAAATAATGAAGGTATGATCTATATTAGTGAAGATACTTTAAAAAATAAAATTTAAATGATAATAGCATAGATTTTTCTTCTTTTTTTTTGCATTTAATATTTTAAATAGTAGATATTATTTTTTATTTCCAATGCAACGTCTTTTGTTGTTACATAGGGATTTTAATGGGGCATACTGCGAGGATCCAACTCGCTATTCAATAATAATAGATTTGTGAGACTAATTTTTACCTCCCCCACTACCCAGGAAATGCCAGGTAGTCGCTTCCGGTTATTAATATAGATTTATTTTTGAAAATATTGAGCACTACATAAAAAAGCAAAAGAACACACACACAAACACACACAAATACACACACTCATATATATATAATTATATATACATATTTATACATATATACATATCACTTATGTCACAGTTACTATATATATATATATATATATATATATATATATATATATATATATTATATATATGAGTATAGATAAAAGGATATGAAAACAACACAATATGCTGTTAAAGTGAAAAGATTTTATATCATTGATAAGTCTGGAATATGAACAAGCTCTGAAGATGATTTTTATAAATCGAAATATTGTTCAATATTAGCTATGAATATGATATAAAATCTTTGTTTTCATATCCTTTTATCTATACTCGTACCGTCGGATTCATTTCCTTTCTCTTAACTTAAGTAGGAAGCTGAAAGTACGTGTAGCACTTCACCTCAGACACAAAAAACAATCTCCATAGTTTAGTGCAAGTGAAAAGGGGATAGACTCCATCGCTGTCCGGTTGATACTGATAATAGTCCACCACTACCGACTATATATCATGTTAATATAAACGTTTTGGGGTAAGTGATTTCTCAAAATGCATTTTGATCATTTTCAATGTTTTTAAAATGTTAGATACTCAACTATCAACTTATACAATAAGTTGATTGGTTTGTTTTACGGTATGTCAACCCTAGTTGGGTAATGTAATGCCAGTCATTCTTTTCTGAAATCAATTACAAGGTTTCAAGTAACTAATGATAATCCTTTGTAAACAATTATACCTTCAAATAAATATTTATCATTATATGGTATCAGGTATTGGTACATTAATACTCGTTTTCCTATTTTGTACGACCGTTATTATCTTGCAACACCCTTTGGTTAAAAATGAGACGTCCAAATCGTCTAAGATGATATGCAAAAATGTAAATCCTGATTATTTTATGCTGCTTATTCGCCGAATTCTTATCTTTTAGGGTGTCGTCACCTCAGCTAAATAATAGACCATTCCGTTTTTTCATAAAGAAAATGCTAAACAAAAAATGTTAAAAAATAAATAAATAGAGTAGGGTAAAGATAGAGAGAGGGAGTAATGGCGCGGAAGTGATGACGCTAATCTGTTTCAAACCGAACTTAGTGAAAAGAGAAAAAGAAGGAAAGAAAGAAAAAAAAGAGTGAGAGAGAGTTAATTCAACATTAATATATTTTTATATATCGAATTACACGCAATAGCTCTTAAGTAAACATACCAAACGTTGTAATAATGAGATTATCTTACTGTGTTATATCCACTTGTCCTGATAGTTCTTATCTAATACAAAAAAATGTGTTCAATTATATGGTTTCAAGTTTTCCTAGCAATAGTAAGAAATCTGCAACAAAAAACTGCAAGCCACTTTTGACATATTCGATAAGTTACAGTTACTTCTCCAGGATGTGAACGAAACTTTTTTTTCTTTTTTTTTTTCTTTTTCATTTTTTTTTTTCACGTTGTATTTTTATCTTTCTTAAAATAGAATAAAAATGTTATATGATTTTTTTTTTAATTTCATTTAATCTATTTATTGGCTGGAAACAATAAGACTAGTCCCTTTTCTCCAAGCAGCACCCACCCTCATCTAAAAAGGTGTTTGTTACATGATGCCTGGGGACTCCTAAAACGGGATGCCGATGGTGCTGGACACTTTTTACCACTACCAAGAGGGTTACTTCATTGGAGGGACCCCATATTAAACTGACCTCCTCCTGGTAATTGGTCGCTTGGTTGGTTCGTTGGTTGGTTGGTTCGTTGGTTTTATAACATGTCAACCCTTGTTGGGTTATTTAATGCCGAAGTTAGTAGTAAGTTAATGTTGCGTTTATTTTTATTTTTTTGTTTTTTTTATAATCATTTTCCTCTCATTGTTTTGTTTTTTGGGGTTTTTTTGCCAGGGACCGAAAGATTCCGATGGAAGTCTGGATTACGAGAAACAAGGAGAATACTTCAAGAATCTGGTGTCACTTCTGAGCTCCTTAAGTTCCAAATTTGCTGAACAAATTGCCAAACTGGTATGTAACATTATATATTTGCCGATGTATCACGTTGCATTCTGTTGTTTTGTTTATCCTAATGTACAATTAATGCGAATTGCTCGTTTCTTTTTCTTCTTCTTTTAAACATGTTTCTTCACCATAATAAATAAATCAAGTCAAGAATTTTAAGTGTCATTTTATGTGGTTGGCACATTACAATGGATTTTGAGTTGTGCCAAAGGAATAAAACGGTGTGACATGTGAACGAGTGAAGACTCGGGTGGATATCTGCGTTCAGTGATATCATTTTGTATTGTGTGTGTGTCTGTGTGAGAGAGAGAGAGGGAGAAAGAAAGAAAGAAAAGAAAGAAAGAAAGAAAGAAAGAAAAAGACACATTTATTTCCATTACTCCCAGGTCCACACTGACCCGTAACAGTAGTATCTGTTAGGACTAAGAGCAACTTTGAGCTTCAAAAATTAATTCCATAAATTAATGATATCGTAATTTTGTAAGATAGGAATTCAAAAATGGGAAGGACTGGAAATAACTTTTGGCTTAAAAAATAATTCTATTCATCAATAATTTCAGGATCATATATCAAGGGTCGACCTTTACTCGAGTACTAAGCTTGTAAGATTGACGTTTTGGGATAGAGCAGTTTTCGGCTTGAAAAGTTATATTCTCTAAATGATTGATTTCGTCATCGTAAACCAAGGCTCGATCTATACACGAGATTGTCTTATGGATGATCATATCTTATTATAATGGAGATTGTGTGTTTTTCTGTCTGTAACCGAAACTATATTACTACTCAAGTCACAATTCCCTTAGTTATTTGCGTCACATTCTCCAGGATTCTATTTCTATTTAAACCTCAATTAATAATAAAACTGTCTGACATTATTAATACTGTTGGCCTCACCTAAATACTAATAACATGCAATTGTATTTATATATACAACAAAATACCAGTTTTCAGTGTAAACGTAAAGCTAATTTGCATATTGATATTAAAAAACTGATTTTAATAAATATGTGCTTGGTATTGATTTCTAATTGTTTGGTTTTATCTTAATGAATATGAGTAAAAATCTCTTCAATAAATCCTAAAAGAAATTCATTAACAAGAAGAAATAACTGTAATTTTATTCTTTACTTCCTATTTTAACTAAATAGTTAAATTAGGAAAATTTAGCATTGAAAAACGGAAGTGATGAAAAAGTAGGTTTCAGTTGTTCTATTTTCCGATTATACCCCCTCCGTTTCAAATCTTTTTATTTGAATTTTTCTTCAGTTTCATTAGCCTTTCTGATTTAATCTAATATTTTATTACATTTAAACTTAAATACTGGCACCCGGAGGGTGCATATATTTGCTAGTACATTGAATACAGGTTTCACGTGAGCTACAAAGCTTAAAAGGCCGTGTCGAAAATAATCAAAACTATATATATATCTCCCAATAGCATCATAGCATTGTCAGCTGGGGCGTTAGAATACACCGACTGCACCTCTGCAGAGGGGTAAGATCTCCCACAATGGGGCCACCTGTTGGCCGTGGGTGGCGACCGGTGGTGCTCAAGGACGGAATCCTGGTGGCTGAGCAGTCCATGACATGCAACACTCCACTTAAACCCTTACTTAGGCTAGACGGACGGTCGGAGAGGCCCCCTCCGATCAATCGACTGGTCACGTCAAACCCTAGTACCTATATGATTGTCCCAACCCTATTACTCTTATGGTAAGCCCCAACCCCTTTTATCATATATGTGCTAGAAGACAGTGACTGAGGGTCTACATGTCCTGGGAATGACGTTAAACTCTATCTGATGGTGAGATTCCACTTCTGGAGGTCTGGGGAATGTGGAGTTTCCCTTCATCACCATTGCTCCCTGGTCCACTCTGACCCGGAGTGGTAGTACCTGTTAGGGTCCCATCTATGGGTTAAATAGTAAAATGTGTTTTTAAAAAATGGGTATCCATTAAAAATTAATTTATTTCAAAACTTTGTCGGCATTAAATGACCCACTGAGGTTGACATGCCGTAAAACAAAACAAGCTTAAACATCCATAATACTAGAGCATTGTCCCCCAAAAGGTGCGACCTGCGTATGATACTAAAATGAATCCGGTGGTGATGTTCCATTTCTAGAACTTTGGGGAGTGTTGAGCATCCTTTCATTACCATTACTCCCAGGTCCACTCTGACTCGAAATGGTAGTACCTGTTAGGGTCCCATCTATAGGCCAAATAGATCAGTTTAAAAATTATTTGTATCATATAAGAATACTTGAATCTATATAACTGTGTGCAATAAAGGATTATTACAAAATAGAATTATTCATGTGAGATTGGAATACTTGAAACCATTTAACTTTACACGGTTAAAATTGCAAATTGTCGTCAAAATTAAGACGGAAAAATTTGCCTTGGGCATAGATTTTAATGAATTTGATTATTACTAATGACACGATTTATGTTATTTTTTACTTAAATTTTAACCGTTAGTTGTGTTTTTAACCGTTTTTCATTGGACGCTATTTTCCTACAGAGGGTCGCAAGAGAACTAATTCTTAAGGGAGATAAATATTTTCCGAGAATTTATTAACATAAAAAACACGGATTATTACACTTTTGGTCATCCATACTTAAGAAAAGCACGCGTCGCCTGTAATATTGAAATAGAAAGTACATTTTTTTTGTTTGTACATGTTTATTAATTCTAACTAGTCTTATCATTCATCTGTTTTATTTTATCTAGTGTTTCCTTAAACACAACTAACGGTTAAAATTTAAGTTAAAACTAACATAAATCGTGTCCTTAGTAATAATTAAATTCATTAAAATCTATGCCCAATCCAAATTTTTCCGTTTTAATTTTGACAACGATTTGCAATTTTAACCCTTTATAAAATTTATTTGCATTAATAATTATCTTCATCACCCCCAAAAGGGGGCTTGTGTATGATACTAAATTGCACCCCATAGGGAAGTTTCAGTTCTGAAGCTCTGCGGTGTGTGGACCCACCCCTTTATTTCCCAGGTCCACTCTGAACCAGAGTTGTAGTGCCTGTAAAAGATTAATCTATTAATTATTCGTTTGGGATACGAATACTTGAAACCATATGATTGCGTGCAAATTATTTGTTGTTAGATAGAAATACTTGATATTATAACTGTGTATAAACAAATGATTATTAGTAGATAGGGATAATTACTTTAAGCCATATAATTATGTGCAAATAATTTATATTCACATAGGAATACATTATCTAACTGCGTATAAACAAATGATTATGAACAAATAAAATAAACGGAGGTATATGGCGAGTTGTGCATGGATGTCAAAAATGTCCGCAAGTGATGTAGGGAGTTTGCAACAACGACGAGGTTCAACGCTTCCTCAACGATGTGGTGGCGAGCTGGTATGACTTGGCCATACAAAAACTGACATAGCGCCTACAAAATTGCATCAACTGAAATGGCAATTATGTAGAAAAAATAGATATAATTTCAAACTTTAAAATGATGTAAACAGCATTGACAATAAACAATAAACATTTCTGTGATTTCTAAATATTTTGAAGATCTTACCTTTTGGATTACCCTTGTATTGGATAGAATACTTGATACCATATAACTGTGCAAATTGTAAAAGTAAGGACGAACTCATAAGTGACGATCTCCTGTGTACTCCTACACATGGTCACACCATTGCTGGCCGACCAACAAAAACTTACATACAACAGTTATGTGTGAACACAGAATGCCGAGTTGAGGACCTGCCAGGAGCGATGACCCATAGAGAAGGATGGCAAGAGAGAGCGAATGGAATCCGTGCTGTCAGCACAATTTGATGATAAGTAGTTAATTAATATCATAAAATTGTGCGCAACAAATGATTATTATTAAATAAGAATAATTTCTCTCTCTCTCTCTCTCTCTTCTCTCTCTCTCTCTCTCTCTCTCTCTCTCTCTCTCTCTCTCTCTTTATATATATATATATATATATTCAATACAAATACACACACACACACACACACACACACATATATATATATATATATATATTATATATATATATGTGTGTGTGTGTGTGTGTGTGTGTGTGTGTAAAAATGGAAATTGGAAATGAATCCGACAATATGAGGAAGAATGAATAAAGAAAATAAAGAACAGAAATGTTCGAAAAAAAAATTCTCTTCAAACATTTCTAAAAGTTCTCCATTTTTTCCCCCAACGAATTTTTTCATTCAAAATAAAATTTCACTCTGATGAAGGTCGAATCTTCTCTGTGTGTGGAATATTTTCACACAGATGAACTGACCGAAACACATGTGTAAGTGATATTGATTAATTTCATCTTTTATTATCCATTCTGTTCTTTCTTTTCTTTATTCATTCTTCCTCATATATATATATATACATATATATATATATATATATATATATATATATATATATACATATATATATATGTGTGTGTGTGTGTGTGTGTGTGTGGTGTGTTCAAACTAATTTGGTTAAGCACAATTGAATCCTTATTATTTTCAAGATTTTTTTTTTCAAGTTTCCTAACAATATATAAGAAAGAAGAAAGACTTTGTATGTCTGTTTATATTTCTGCATATTTGTACAACGACCGAGCATACATGCCAAAATCCGCGCTCTATTTTTGTCTAAGACGGGGTTAAATGAAACTTTTTACCCCTCGTTTTTCACAAGGCTAAATAAAAATGTAAGGGAATAAATCAATGATTTTTACTTTAATAAAGGATAAAACATAATAAAAAGCAATTTTTTCTACCTACCACCCCTTGAGTCTCGGCTTGTGGGTGGTGCCCACATAAAACGGCCTTGTGCCATATCGTTTTATGTGGGCACCATATTTTTATTTTAAAAATACAAACAAGAATAATAATTAAAAATAAACAACTTAAAAACCAGAATATATAAAGAATATATAAAGAATAAAGAATAAAAGATGATAAAATAAATGTATAGACAACGATATCTTCATTAATCTATATACATAGATAAGATATCTATTTTAACTTTTTAAATCCGGAGCAATGGCGGGTAGCTCTGCTAGTTGTTTATGAATTACACTGGTTTACAAAGAAATTGAGGCAAGCACAAAAATAGCTGTTTTAACCTAATTTGGGTGTGCTGAATTCAGATTGGAAATCCGTTTTTACTCATCACCTCTAGTTTTTTAGATATGCATACTGTACATTTTATACATAAAGGCGTATATGCATTCAGGGTTAATTTTTAATATTGTGTGACTTATGTCTTCTTTTTTAGTTATTATGCAATAAATGTAAGTGATAGCATTACATTATATATATATATAGCTATATATCAAGACGGATTTTGACAGTTAAGCGTAGCTAACACGTCTCAATTAACAGCCAGTAGTGCACTGGCCAGTAGTGCACTGGCAGTCAGCAGATCATCTAAGAAAACACATTTCTAACTGTCTGTGGTACTATGAATTGTGTACATTGTGTCATCCAAGTATATTTATTCCGTCAATGTTCTTTATCTATCCTGTTTTATCTGTAATAAGCTGTTGCAACTGTTGAAATAAGCACGTATATACTCTGTATATACTAAAATGAGACTATTTAAAAGACAGAAAACTAGAGGTGATAGAGCAAAACTGTTTATAAATTTGAATTCAGCACACCCAAATTAGTAAAAAAAAAAAACACCTATTCACATTCTTGCCTAAGACAAAAATATTTTTTGTAAACCAGTGTTATTAGTATTTCATAAAAATACTTGATCATATAACTGTATACAAGCAAATGATTATAGCCAAATAAAATGCATGTTATTAAACCAAAAGGCAATGGGACATTAAAAATAACATTATGATAATAATCAAACGTTAACAAATTAATCCAATTTCGGCCTTAAATAACGCATAAGGGGTTGATATGTCATTAAATAAATAGACCTAAAACAATCAAATTGCTTTAACTAAAGACTGGTTTTTATGTTTAATACTTAATTGGATAACCACTTAAACAACAGCAGGTACTGTAAGCAACCTGAGTCCTGTGTTTATCAAAATTACTTGATTTGGTATTAATTGACCTGTTAAAATAAAACGGTACTAATGCAGAATAGTGCGCAAGAGATAATATCAGTAGATTACGTTTAAAAAGCATTAAATTTCACGGAAATACCCGAAACATTTGAGACGCTAGGGTTAGGGTTAGGGTTAGGGTTAGGGTTAGTGCTAGGGTTCGGGTTAGGGTTAGGCTACTTCGGAAGTTTCCGTAATCTAATGCTATTTATACGTCTAATGATATTATCTCTTGTGTACTATTCTGCATTTGTACCAACAAAACAACCAACTAGATGTATTAAATAAAATTTAAAAGATTTAAAATTTAGTGTTATCTTTTCAATCGTCTGGTCACGTCAAGCCCTAGCACCTATATGATTTTTCCAACCTTATTGCCCTTATGGCAAGCCCCAACCCCTTTTTATCATATGGGTGCTAGAAAGCGGTGACTTAGGGTCTTCATGTCCTGGGAATGACGTTAAACTCTATCTGATGGTGAGGTTCCAGTTTTGGAGGTTTGGGGAATGTGGAGCACCCCTTCATCACTATTGCTCCCTGGTCCACTTTGACCCGGAGTGGTAGTACCTGTTAGGGTCCCATCTATGGGTTAAATAGAAAAACATGAGTTGATAAACAAAATTGTATTATGCATTAAGAATTAATTTATTTCACAACTTTGTCGGCATTAAATGACCCACCGAGGTTGATATGCCGTAAAACAAAACAAACCAAACCAAACCAAAAGATTTATTTGATTTTGTTCTTGTTTTACGGCATATTAACCTTAATGGGTCATTTAATGCCAACTACGTTTTTGAAATGAATTTGTGATAATGTTTAATTTTCTAAAGTTTTTTTTTTTTTTACATATTTTTTGTGAATGGAACTTTTAGATGATTCTTTTTAACATATATTTTTGTGTTTTCATTTTTTTTGGAAGATTTTTAGATTTTGTTGTAGATGTGTGCCTCTTCTATGTATCCGAGTAGTTTTTCTGGGTTTATTTGGTAGAATATCTGTTTTAGATTTGTTGTTTGGTAGTATTTTTTTCGTATTTGTTTTAGGTTGCAAAAGATTTAAAATCTAGTGTTATCTTTACAGTATCTGATTTATTTTTATTTTATTTTTTTTTTTTATTTTTTTTTTTTTTCAGAAGTTCAATTTAACTCCGAATGGCGAGGAAGAGAAGCTGACAAACGTCTCGAAAGAAGACCAAGTGACGGAGAATCGCAAAAAAGAATCGGTCAATCGTATCCCAGACAAAAAGAAACAGGAAAATGATAAGATGAAGAAACCCGATTCTAAACTAAAATTTCAACCTTCAATGCGTTGGCAAATATTTGACGAAAAGGATTCCAAAGACAAGTGAGACATTTTTACTCGTAATTTTCATTCATTTTCATGGCTGTCATTATTTTGGCAGTCTTTCTTTTGTCTTCAGAAAATGCAGGGAATGTAGAACGAGCCTCTTGCAACAGTTCCCAGTGACATCTTGTTCAATATGTTACGGAAATATTACAAGTTCTTTGAAAACTTACACAGTTTTTTATTGCTTGTACCATAAGTCAGCTGTAGTATCTATTTACCCAAACCTTTCACCACGGACAGGATATGACACAAGGTCAATTTTAAGCAAAGTAAAACTGGCTTGAATTCAGAGTTTCAGGGCCCGGTTTAGTGCAGTCGGTAGTTCATCCGCCAAGGAACCACAAAATACCGGGTTCGATACCGACCCTCGCCAACTCAGCGTATGAGTAGCACAATTTGGACCTATACGGTAAAGTAGGGAGCTGATGTTAGGTGTGGCTCTCCACCTCAGACGTAAAAACAATCTCCCTAGTCTAGCGCTTGTGAAAAGGGGATAGACTCCGTCGCTATTCGACTGATACCAACAATAGGTCACTCTGCCGGCATTACTCGTCCTGGATTAGTTGCCTAACCAATGTTAGATAACCCAGGGGACAATTATCAAATCACCAGGTGGATCCTCACAGGATGCCCCATTAAAATCCCTACGTAAAAAAGATCTTTCAGCAATTCTGAAAATAAAAATTAATATCTACTATTTAAAATATTAAATACAAAAAAAAATTCCAAGCTTATTTTATTCTTTAATTATCTTCATAAATATTAAACAAAGCTTCATTATTTTTGCTCAAAAAGCAACATTTGGTAATACTGAATGTGTATATATATTTACTTTGTTGTTAATTGTCATGAAAATGTTTCCCGCGCACTCCATCTTTCACCGGTCCATTTTGCAAAGATGAGCTGACTGAAGCATTCTTGATTATGTGGTTTGACAACTGCTTTGAATGTGATTTATCACTCAACAGTAAGAATAGATGGACCCGTGCAGTTGTCGATGGGATATACAAGAGAGTGGCAATGACAATGGGAATATGAAATTGTCAAGCGATTCGGAAGAAGGACGAAATCAAGGAAGTAATGGAAGCACATTTTGGCCAGTGATGGGAAAAAACTTCAGACAACCTGGCCAACAAAAGGATAATGGGAGGGATATATATATATATATCATCATCATCATCATCATCATGTCGCGCTTTCAGCGCGGATATCCATGACAATCTCTCTCCATCCGTCCCTATCGCTCATCATTCTCGGGAGGTCCTCTATGCAGCATCCTGCATCCGCACAGAGCTGATCAACGTACGTTTTTGCTGGTCGGCCCACGCTGGCTTGTCCATATGCTGGCTTCCACAGGAGGACGTCGCTTATGAGTTCGTCCTGCTTCTCCAGCAGTGTCCCGCGTGTCTTGTCCGTCTCACTCGGATGGTTTGGGTGATATGTGGTAGGTGGCCGTACAGCTGCTTTCTGGTAGGGTGCTGTTTCCACGTTCATGATCACCCGCAGCATTCTTGTGCAGCTCCCATCTAGTTTATTCTCTAGTCGCTTAGTTAGGGTCCAG
>CM042165.1:18225018-18230018 GCA_023376005.1 Doryteuthis pealeii | reverse complement strand
CTTTACTTAAAGGGGCAGGGCTGGGTTTATTGCCCAGCGCCTGAGGCGCCCCTTGAGGGGGTAATGCCAAAGGGATCGATGCAATTTTTGTTCTTTCCCACCATGAGCTTCGGCTTGTGGGTGGGCCCACGTTAAAACGAGGCATTGTGCCCAGCCCATACAAGTGGGGTATGAGGCAAATACCCTTACTTTATTACTTGTTAGATTCGCTCGCTTGTTGCTGGTTCTTGCTGACTGCTTACTGACTGATTCCACTATTTAATCTGACTGCCATCTTATTGTCTAGTTGGCTTATCTTCTATTCTTCAATCTTCTTTGCTACTTCTTATTATTATTATTCTATGCTGGTCTGGGCATTGCTTGTTTTTAATAACTATCAAGTTTGCTTGATCAAGCCTTTATTATTTATCTAGCCCATGATTTAATTCCGCGTGGGTGAGATTGACCCCGGAGCACGTCTAAGCTCTCTGAAAGCTGGGTCGAAACGTGGGGTATGAGGCAAATATCCCCTACCCCTAACGAAAAGTTTGGTTAAATACCTTCGTTTGGAGAATAATTCATGTTGTTTATATAGATAATAACTTTTCACTCTTTATCTTTTTTACAGCACGGAAGTCCAAAAAGGCTCCATACGTCGCCAGAAGAGTACTACAGGGTAAGATCTTTTGTTTCCCCTTAACAAAATTAACTAATTTTGCATTTGTCTATTTGTCTTCTCATGCACAGAGAATGAGTTGATATCTTAAAACATGATGGGCGTCATTCAACGAAACAAAAATGTATCACATGTTTTTTTCTTCTTCTTATAATATCAAATATACTCCCGATGTTTAAAATGAAACAATTTAGACATATCATTTGAGTTTTAGTAATTGTTATTTCCTTTTTGCTTTCTTTCTTCTTTTTTTATTTTCAGAACTCAGTACATATTTTATGTAATTATACAATAATGATGCAATTGTAAAAAGTGGGTGCAGACATTTCTTTATATATATATATATATATATATATATATAAATGACTGCACCCACTTTAAATATATATATATATCTTATTATAATGGAGATTGAGTGTTTTTCTGTCTGTAACCGAAACTATATTACTACTCAAGTCACCCTTAGTTATTGACATCACATTCTCAATGATTGTATTTTTATTTTAAACTCAATTATTAATAAATATAACCATACCTACATACTGATAACATGCAATTATATTTATATATACAATGAAATAGCAGTTTACAGTGTAAACGGGAAGGTTAATTTGCATATTGATATTAAAAAATCGAATTTAATAAATATGTGCTCAGTGTTATTGATTTCTAACTGTTTGGTTTTATTTTAATGAATATAAGCAAAAATCTCTTCAATAAATATTAAATGAAATCCATTAACAAGAAAAAATAACTGTCATTTTATTCTTTACTTCCTCTTTAAACTTAATACTTAAATTAGAAAAAATAACAATGAAAAACGAGAGTGATGGAAGAGTAAGTTTCAGTAGTTCTATTTTTCAATTATATTCCCCCCTGTTTTAAATATTTTTATATGCATTCTTATTTAGTTTCATTAGCTTTTCTAATTTAATACGATATTTTATTACATTAAAAATAAATACTTGCACCCGGAGGGTGCATATATTTGCTAGTATATATAAAAAATGTTGTTCTGGTTCCAACGGGAGAAAATTCAATATTTTATTAAAAAAAAGCAGGTCCGCAAAATGTATTTTGTTCTCAGAAAAAAAATTTTAATTCTTTTTCTTTTACATATGCAACTTGTGTTTCAGATCTTCTGGTATCTTCTTCAGGCTTTGATATATATATATATATATATATATATATATATATATATATATATAGATGAGAGGTATCCAAAACTTGGTAGTAAGGGATGATTCTGTATGTGATTTCTAAGACACACTGTATTATTATTGTATGATCCAGTATGTGTAAATACAGTGAATCTTTAAATCGCTAAAAAGAGCTCAATGTATAATAAACTTGTTAGATTATATACAGAGCAATATTTATCTTTGAAAGGAAGGAAAAACTCAACACCCTTATTCCATAATAAATTTATTTCGACCAAAATTGGGGCCTTTATAAATCTAAGTTGATTTAATATAGCTCCCCAGAATTCAGTCTCATCAGATGGTAAATCAAAATAATTTGAATTGCATAGAAGAAAAATTTACTTCTCAAAAAAATGTTTTTTTCCCTTTACAAATGTATACATTAAAATACTGTCACCATGACGACAGGAACTTATTTGCATAGAACTAGATCTTATTATAATGGAGATTGTGTGTTTTTCTGTCTGTAACCGAAACTATATTACTACTCAAGTCACAATTCCCTTAATTATTTACGTCAAATTCTCCATGATTTCATTCTTTTAAACCTTCAGTTATTAATAAAAATTGTTTTACATTATTAATACTGTTGACCATATCTACGTACTAATAACATGCAATTGTATTTATATATACAACAAAATAGCGGTTTACAGTTTGAACGAGAAGGCTAATTTGCATATTGATATTTAAAATTTTATTTTAATAAATATGTGCTTGGTATTATTGATTTCTAATTGTTTGGTTTTATCTTAAGAAATATAAACAAAAATCTCTTCAATAAATCTTAAAAGAAATTTATTTACAAGAAGAAATAACTGTAATATTATCCTTTACTTCCTATTTTAACTAAATAGTTAAATTAGGAAAAGTTACCAATGAAAGAGGGGAGTAATGGAAAATGATGGAATAGTTAGTTTCAAAGTTGTTCTATTTTTCGATTATACCCCCTCTGTTGCAGATCTTTTTATCTGCATTCTTAGTCAGTTTCATTAGCCTTTCTAATTTAATATGATATTTTCTTATATCAAAACTTAAATACTTGCACCCGGAGGGTGCATATATTTGCTAGTAAATATAATAAATTAAGCAAATAAATGAAATCACTTTAAATCATATATTATTCATTTATAACTTCACAACAACAAAATATTGAAAGGGGAAAATAGAATATCCTCTTTTATGAAATAAGTAGGTGATATATATATATATATATATATATATATATATATATATATATATATATATATATATATATAGTGAAATAGGTTTTTTTTTATAGTTTGTTTGAAGCATTGTGCGTATGTGTAATATAGAGATTTTTGAAGGTAATTGACAATGCAATATGTGTTGAAAATTATATTTATTTAACTTTTTTTTTTTAATTCTAAATATTTTCGGAATAAAATTCCATCATCAGAGTTATTAGAAGTAATAAAAGTACTAGGTGTTTTTTTTTTATAGTACTTATCCCACGGCGCTGGTGTAATCATCTGTTGTTTAAGAAGTTGAGGAACGAAGGATATTTGAAAAAAAATTTTCGGTTATTTCCGTGATGTTAAGTCGGTCCAGTTGTTCTTGTGCTCGTGGAGATTGTTCGAAATTCTTTCTATATTTTATTTATTTATAAAATAATAACTCTGATGATGGAATTTTATTCCGAAAATATTTAGAATTAAAAAAAAAGGTAAATAAATATAATTTTCAACACATATTGCATTGTCAATTGCCTTCAAAAATCTCTATATTATATATATATATATATATATATATATATATATATATATATATATATATATATATATAAAGCAATCACTTATTAACTCTTTCATTGTTCTGAGAGCCATATCTAACTCTCAGTATATTCTTTAACATATTTGAGGGCCATATGTGGCTCTCAAACCGCATTTAATATAAACGATAACATCTTGTAAAAACGTGTGACTAAAAAGGGTTAAAGAGAGAAAAAATATATGTTATGAGAAAAATAATGACACTAAACTGCATTCTGGGGAATGTGGGGATCACCCTTTCATTGCCATTACTCCCAGATCCACTCTGACTCAGAGTAGTTGTACCAGTTCAAGATTCATTTATGGCTGAAACTTGAATAAATCTGACTGAATATCCTTTATTTTTAATAACGACCATTTGACAATTTGTGTGTATTTACGAATAATCATCCTGTGATAAGTCGTCGGGGCGGCCTAAACTCGGTATCAGACAATCAGCGAGGGAGTCTATCCCCTTTTCACTAGCGCAAGACCAAGAAGATTATTTTAGCATCTGAGATGGAGCGCCACACCTACCATCAGCTCCTTACTTTACCGCACACATCCCTGTGCTACTCATACGCTGAGTTGACGTGGACTGGTTTCGAACTAGGAACCTTGTGGTTTCTAGCCGAACGCTCTACCAACTGAGCTAACCCGGCCCGATAAAGGCCACTGAATATCCTTTATTTTTAGTAATGTCCATCTTACAACAGGTGTGTAGTGTGGTTAAGAAATCCTAGTTATATTAAAATGTAGTTTAAGTTCTTTCCTTAAACAAATGAGTAAAAAATTCAAAAATGAACATTTTATTGTTTTTTCAAGTATTTCTGACAATTTTTTAAAGGTATTAAATAGTTATTGTAACAAAGCTTTATTCTTATACTAGCAGCGGCTACCCGGCGTCACCTGGGTAGAGGAGAAGTTAGTCCCGCAGATTCATTATTACTGAATCGTGAGTTGAATCCTCGTGGGATGCCCCATTTAAATCCCTATGTAAAAAAAAAAAATAGACCTTGCACTGATCCAGTTATACTGAAAAGAAATGTTAATTTCTTTTTTTTTTGGGGGGGGGGGGTCTACTATCTAAAATATTAAATGAAAAAAAAATCCATGCTGTTATTATTTAAATTTTATTTTTTTAATTATCTTCACGAATATAAATCAAATCTCTTATTTTTGCTCAAAAACCAAGCCTTGGAGATATTTCATGGTATATATATTTACTTTGTCGTTAATTGATTTATTTTTTTAAGTTTCCTCCGGACATACATATACACACAACTGCCCTTTATTTATGTATAGATATTTATTTTCTCACGCTTTTCGGAGCTTTACTGACTGAGCTAAACCGGCCCAAAATCTGGTTTA
>CM042165.1:18220018-18222518 GCA_023376005.1 Doryteuthis pealeii | reverse complement strand
TGCCGTATAGCTATTTTCTCGTAGGTGTTGTTTCCACGTCTTGTTCAGGATCACCCGCAGCATTCTTGTGCATATATATATAATATAATATATATAATATATATATATATATATATATATATAGATAAAAGACGGGGATAAGACCATTTATATAATTCATTTATATTGAAAATATAGTTGCTATATTTATAAATAAGTCTTGTTCAATATCATTGATAGAGCATATATATCTAAGGGTAGTGAAGGCATAAAGTCAACAACGCTTGGTAACTGTCATTTTCTCGCCTATGTAATTTTCAAACCAAGTACCAAATGCCTGGTTTGAGAATTGTATATGCGAGAAACTGACAGTTACGATTTGCTACCCTAACTTATATATATATATATATATATATATATATATATATATATATATATATATATATATGAGAAGTAAACAAACAAACGATGTGTTTTGAAATGCCTTTTTTTAGCCGACAATTTTTGGGAGAATCTAATAGGCTGAAATGTACATAAAGAGATTGATTTTTCTCGATTTGTATAGCCTTACATTTGAATAGGTATTCCCGCCTAATTCATTAATTATTAATTAATTAATTTTCAAAAATTAGGTACGACTTCAATTAAGCACATATTCTCCAAAAAAATATATATATATACATATATATATGTGTGTGTGTGTGTGTGTGTGTGTGTGCGTGTGTGTGTGTAGTTTTTGTCATACCTAGAATAATCATTCAGAGAAGAGTCTTACCCACTTGTAGAAGATGCAGTTAGTGTATTCTTATCCCTACTGATCGAGAGAATTTTTTTTTAAGAAAGGATGACTCAACGGAAAAGACAAAAAAATCAAGTGATCCACAATTTTAACTGTAGGGAAAAAAGAAAAAAGAAACCGAAAGAGTCGTAATAATAAAGAATATATAAAAGTGTTCGATGCATACGTAGAGCCGGAAAATAGCAGAAAATTATATATATATATTTACCAACCCCTCCGCACGAGCAGGATGCGACACAGGATGCGACACAAGGTCAATTTCTTAAGCGGAGTTCAACAGGTTTGAATTCAGAGTTTTCCTTCACCTAGACCGGTTGCCTAAACAAGGTTAAAGAGCCCAGTCTGCCCTACTATTTACTCATAGCTGGAGGGAGAGTAGGATTCATACCTTTCCCAAGGGTATTAGTGCTAAGGGAAATGCAATTAGCACGTCCAGGAATTGAACTTGGGGCGACGAGTCCATTTCCCACGATATCTATACATATATGTGTGTGTGTGAGAGAGAGAGAGATAGAGGGAGAGAGAGTGTGTGTGGTATGTGTGTGTGTGTGTGTGTGTGTGTGTGTGTGTGCACGTTATAATTTGCACAGCTGTTAGCCTTATTATTAATACTACTAATTAATAACATCTTAGATCCTCCGTTTCAAATGTCACTACCCAATACTAATAATCCATACGCAATTATATGATTTCAAGAAACTCTTCCTATTTAATTATAATAATAATCAACGAGTAATGCCAACGAATTGCTAATTCCATGATCATCAAAGTTCCAGAACTGGAGCCTCACCATCAGATGTAGTTCAGTGTTATACTCAGGCACCACTTTGGTGAGGGGTCTTAGTTTTCTGCGTAGGACAGAGTTGACGTATTCTTTACCCCGCCGACAGGGCGTAATAACATTTTACGTACACTTACTATAGTTATTTACTAAGCTTAGCTTAGATGCAGCACAAAGCCAGAAGTATGTGGCACCCAGTGAGAATCGAACTCACTAACAATGGTCTGTTAATCTACCTTGCTAAGCATTACACTACATGAGGTGCTAACCATATATATATATATTTATATATATGTCTGTGTGTGTGTGTGTGTGTGTGTGTGTGTGTGTGTGTGTGTGTGTGTGTTGAAAAGAGAAATAAAAGAAAGAAAGTATAGAATGGATAAAACAGGATTATTTTAATTAATTTAACTTACACGTGTTTCGGTCAGAAGTTTATCCATGTGTACATTATTCTATCTATTATTATTTTTAAATAACAAAATGAAATGAAACAATAATAATAGAAAAATGTAGAAATGTTCCGCACACAAAGAAATATCGACCTTCCTCGGATTAAATCCTTATTTTTTTTAAATAAAATTCGTTGGAACGTGGAGAATTTTTGAAAAGTTTTCAGAAATTGTTCGCGTTCTAACGAATTCATTATTGTTTCATTTCATTTTGTTGTTTAAAAATGATAATAGATAGAATAATGTATGCAAGGATAAACTCCTGACCGAAACACGTGTAAGTTAAATTAATTAAAATAATCCTATTGTATCCATTCTATACTTTCTTTTCTTTATTTCTCTTTTCAACATACCGTCGGATTCACTTCCAGTTTCATTTTACACACACACATATATATATATATATATATGTGTGTGTGTGTGTGTGTGCGCGTGTGTGTGTGTGTGTGTGTGTGTGTGTGTGTGTGTGTGTGTGTGTGTGTGTTGGAT